>SJYX01021642.1:233902-253258 GCA_006410675.1 Oreotragus oreotragus
GGGGCCCACACACCAAAATGGGGGGCTCCAGGGACTCACTTCTCGAGATGAGCACGTCGGCGGTGGGGAGGTCTCAGAAGCAGGGGGCCGGGGCCTACTCCAAGTCCTACACCCTGGTGTAGGGGCGCAGCCGGAAGGGCGGCCACGAGCCTGGACCTGTCTGCACCTCCGGCCTCACACAACAACTTGGCTGATTTCCTGCATTATTTATATCAAACTGACAAAAACCCACCAACAAGGAAAAAACAACCCCCTGAGTCATGAACGCCTGTACATAGAACTCTTTTGTACAAATCAAACTATTTTCTTCTTCTCCATGAAGCCAGGGCACAAAGAATTTGACAGTACACGTCAAATCCCCCCACCCCACAAAATCTGTGTGGAGAGATATATACCTATATAGAGAGATAGGAGCACAGCGATGAGCTATATATCTATATATTTCTCTCACCTTATTTTGAGACAGAGGCACAAAGACTCAGCAATTTTTCCCTCCTACTCACCCTCTCTCCGATCTAGGTGGTTTTGACAAAGGCCAAGATCCCAACTCAGAGACACTGCATGCGATTTTACTGTTCCAAAAAAAAAAAAAACCAGGAGTTGCTTCAATTTGCAGATGCTTATGTGTTAATACCTTTTTCTATGAAAAAAGACCCAGCGCCGTGTGCAATAAAGGTTATGTTTCTATGTGGTGGCTTTTTTCCCATCTGGCAAGGGTCAATGAGGAGGCAGGGACAAGAGGCCCCTCTACCAGGCTGTCGGTCTCTGGCGGGGGAGAGACTTTGAGAAGCCCAGGTTAAGCTCAGCACGCTAAACTTTTTTAAAGGCTTTCCATTAGCCAAGCTGCCTCCTTGGGCACCTGTTCCATTCTCTGTTCTGTGCTGGGCCCCACAAGGGACCAGCTGTGTGTCTTTGGTTTCCTAAGCCTCTCTGAACCACAGTTCACTTGTCGGTAAAATGAGGCATCCTCGGTGAGAGCACTGGGGAGTCGATATGGGAATGGGGGGCTGTATTTACTGGCTTCTGTCCTTTGGGAGAATGCAGTGTAGCCAGGTGAACAAAGCTACTCTAACAGCTAGTGGGCTGTTAAGTTGTGTAAACAGTGCCTCTAAACTGGGAGGGAGAGATTGTGTTATCCTGGTAGGGACCAGCCAAAGCTTGAAGTTCTCAGCTAACTCTTGTTAGGGCAAGATGAGCCCAAAGGGAGAAAGAGTGAGGCCATCAGAGGTCCGAGAGGTGAAAAGGGCTCACAAGGAGGGGAACAGGGTTCAGCCAAAGAGAATGAGGCCAGTGAGCACACCAGGCGCCACACCTAGTGTCAGAGGAGCTACGCAGAGTTAGATTCAGGTGGAAGCAATCACGCCCACGTGCAGATGCGCAGAGAAGCAAGTTCTCGCGAGAGGGTCAAAGAGCATGTAAGCTGGGCCAGAGGACGTAAGGGTTTGGATAGGCAAGGGGAGGGCATAGACGCAGGAGACGCCAAAGCCTCCGGAAGTCTCCCTCCGTGGTGGCCCGGCCCCCTGGGTGAGAAGGAAGGGCCCCTCAGAAGTGCACAGGGAGGTCCTGCACTCAGCACCCCGAGTCAAGGCTGACTTGTGGACCCCGAATCTGGAAGGAAGGTGAGTCTGGGCCCTGCTGGTCCCACTGCCCCTCCCTCGAGAGGAGGAAGTGGGAAGGGGACCCCAGGGGTGGGTGGGGAGAGAGGAAAGGAAGGTTTGTGCAGGGTAGGAGTAGTACCCATCAGTCTGGGCCACCAGCGAGCCTTCCCTGGGATGCATGACCTTGAACAGAAGCGCTTTCCAAAAAACAGCACATTCCCCAAAGATTTCCTGAGCTCTCACAAGTGCAGACAGGAATTCCAGCCCTGGGTGGCTACATGTCAGGTAGCTCATGCTGTCGGCATGAAAGAGGGGAGAAGGCGACGGTTATGTGTTCCTGGGTGACTTCTAGACCCTTGGGGAGACTCTGTTTCAGGCCCGCAGGATCCACCCAGGGGTTGGGGGAACCAGCTGACGACTGCATTTGTGAGAAAAGGCCCTCCAGGCTTCTTGCGTGACTGGAGGACAGGGCTGCCTCCCAGGGCTGCACACGCCATCTGCAGGTCACCTCCCAAACTGTAGGCACAGTGATCAAGCTGGAATTCTCGCTGAGGACTAATATAAATTCACGGCAGGTTAGGGAAGTAGGCATCACCATCTCCTTCAGGCAGGCGAGAAAGCTGGAGCCCTGGAGGGCTGAGTAAGTTATCCAAAGTCAGAGGAGCAGGAAAAGATGGAGATGAGGTTCAAACTCAAAGAGTATCAGAATCCTTAACCAGTGAGCCACCCTGCCCTGTGTTCCACTGTTCAGAGACTGAGTTTCAGTTCTACCCTGAGGATAATGCCAGGTGAACAGTCTGCCAGGTCCAGGGGACCCAGCTGGACTTACTGGCAGGAAGATGCCCAGTGTGGAACTGTTCATGAGCCATTCAGAGGAGAGAACCAATACAACACACTGGGTGGGCCGGAGTGAAGGAGCACCTCTGATGACTGACTCTGGGGACAGTAATAGGAGGGGATCTGGGGGTCTGTTGGGGAAGGCCTGGGACCAGAGGTGGACCGTGTAGGAGGAAAAGGACTTGAAGAGGCATGAGACAAGGAAGCACGAGCCAGCTTCACTTGTGCTTGGTTGAGTTGGGCCGCTTACTAAGAAACACGAGTCCTGGAAATCCAGACAGACTTGGGCAGAATCCACACGATGTTGTAAGTTGATTATTTCTACCTTTGATGGGTTTTTCAGCTAAACCACAAGGTTGCCTGTTAGCATGGGTACGCGGGAGCTAGTTCATTCATCAGATCACCTCCTGCTCACACATCCCCAGCTCCACATCACTGAACTCTGTCTGGAGCAGCCGTCTGAAATATTTCTAGTTCCTTTTCAGATCTCCATGATGTCTACCACAGACAAGGCCACCATGTGTCTCTGGAATCTAGATACTCAAATTGTGGTCCATGGACCAGCAGCATCACCTAAGAGCTTGTTAGAAATGTGAAATCTCAGGCCCCGCCCTTGAACCACTGGATGGGAATGCAGTTTAGCAAAATCCCTAGAGGAGTCATACGTGCCCTAGAATTCAAGAAGCCCTCCTCTAGAAGGGCTTCTGAGAGAGCATGCCCCTGCTCTCTTCCTTCTGCTAAAAACCAGAGCTAGACCTGTGGTTCTTAGTTGCACATCAGATTCACCTGAGAAGCTTGTTAAAAAGCGACCCAGAACTCACCAATTCCAACTGAATCACAATTTGTGGACATGCAACCCAGGCATTTGTATTTTTTGTATGTGTGGGAAAAGATACAACCTAACATTTACCATTTTAACCATTTTTAATTTTTTTAAATTTTATATTAGAGTATAGTTGATTTACAATGTTGTTTCAGGTGAACAGCAAAGTGATTCAGATGTACACACATTCATCCTTTTTTAGATTATTTTCCCATCTGCTGCTGCTGCTGCTAAGTCACTTCAGTCATGTCCGACCCTGTGCGACCCCAGAGACGGCAGCCCACCAGGCTCCCCCGTTCCTGGGATTCTCCAGGCAAGAATACTGGAGTGGGTTGCAATTTCTTCCTCCAAGGGATCTTCCCATCCCAGGAATCAAACCCAGGCGTCCTGCATTACAGGCATATTCTTTACTAACTGAGCCATGAGGGAAGTGTTCTACAGTAGGTCCTTGTTGATTATTTTATATACAGTGGTGTGCATATTTTAATCCCAAACTGCTAATTTATCCCTCCACCTACCTTTTCTCTTTGGTAACCATAAATTTGCTTTCAAAGTCTGTGAATCTGTTCCTGTTTTGTAAATAAGTTCACTTGTGTCATTTTTTTATTCCACTATAGGTGATATCATATTTGGTTTTGATGTCACTTAGTGTAATAATCTCTAGGTGCACCCATGTTTCTGCACATGGCATTATTTCCTTCTTGCTTATGACTGAGTAATATTCCATTGCATACATGTGCCACATCTTCCTTATTCCTCTGACGATGGACATTTAGGTTGCTTCTATGTCTTGGCTTTTGTCAACAGTGCTGCAATGAACACTGGGGTCCATGTATCCTGTCACATTTTGGTTTTCTCTGGATATATGCCCAAGAGTGGGATTGCTGGATCGCATGGTAGCTCTATTTTTTAAGGAATCTCCATACTGTTCTCCATAGTGACTATCAATTTATATTCCCGCCAACAGTGTGGGTGGGCTCCCCTTTCTCCACACCTGCTCCAGCATTTATTGTACCTTGACTTTCTGATGACCATTCTGGTCAGTGTGAGGTGATAACCTTATTGTAGTTTTAATTTGTGTTTCTCTAATATTTAGTGATGTTCAGTATCTTTTCATGTGTTTGTGACCATCTATATGTCTTCTTTGGAAAAATGTCTACTTAGGTCTTTCTGTCCATTTTTTGATCAGGTTGGTTTTTTTTATATTGAGCTACATGAACTGTTTTCCTACTGTTCATGGGGTTCTCAAGGCAAGAATACTGAAGTGGCTTGCCATTCCCTTCTCTAGTGGACCACGTTCTGTCAGACCTCTCCACCATGACCCGCCCGCCTTGGGTTGCCCTGCAGGCATGGCTTGGTTTCATTGAGTTAGACAAGGCCCTGGTCCTAGTGTGATTAGATTGACTAGTTTTCTGCGAGTATGGTTTCAGTGTGTCTGCCCTCTGATGCTCTCTTGCAACACCTACCATCTTACTTGGGTTTCTCTTACCTTGGGCGTGGGTTGTCTCTTCACGGCTGCTCCTTACCTTGGACGAGGGGTATCTCCTTACCACTGCAGTTCCTGACCGTCAACGTGGGACAGCTCCTCTAGGCCCTCTGCGCAGCCCCTGCTCCTCGGGTTGCTCCTCCCGGCCGTGGCCTCGGGCGTGGGTGGCTTCTCCCAGCTGCTGCCCCTGGCCTCGGGCTCAGGGTGGCTCCTCCGGGTCACCACCCCTGGCCTCGGGCGCAAGGTGGCTTCTCCCGGCCGCCCCTGGCCTCGGACGTGGGGTGTCTCTTCCTGGCCGCCCCTGACCTCGGACACGGGGTAGCTCCTCCCGGCCGCCGCCCTGACCTCAGACGCGGGGTGTCTCCTCCCGGCCGCCACTGACCTCAGACACAGGGTAGCTCCTCTCGGCCGTTCCTGCGCCGTCGCAGCCTGGCACTCTAGGTTGCTGCCCCTGACCTCGGACGTGGGGTAGCTTCTCTCGCCCGCGCAGGGAGGGCTTTTCTTGGTTGTTGTTTCTCCTGCTTTTTGTTGTTGTCGTTGTTGCTGTGAAATTTCTGATTGTTCTTCCATTTAGCTTATTGCTAGCAGTATCATGAAACTCCCAGTATCATGAAGTATCAGTATCTCCCAAGCTCTCCAACATTCCATCCTCAGGTATGGAATTCTCTGTTTTCTTTTCCAAATAAAATCACCATCTTGATTAAGAACCTCATCCCTGGTTAAGAACTTCATCCACCTGGCTTACCTCTTCCCTGCGAGTTCCCAGGAGCTCAGCACAGAGATAGTGGCTTGCTTCCCTAGAGTGACATCCCTGGCAGGTGCTAGAAGGGAGGGGTGGTAGCTACTGGTCTTTTCAGCTTGCCTGTCCCACTGTGGGACCTCTTCCTATGAGCAAGCTAAGATAGCTGTGGTCAGGTTCCAGTCTTCTCATGGCTATACTTGGCGTAGTGTTTCCACCAGACAATAGAGGCTGGGTAGAGAAATGGAGTGAAGTGACCAGAATAGAGTTTCTATAACATGGAACTGGGGATGTGAGAAGGAACCAGATCATTGCCAAAAGCTACAGACTCATAATTCTAACTTTGATTTATTAATAGTTTATTTTCTTGAATGAGTGTTTTTCTACTTGCTATATGCCCTTAGGACAATGTTGAGAGACTTTAAGTGATTTTTTAAAAATATTTTTTCCCAGTTAAATGTTTCATAGGGAAGAAGAGCTGCCAAGTTTCTCACTCCAACACTCTGGATATACCACTGGGATGGCTAGTTGTGATCTCTCTGAGGCTGTATGAATAATTGGTAGAGTCCTCTAAGGTTTTAGAGAACCCTCCACTTGGGTTCTATATTGTCAACTAGGAGTTTGCTTAATTGCCTTCTGTTATCACTCATCTACACCAGTGTGTGTGTGTGTGTGTGTGTGTGTGTGTGTGTGTGTGTGTACACACGTATATATTTTCTTTTTAACCCTCTTAACTGTCTTTAAAGGTCTATAAGTTTTTGTTTGTTTTGTTTTGAACAAATGAGAAAAACAGACTACAAAAGATTGGACAATCTGCCCAGGGTTACACAACTAGTGAGCGGCCAAGTTCAGGCATGGACAAGTGTCAGATTCCGGAGTCTGTGCTTTTAGTCATTAGACTGTATTGCCTCACATACAAATAACTTAATGTTATTTGCACTTCTAAGATTTCCTTTTTTATCCATTTGACTGAAGCTGATCTGTCTCAAGAGTTGCTGGTACCTGTACTATGATGATACCAGTGTCTGTACCTTATTTTGGACATTTCTTCTCATTTCTCTTTCTTTTCTATCCTCATTTCTTGTATTTTAGCTGAGCCTGCTCTTCTCTGGCTATCTGACTGGGAAAACTAAGCCAAGTTACTGATTACTGCTGGGGCCTTAAAAACCCAAGGGGAAGTGAATTTTACTCATTGGAGTCTACTGTAGTGTTCTAAGACTCACTTTCACCCCGTGCCCTCTTCCATGGAGCTCAAGGTACATAAACAATTGTCTGGCAACTGGGCTATTTTAAGCTCTGAGAAGGCTGGAGAGTTAGGCTGGATCAGCTGTGGGAAATTCCCGTAGGAGATAGGGTAAAGCCTGCATAAAAGGACCTCTAGGCACAGGTGTTACGGTGCAGAGCTCATCTTCCTGGAAACCCATGCTGTATCCTTGGTTTAGCCACCAAGTTGTGTGACCTTGGCCCAGTCGTTTAATCTCTATGGCCTTAATTTTGTCACTTGTAAAATGAAAAATGGCTGACATATAAGTCTATAACATCTTTCTAGATGAGAAAGGCTGTTTTTTTTTTTTTTTTTTTTTTTCTGAGAATCCAGAAGGGATGGGTGAAGATGATCAAATATTAAAAGAGAAGTATTCTAGGCACATGCTATGGAGCAGATTGCTTATATAACCAGAGCTAATGTTGTTAAGCTTTCCATTTCTAGACTTGAGTATTATAGTGTTTATTAATTTGTGTGTCTCGGTTAAGACTGTGAGCTATCTGTGGAAAACTGAAGGAAGACTTTCTACTTGCATTTCTGAGAACTACTGGTTGTCTTGCAAACCCACAAATTGAGCATCCTGTCTCTCCAGTGTTTCTCATCTTATTAATATCATTGCCAACCACCCAGGTGCTCAGGCTGAGAGCCTCAAAATTTTGCTAATATAAGATATGGTATCTTACTTTCATGTTTTTGTCACCTGCAGTTCAGTTCAGTTCAGTCACTCAGTTGTGTCCAACTCTTTGTGACCCCATGAACTGCAGCACGCCAGGCCTCCCTGTCCATCACTAACTCCCAGAGTTTACTCAAATTCATGTCCATCAAGTCAGTGATGCCATCCAACCATCTCATCTGTTGTTGTCCCCTTCTTCTCCCGCCTTCAATCTTTCCTAGCATCAGGGTCTTTTCAAATGAGTCAGTTCTTCGCAGCAGGTGGCCAAAGTGTTGGAGTTTCAGCTTCAGCATCAGTCCTTCCAATGAATATTCAGGACTGATTTCCTTTAGGACAGACTGGTTTGATCTCCTTGCAGTCCAAGGGACTCTCAAGAGTCTTTTCCAACACCGTATTCCAAAACCATCAATTCTTTGGCTCTCAGCCTTCTTTATAGTCCAACTCTCATATCTATTCATGGCTCCTGGAAAAACCATAGCCTTGACTAGATGGACCTTTGTCTGCAAAGTAATGTCTCTGCTTTTTAATATGCTATCTAGGTTGGTCATAACTTTTCTTCCAAGGAGCAAGTGTCTTTTAATTTCACGGCTGCAGTCACCATCTGCAGTGATTTTGGAGCCCCCCAAAATAAAGTCAGCCACTGTTTCCACTGTTTCCCCATCTATTTCCCATGAAGTGATGGAACCAGATGCCATGATCTTTGTTTTCTGAATGTTGAACTTTAAGCCAACTTTTTCACTCTCATCAAGAGAATCTTTAGTTCCTCTTCACTTTCTGCCATAAGGGTGGTGTCATCTGTATATCTGAGGTTACTGATATTTCTCCCAGCAATCTTGATTCCAGCTTGTGCTTTATCCAGCCCAGTGTTTCTCATGATGTACTCTGCATATAAGTTAAATAAGCAGGGTGACAGTATACAGCCTTGAGGTACTCCTTTTCCTATTTGGAACCAGTCTGTTTTTCCATGCCAGGAATGCCCTTATTTAAGGATTCAGCTTTAATGTCTCCTCTTCTATGGAGATTTTTTCTATGCTTACTCACCCCCAAAGAAGTATTGACAACTTCCTCTTTTCTCCCTTTTTTGTATCTTATACTTGTGTATGTCATAAGCATTTCTCTACATGTAGTAAGCCTCTTAGAATTAGAGATCCAAGTTTTAGTGGTTCTTGACTAGGGATAATTTTGCCCCTTAGGGGAAATTTGGCAACGTCTGGACACATTTTCGATAGTCATGACTGAGAGGCAGTGCCTTTAATGGGTAGAGGTCAGGAATACTGCTAAACATCTCACAGTGTACAGAACAAGCCTCCCTTTACCCCACATCAAATAATCATCCATTCTAATATGCCAGTAGTGCCAAAGTTGATAAACTCTGTCTTAGCTCTTAACATAGTATCTCATATACAGAAAAGTTTTGAGAAATTTTTGTTGAATGATTCTTTCCATTTCTCTCACTCCAGCATTCAGTTGGTCACTAAGACTTCACATGACTCCACTTTTCTATTCTGTGTTCTCCTGCCTACAGTGTTATAATTGCTTCCTAACTGATTTTCCTGACTCCAGTCTCATTTTAATCAGTTTCCATACTGCTGATTTAGTTGTCTTTGTGAAATAGAGATCTCATTGTGTCACTCCCTCACCTAAATGCTTTTTGTTTTTCAGAGTATAGTTCAGATCCTTATGACCTTTTAAAAAGTGACCCCAGGCTGTGTTTCTCGGCTTATGTCAAGTTTCTCCTAAGCCATCCACCTTGTGCTTCAGCCACATGATCCTAACTGCTCTTGCCTGGACATATTCATTCCTCCTTGACTTAAAAACTGCTGCCTGGATCTCTGCTAACCCAACCCTAATCCTAACCCAACCCAACCCTTCTCTGTTTAGAGAGTTCCTACCCATTTTAAAGACTCATTTAAAGTGGCTCTGTTCTCTAAGTCTTTCTTGAACCCAAACCTAAATAAATGTAATTGTTCTTTCATCTTCATTCTCATAGCACATTGTTTGCCTGTATTATACAGTGATCACAGTTTACTATAGTTAGTTGTTTACATGGTTATCTCTTGAGAAATTGTGACCTACTCCAGGGAAAAGCACATCTTCATTATCTTTGTATCTCCTTCAGCACTACACCTAGTAACGTAATACTAATGCATATTAATTAGATATTGATTTGATGAGTAGGTTGTGATAAATATTACAGATTTTAAAAAGATATTTAAAGTTTGCTTTGTATCTCAGGTAAAGGCACAAAGGAAAGAGGAGGATAAATGAACATTAATCAAATCACGGTGAGGTTGTTTACCAGTGTATTCTTTTTGAAAATTTTAGCAACATGGACCAGAAAGCTTGGAAAACTACAACATAATCTTATACGAAATTCTCACCATATTAATCTTATGGGAATTTAAAATAGCCCTTCTGCATACTCCCAGCACATCCATCAAATGTAGGCCTTCTACATTTGATCCATTTCTTAGTGAGGTGCTAACTAATTTATGCCCAAGAACTTATCATCTGATAATTAGTTATTTGCACCTGTCCGCTTTTCTTCCTTTGGCATCATCAGGAATAGAGCATTTTCACTGTTTTTTTTTTTTTTTTGAAAATTTGTTTATTAGTTTGTTTTATCAGGACTTAATCTTTGTCTGATACCTAATGCAATATGGGCAGAAGTGCTCTCAAGAGCCTATGTCCACTAATGGTACTTGGAATTTGGAGGTGTGGGGTCAGCTGAAAGATCTGATTCTAAAGTGTCCCAAGTTGCAAATTTATTCTTCAGCATCACATCACGATTGGGAATGAGAAGAAAGGGGGTAAAGGAACTCACATTTGTTGAAAGCACATCTATTATACATGAGTCATTGGGCAGATTCTGTAACTTATGTTGTCTTTTGGGATAGGTGTTGTTCACTCATTACACACTGCAGGCTCTGGGAGGTTCAGCACTTTGTCCAAAGTAACACAGCATATAATACGTGGCAGAGTCAAGTCTCAAGTCATACCTTCTCAATGGCCTTCCCTCTTCACCTTGCCTCTTGGTGGATCTTTCTGCCAACACTTTGAAGGTGTGTCTGTTTTCCTCTTGGTTGTTTCCTCAAGAATAGGAACACTATGTCTGTCTCCTATGTGCCCTAACGCTCTCACAGAAACAAAACTTAAAAAGCACAAACCACAAGATGAAAACATCCCTGAATTTGATAGCATCAGAATTAAAAGTTANTTTTTTTTTTTTTTTTTTTTTTTTCTGAGAATCCAGAAGGGATGGGTGAAGATGATCAAATATTAAAAGAGAAGTATTCTAGGCACATGCTATGGAGCAGATTGCTTATATAACCAGAGCTAATGTTGTTAAGCTTTCCATTTCTAGACTTGAGTATTATAGTGTTTATTAATTTGTGTGTCTCGGTTAAGACTGTGAGCTATCTGTGGAAAACTGAAGGAAGACTTTCTACTTGCATTTCTGAGAACTACTGGTTGTCTTGCAAACCCACAAATTGAGCATCCTGTCTCTCCAGTGTTTCTCATCTTATTAATATCATTGCCAACCACCCAGGTGCTCAGGCTGAGAGCCTCAAAATTTTGCTAATATAAGATATGGTATCTTACTTTCATGTTTTTGTCACCTGCAGTTCAGTTCAGTTCAGTCACTCAGTTGTGTCCAACTCTTTGTGACCCCATGAACTGCAGCACGCCAGGCCTCCCTGTCCATCACTAACTCCCAGAGTTTACTCAAATTCATGTCCATCAAGTCAGTGATGCCATCCAACCATCTCATCTGTTGTTGTCCCCTTCTTCTCCCGCCTTCAATCTTTCCTAGCATCAGGGTCTTTTCAAATGAGTCAGTTCTTCGCAGCAGGTGGCCAAAGTGTTGGAGTTTCAGCTTCAGCATCAGTCCTTCCAATGAATATTCAGGACTGATTTCCTTTAGGACAGACTGGTTTGATCTCCTTGCAGTCCAAGGGACTCTCAAGAGTCTTTTCCAACACCGTATTCCAAAACCATCAATTCTTTGGCTCTCAGCCTTCTTTATAGTCCAACTCTCATATCTATTCATGGCTCCTGGAAAAACCATAGCCTTGACTAGATGGACCTTTGTCTGCAAAGTAATGTCTCTGCTTTTTAATATGCTATCTAGGTTGGTCATAACTTTTCTTCCAAGGAGCAAGTGTCTTTTAATTTCACGGCTGCAGTCACCATCTGCAGTGATTTTGGAGCCCCCCAAAATAAAGTCAGCCACTGTTTCCACTGTTTCCCCATCTATTTCCCATGAAGTGATGGAACCAGATGCCATGATCTTTGTTTTCTGAATGTTGAACTTTAAGCCAACTTTTTCACTCTCATCAAGAGAATCTTTAGTTCCTCTTCACTTTCTGCCATAAGGGTGGTGTCATCTGTATATCTGAGGTTACTGATATTTCTCCCAGCAATCTTGATTCCAGCTTGTGCTTTATCCAGCCCAGTGTTTCTCATGATGTACTCTGCATATAAGTTAAATAAGCAGGGTGACAGTATACAGCCTTGAGGTACTCCTTTTCCTATTTGGAACCAGTCTGTTTTTCCATGCCAGGAATGCCCTTATTTAAGGATTCAGCTTTAATGTCTCCTCTTCTATGGAGATTTTTTCTATGCTTACTCACCCCCAAAGAAGTATTGACAACTTCCTCTTTTCTCCCTTTTTTGTATCTTATACTTGTGTATGTCATAAGCATTTCTCTACATGTAGTAAGCCTCTTAGAATTAGAGATCCAAGTTTTAGTGGTTCTTGACTGGGGATAATTTTGCCCCTTAGGGGAAATTTGGCAACGTCTGGACACATTTTCGATAGTCATGACTGAGAGGCAGTGCCTTTAATGGGTAGAGGTCAGGAATACTGCTAAACATCTCACAGTGTACAGAACAAGCCTCCCTTTACCCCACATCAAATAATCATCCATTCTAATATGCCAGTAGTGCCAAAGTTGATAAACTCTGTCTTAGCTCTTAACATAGTATCTCATATACAGAAAAGTTTTGAGAAATTTTTGTTGAATGATTCTTTCCATTTCTCTCACTCCAGCATTCAGTTGGTCACTAAGACTTCACATGACTCCACTTTTCTATTCTGTGTTCTCCTGCCTACAGTGTTATAATTGCTTCCTAACTGATTTTCCTGACTCCAGTCTCATTTTAATCAGTTTCCATACTGCTGATTTAGTTGTCTTTGTGAAATAGAGATCTCATTGTGTCACTCCCTCACCTAAATGCTTTTTGTTTTTCAGAGTATAGTTCAGATCCTTATGACCTTTTAAAAAGTGACCCCAGGCTGTGTTTCTCGGCTTATGTCAAGTTTCTCCTAAGCCATCCACCTTGTGCTTCAGCCACATGATCCTAACTGCTCTTGCCTGGACATATTCATTCCTCCTTGACTTAAAAACTGCTGCCTGGATCTCTGCTAACCCAACCCTAATCCTAACCCAACCCAACCCTTCTCTGTTTAGAGAGTTCCTACCCATTTTAAAGACTCATTTAAAGTGGCTCTGTTCTCTAAGTCTTTCTTGAACCCAAACCTAAATAAATGTAATTGTTCTTTCATCTTCATTCTCATAGCACATTGTTTGCCTGTATTATACAGTGATCACAGTTTACTATAGTTAGTTGTTTACATGGTTATCTCTTGAGAAATTGTGACCTACTCCAGGGAAAAGCACATCTTCATTATCTTTGTATCTCCTTCAGCACTACACCTAGTAACGTAATACTAATGCATATTAATTAGATATTGATTTGATGAGTAGGTTGTGATAAATATTACAGATTTTAAAAAGATATTTAAAGTTTGCTTTGTATCTCAGGTAAAGGCACAAAGGAAAGAGGAGGATAAATGAACATTAATCAAATCACGGTGAGGTTGTTTACCAGTGTATTCTTTTTGAAAATTTTAGCAACATGGACCAGAAAGCTTGGAAAACTACAACATAATCTTATACGAAATTCTCACCATATTAATCTTATGGGAATTTAAAATAGCCCTTCTGCATACTCCCAGCACATCCATCAAATGTAGGCCTTCTACATTTGATCCATTTCTTAGTGAGGTGCTAACTAATTTATGCCCAAGAACTTATCATCTGATAATTAGTTATTTGCACCTGTCCGCTTTTCTTCCTTTGGCATCATCAGGAATAGAGCATTTTCACTGTTTTTTTTTTTTTTTTGAAAATTTGTTTATTAGTTTGTTTTATCAGGACTTAATCTTTGTCTGATACCTAATGCAATATGGGCAGAAGTGCTCTCAAGAGCCTATGTCCACTAATGGTACTTGGAATTTGGAGGTGTGGGGTCAGNTTTTTTTTTTTTTTTTTTGAAAATTTGTTTATTAGTTTGTTTTATCAGGACTTAATCTTTGTCTGATACCTAATGCAATATGGGCAGAAGTGCTCTCAAGAGCCTATGTCCACTAATGGTACTTGGAATTTGGAGGTGTGGGGTCAGCTGAAAGATCTGATTCTAAAGTGTCCCAAGTTGCAAATTTATTCTTCAGCATCACATCACGATTGGGAATGAGAAGAAAGGGGGTAAAGGAACTCACATTTGTTGAAAGCACATCTATTATACATGAGTCATTGGGCAGATTCTGTAACTTATGTTGTCTTTTGGGATAGGTGTTGTTCACTCATTACACACTGCAGGCTCTGGGAGGTTCAGCACTTTGTCCAAAGTAACACAGCATATAATACGTGGCAGAGTCAAGTCTCAAGTCATACCTTCTCAATGGCCTTCCCTCTTCACCTTGCCTCTTGGTGGATCTTTCTGCCAACACTTTGAAGGTGTGTCTGTTTTCCTCTTGGTTGTTTCCTCAAGAATAGGAACACTATGTCTGTCTCCTATGTGCCCTAACGCTCTCACAGAAACAAAACTTAAAAAGCACAAACCACAAGATGAAAACATCCCTGAATTTGATAGCATCAGAATTAAAAGTTACTATTCAACGATGAAAGTGAAAGAGGAAAGTGAAAAAGTTGGCTTAAAGCTCAACATTCAGAAAATGAAGATCATGGCATCTGGTCCCATCACTTCATGGGAAATAGATGGGGAAACAGTGGAAACAGTGTCAGACTTTATTTTTTGGGGCTCCAAAATCACTGCAGATGGTGACTGCAACCATGAAATTAAAAGACGCTTACTCCTTGGAAGTAAAGTTTTGACCAACCTAGATAGCATATTCAAAAGCAGAGATGTTACTTTGCCATCTAAGGTCCGTCTAGTCAAGGCTATGGTTTTTCCAGTGGTCATGTATGGATGTGAGAGTTGGACTGTGAAGAAGGCTGAGCACCGATTGATGCTTTTGAACTGTGGTGTTGGAGAAGACTCTTGAGAGTCCCTTGGACTGCAAGGAGATCCAACCAGTCCATTCTGAAGGAGATCAAGCCTGGGCTTTCTTTGGAAGGAATGATGCTAAAGCTGAAACTCCAGTACTTTGGCCACCTCATGTGAAGAGTTGACTCATTGGAAAAGACTCTGATGCTGGGAGGGATTGGGGGCAGGAGGAGAAGGGGACGACAGAGGATGAGATGACTGGATGGCATCACTGACTCGATGGACGNTTGGAAGGAATGATGCTAAAGCTGAAACTCCAGTACTTTGGCCACCTCATGTGAAGAGTTGACTCATTGCACAAGACTCTGATGATGGGAAGGATTAGGGGCAGGAGGAGAAGGGGACGACCGAGGATGAGATGGCTGGATGGCATCACGGACTCGATGGATGTGAGATGGTGATGGACAAGGAGGCCTGGCATGCTGTGATTCATGGGGTCGCAAAGAGTCGGACACGACTGAGCGACTGAACTGAACTGATTCAACGAAAGATACCATGAACAAAGCTTTTAGGCAGATGGAGAAATGGAAGAATATATTAACACTGTTTAAAATTGTTATTAGATTAATATGTAGGCTATGAACTACTGGAAATCAACAAGAAAAAGGCAGTAACCCTATTAGAAAAATGGACTAAGGCTCTGAATAAACAGTTTAAAGAAAAGGAAGCCTGAAAGTTGACAAGTGTATAAAGAAATCTTAACTTATTAGTAATCAGATCAATGCAAGTTTTAAGAATAATGAGATAATTTTGCAGCTAAGATGTAAAAATTTATTGGTAGTGCCGTGGTGACATAGGAACCCTTATATATTGATTGGTGGGCATGAAGCATAGTGCCACCATTCTGGATAGCAAACTGGTAATACTTAGTCCACTTAAATGTATTTTCATACCCAGTGAGCAAGTAATTCACTTCTTCAGTATATTTCCCAAAGAAATTTTCACACAGGTACACATATGCACTACCTAAGGGCATGAATGCAGGATGATTATTGTAGCCTTATTTGTGGGGGTAAGGCTCATTTGGAGGTCCATCACTGGGAGAGTAGACATGTGAAATGTGGTAGATGCCCCCCAGGGTATGCTATACAGAAGTTGGAAGCAACAAACTGAACTATATATATATATACAGTTTATACATATAGTTTATCTAGTTTATAGTATATATATATAGTTTGTATATATATCTCAACATAGATGTATTATATTTTATATCTTACATGTATAAAGCTGTGTAATAAAATAAAAATAGAATGGCATACATATTATGCAGAATTATAGTTCACATTTTACAAGAAGACATATATGCAAAAAATACCTTTAGAATAGTTACCTACCCAGGACATGGGTTGAAAGCAGGAATGAAGAATGGGGGTAAAATAGAATTGGTTCAGTTCAGTTCAGTCACTAACTTGTGTCTGACTTTTGCGATCCCATGGACTGCAGCATGTCAGCTTCCCTGTCCATCACCATCTCCCAGACTTTGCTCAAACTAATGTCTACTGAGTCAGTGATGCCATCCAACCATCTCATCCTCTATCGTCCCCTCCTCCTGCTGCCTTCAACCCTTCCCAGCATCAGGGTCTTTTCCAATGAGTCAGTTCTTTGCATTGTGGCCAAAGTGTTGGAATTTCAATTTCAGTATCAGTCCTTCCAATGAATATTCAGGAATAATTTCTTAAAGATTGTCTGGTTGGATCTCCTTTCAGTCCAAGGGACTCTCAAGAATCTTCTCCATCACCACAGTTCAGAAGCATCAATTCTTTGGCACTCAACTTTTTTTCTGGTCCATCTCTCACATACATACATGACCACTGGAAAAGCCATAGCTTTGACTAGATGGACCTTTGTCAGCAAAGTAATGTCTCTGCTTTTTAATATGCTGTCTGGGTTAGTCATAGCTTTCCTTCCAAGGAGCAAGCATCTTTTAATTTCACGACTGCAGTCACCATCTGCAGTGATTTTGGAGTCCAAGAACATAAAGTTTCTCACTGTTTCCATTGTTTCTCCATCTATTTGCCATGAAGTGATGGGACCAGATGCCATGATCTGAGTTTCTGAATGTTGAGTTTTAAGCCAGCTTTTTCACTCTCCTCTTTCACTTTCATCAAGAGGTTCTTTAGTTCCTCTTCACTTTCTGCCATAAGGGTGGTGTCATCTGCATATCTGAGGTTATTGATATTTCTCCCGGCAATCTTCATTCCAGCGTGTGCTTCACCCAGCCTTGCATTTCACATGATGTACTCTGCATATAAGTTAAATAAGCAGGGTGACAATATACATCTTTGATGTACTCCTTTCCTAATTTGGAATCAGAAATAACTCCAAAAAGAATGAAGAGATGAAACCAGAGTGAAAACAACACCCAGTTGTGAATATAACTGGTGATGGAAGTAAAGTCTGATGATGTAAAGAACAATATTGCATAGAAACCTGGAATGTTAGGTCCGTGAATCAAGGTAAATTGGAAGTGGTCAAACAGGAGATGACAAGAGTGAACATTGATGTTTTAGGAATCGGTGAACTAAAATGGACTGGAATCAGTGAATTTAATTCTACTGTGGGCAAGAATCCCTCAGAAAAGATGGAGTAACCCTCATAGTCAACAAAAGAGTCCAAAATGAAGTACTTGAGTGCAATTACTTTTTGCCTTTTCATACTGTTCATGCAGTTTTCAAGGCAAGAATATTGAAGTGGTTTGCCATTCTCTTTTCCAGTGAACCTCATTTTGTCAGAATGCTTCACTTTGAGTCATCCATCTTGGGTGGCCCTACAGGGCATGGCTCATAGTTTCATTGAGTTAGGCTGTGGTCCATGTGATCAGTTTGCTTAGTTTTCTGTGATTGTGGTTTTCTTTCTGTCTTTTCTCTGATGGATGCAGGGGCCATGCTCAGTAAATCTTTAATCCAATTTTCTGTTGGTTGGTGGGGCTGTGTTCCCTTCCTGTTGTTTGGCCTGCTGCTGCTGCTGCTAAGTCACTTCAGTCATGTCCGACTCTGTGTGACCCCATAGACGGCAGCCCACCAGGCTCCGCCATCCCTGGGATTCTCCAGGCAAGAATACTGGAGTGGGTTGCCATTTCCTACTCCAATGCATGAAAGAGAAAAGTGAAAGTGAAGTCGCTCAGTCTGTCCGACTGTTAGCGACCCCATGGACTGCAGCCCACCAGGCTACTCCGTCCATTGGATTTTCCAGGCAAGAGTACCGGGGTGGGGTGCCATTGCCTTCCCCGTGTTTGGCCTGAGGCCATATTATAGTAGGAGTAATGAAGATAATGGTGACCTCCATTAAAGGGACTTGTGCGCATGCTGTTATATTCAGTGCCCCTGACCCCGCAGCAGGCCACTGTCAACCCATGCCTCCGTCAGAGGCTCCTGGACACTCCCAGGCAAGTCTGGCTCAGTCTCTCGTGTGGACACGGTTCCTTTCATGGCCTGAGGCCATATTATAGTAGGAGTAATGAAGATAATGGTGACCTCCATTAAAGGGACTTGTGCGCATGCTGTTATATTCAGTGCCCCTGACCCCGCAGCAGGCCACTGTCAACCCATGCCTCCGTCAGAGGCTCCTGGACACTCCCAGGCAAGTCTGGCTCAGTCTCTCGTGTGGACACGGTTCCTTTCTCCTGGGTCCTGGCGCACAAGGTTTTGTTTGTGCCCTCCAAGAGTCTGTTTCCCCAGTCCTGTGGAAGTTTTGGAATCAAATCCCACTGGCCTCCAAAGTCAGATTCCCTGGGGTTCTCAGTCCCTTTGCCAGATCCCCAGGTTGGGAAATAGAATAAATAAATTAAAAGCAAGCAAATAAGACATTTCCCTTGAGGAGGCCAATGAGGATGGTATACTATAAACTATGAAGTCTAATTAGCCTAGCACTTTGATCCACCTGCCTGTCCATGAGCCATGAGGTTAAGGTAGACATCTGGGTAATTTGTCATTTTCTCCAAGAGGAAAGGAAACCATTTCTCTTTTACTTTTTAAACATTATCTAGTTACCTCTTCATCCATAATCTTATGGTAATCACTTAGGTTTATGTTTATACAATGTAAAATCTTTAATTTTTACTTATATGTTTTTATTTTAGTTATAATATATAATATTTGTCATTTTTATCTTTTAACTTTCAAAACTTCTGAAAACAGGGGTGATGTCTTCTTTTACATTTGCTTTGTGTAGCCTTTAGCATAGTCAGACCCTTAGGTCACATTAGTTTAATTTTTTTGGAAAATCTCCTAGGAAGAAGGTTTCTTTTCATTTATTTATTTATTTTTAATTTTTATTTTTACTTTATTTTACTTTACAATACTGTATTGGTTTTGCCATACATTGACACGAATATGCCACAGGTGTACATGAGTTCCCAATCTTGAACCCCCCTCCCACCTCCCACCCCATATCATCTCTCTGGATCGTCCCCATGCACCAGCCCCAAGGATCCTGTATCCTGTATCGAACATAGATTGGTGATTCATTTCTTACATGATAGTATACCTGTTTCAATGCCATTCTCCCACATCATCCCACCCTCTCCCTCTCCCTCAGAGTCCAAAAGTCCATTCTATACATCTGTGTCTCTTTTCCTGTCT
>SJYX01021643.1:0-62291 GCA_006410675.1 Oreotragus oreotragus
GTATTCCAAGGACAAATTTGCCTGTTATTCCTGGTGTTTCTTGACTTCCTACTTTTGTATCCCAGTCCCCTATAATGAAAAGGACATCTTTTTTGGGTGTTAGTTCTAAAAGGTCTTGTAGGTCTTTATAGAACAGTTCAACTTCAGCTTCTTAAGCCTACTGGTTGGGGCATAGACTTGGATTACTGAGATACAAAATGGTTTGCCTTGGAAACGAACAGAGATCATTCTGTCGTTTTTGAGATTGCATCCAAGTACTGAATTTCGGACTCTTTTGTTGACCATGATGGCTACTCCATATCTTCTGAGGGATTCCTGTCCGCTGTAGTAGATATAATGGTCATCTGAGTTAAATTCAACCATTCCAGTCCATTTTAGTTCGCTGATTCCTAGAATGTCGACATTCACTCTTGCCATCTCCTGTTTGACCACTTCCAATTTGCCTTGATTCACATGGACCTGACATTCCAGGTTCCTATGCAATATTGCTCTTTACAGCATCGGATCTTGCTTCTATCACCAGTCACATCCACAACTGGATATTGTTTTTGCTTTGGCTCCATCCCTTCATTCTTTCTGGAGTTATTTCTCCACTAATCTCCAGTAGCACGTGCCAGTATCACTCTCCACCAAGTTATAACAACCAAAATTGTCTCCAAACTTTGCCCAGCACCCCCTGAGAGGCAAAGTCACCAGTGGGACATTTAAACCACATCTGCACATTTTATTACAAAGACCTCAACAAGAATAATGTGTGTGTGTTTTTTTTTTAATAGTGGAAACTCTTAACTCAGGGAGTCGAATTACAGGTGGGCATGTTAGTTTTTGAGACCCTCAGTTCCTCCTTTGAAAATGCTGAAATGAATTTGAGGAACCTATTATCACATTAAACATTACACTCATACTCTTTTTCTGGTGTCTGGACATTTTTCTAAACTTTCTATTGTGTACAATATTTAGCAAGGTTGAGAACCTCAGTTATTTAATTGAAACTCTGAAAGTGCCAGAGTGTCACTGGTGCAAAATCAAAATTTTAAAGCAACTTGAAAAGAATAAATGAAGATATTCTGATTTGGCTCCATGTTCTCAGCTTGTAAGCTACTGGGTTGTGTGCGATGCATGACCCAAAAGAGACGATTAGTTCTCCTCTAGTGTGCTGGTAATGAATAGCTCTACAAAACCAATTAGCTATAATTCTATCAGTCATTTCATTTGGGTAACGTTTTGTTTAAGGGGAAGAAAAACAACACTGTTTTCCTTGGAGATCTGTAATTAAGCTGTGATATTTGGTGGGGACAATTGAGGAAAAAGCAGTAGGCTTAGCAATTTGCTTTTGCTTTTCCCATGGGAAAGTGTATGATGATGTAGTGTTCTGTTAAGAAAGACATTTGCCCATGCTCAATGCCTAACAGATCAAATACAAGTCAATTTCTAACTATATATATTTTATTTTATATGGATGTCTGCACTGTACAACTTTAGAGATTCTCCATTCACATGAAAGGCTGTGAATGGTGCCCCCTGGAGCTGTGTAACAGAACACACTGAATATCATTTCCCTTAGTGTATTTTCCTCCTTAAAAATCTGTGTGAATACAGAACTATGAATAGTGGCATTTTTTTCTTCCAGTCACTATTTTGCTCTGTAACCCTTAACACTCACTGCCATGTCAACAATAACATCAATAGGCTATTTTCTCCACCCAGGGCATTTTTATGGGTCGGTATTGTTCTATCTGAATTTGAACACATGAGTAGTTCTTAATGTATCTTTATCTATTATAAGATAGAGTTATTATTTTACCACAGATTAAGTATTCTTCTGTGACTTTTGGGTATTTTGCAATTTTTATTTAACTTTACATAATGAAATAAGACATGAATATGTTTTTGTTTACCAGAAGTTTAATATAGACAGTTTGTGACAAAAGTTAATGTATAGTTAAAAGTACAGTGGGTTATTGTCCTGATCTTTTGATTTATTTTGCTTACTCTCATCCTACAGCTAGCCAAAAAAATCCGAGAGAAGTTCAACCGTTACTTGGATGTGGTCAACCGGAATAAGCAAGTTGTAGAAGCATCCTACACAGCTCACCTGACCTCTCCCCTGACTGCAATTCAAGACTGCTGTACTATCCCACCTTCCATGATGGAGTAAGGCTTGGAATTTTTTGTTGTTTAAGCCAGGAATTGAACTGCCTTCCATTCATATTTAAAATACCTATTTGTTTATTGCAACATGTATTCCTATCTTAAATAATCCCTTTACTTTTATATAGACCAGTAATTTTTAAAGAATGTGACTACATGCAGGAAATTCCTGGATCTTACCTGTTCACCTTTTTGTCAAGCTGGAGTCTAAGTTCAGAAATATCAAATATTGTTTGATTCCAGAGTTGACTAAGTCTAGAAAATTACAAGCATTTTTTCACGTGTTAACTCGTGTGTCATGAATAAGACAGTCTCACTGATGGAGCTGATTTGCTAATTTAAGGGACTGCCTTTTATCCTTGGCACATTAGTAGCAAAAATTCCCATATCAGTCCTGAGTGTTCATTGGAAGGACTGATGTTAAAGCTGAAACTCCAATACTTTGGCCACCTGATGTGAAGAGCTGACTCATTTGAAAAGACCCTGATGCTGGGAAGGATTGAGGGCAGGAGGAGAAGGGGAAGACAGAGGATGAGATGGTTGGATGGCATCACTGACTCAATGGACATGGGTTTGGACATGGGTTTCCAGCAGTTGGTGATGGACAAGGAGGCCTGGTGTGCTGCAGTTCATGGGGTCGCAAAGAGTGGGACATGACTGAGTGAGTGAACTGAATGGAACATCCTTTATAGTGTCCTTAAAACTACCAAGGTTTATGTGGCTTCAGATAGTATTGAAACAGAAGTGTTGAGGATGTTTTTACTGACATAGTGATATTTGTATCTGGTTGAGGATATTTTATTTATTGGCATATGTGTGTGTTAGTTGCTCAATTGTATCTGACTCTTTACAACCCCATAGACTGTAGCCCGCCAGGCTCCTCTCCCGATGCAATTCTCCAAGCACGAACACTGGAGTGGGTGGTCATTCCCTTCTCCAGGGGATCTTCCCAACCCAAGGATCAAACCGGAGTCTCCCACACTTAGGTAGATTCTTTACCATCTCCAGCAGAGGAGCCCTTCATTGGCATGAAAGTGCAAGTAAAGTCGCTCAGTCGTGTCCGACTCTTTGCGACCCTGTGGACTATAGCCTACCAGGCTCCTCTGTCCATGGGATTCTCCAGGCAAGAATGCTGGAGTGGGTTGCCATTTCCTTCTCCAGGGGATCTTCCTGACCCAGGGATTGAACCCAGGTCTCCCGCATTGCAGGCAGAGGCTTTAACCTCTGAGCCACAAGGGAAGCCCCTTCATTGGCATAGTGATATTTATATCTGGAGGGGTATAGGGTTATATGATGCTGGAAATTGTAGAGGAAAGAACACTTATTTCGAGGTACAAAGATTTTGACTTGGTCTCTAATTAGCTGAGTAGCCATAATCTAGTTACTTAGTGTTCTATTTTTATATGCAGTTTTCTATCAGTGGATAATAATCTTCATTACACCAAGTTAGAATTGGCTATTTTGAATGACTAAAAGAAGTTAACATACTCTAAAATTATGAGTGTAAAATTACCATATCTAGTGTGTATCACTCTTCTCTTAAAGCTATGCAACGGATGGAAACAACGCAATTCTTTGGTAGTTAAATGATGCTTTGCTTCCTACAAAGAAGTTTTTACTGATTGTATTTTCTTCGTGGGCTATGTAGGTAACTGAGCATCCTCAGATCATTTTATTTCTCCATATGTATGGTGTTAAGATGAGACTTTCTCTCTGGCTTACCTATGTGCAACCTAGAGAACCTCATACTAGCTGTTTATTAACCTAAACAGAAAGTATACACATTTTGGAATGAGACTGTCCAGATATGAATATTAACTCGAGGAGCTGGTATTCAGGGGGTCTCAGATAGGTGACAACTTTAACTAGGCCTTTCTTCACCCCTAGAATGGAAATAATAATGGATATTTCACAGGATGTTGTGAGCATTTTTTGAAATCATATAAGAAAGTACTTTGCAAATTGTAATGTTCTGAGCAAATATATGCTTTCCTATCATAGTGAACATTTCCGTTTTTGTTTATTAGGTTTAATCAAAGAAGAAATTCTTTTTTATAGTCGGGGCATTGGTAACTAAATGTTTTCAACAATTTGCCTCTAATCTAAAAATAAAATAAGAGTCCATTGGGCTTTAAGCCAAAGGAAAAAAAAATCATTTCCTGACTGAGAAAAAAAGATAGGATAGTAAGGGAGAAGTCCTTACAGCTAGAATTACACTTAAAACACTGGTTCTCAACTAAGATGACATCCACTCCCCTTCATCCCCAGGGAGATTTGGCAGTATCTGGAAACATTTTCAGTTGTCACAGTTGGAAGGTGGAAACAGTTGCTCCTAGTGAGGAGAGGCCCCTGCAATGCACAGGACAGTCCTCCAAAGAATTATCTGACTCTAAATGTCAGTGGTGCAGAAGTTGCCTCAAAAGATAGGAGATCTTCATGAAATTTCTAAGTGGAACATGGGTCTAGATGAAACAAAAAGCTTGAATTGACTGACGTCTACTTGTAAATCTACCCAATATGTCACCTTTCCATTTTTTTCCCACCTCATGAATTTCTGTTAATGTTTCAACAAGCAATATAACCGCTTGCCTCACTCCATAGCGTCCTATAACCTCTCTGCCCGCGCCCCCCCCCCGCCCCGCCCCCTGCCTTCTTTACCTTTGCCCCTTTACCTCTGTTCCCTCATGCTTTTTCCCATAGTGAGCTTCCGTCACCTCTATTACAGAGCAGAACTGATGGACCACAGGTTGCTGTAGGTATGCCTCCCCGGCTGTTCTGGGCAGGGATCACAGCTCGTCCATTTTCATCCCAGTGCCTCACAATTGTGTTTGATTACTATGTGCTGGAATCTGAAATGACTTGAATATGGGGATGAGTCAGGGGTGAGAAATTAAACTGTTACTGGGTGGGACCAAGTACTGAACATAAGGAAACAGTGAGAGTAAACTGACACAGCAGAGAGGTGCTCTGGCTCCTCCCAGCAGAGAAGTATGCCAGATGGATGGCTTCACAAAGGATTCTGTGTGCATATTGGGGAACTCCTTTTCAGCTCAGTGGTTAGGACTCCACACTTCCATTTCCAGGGCCGTAGGTTTGATCCCTGGTAAGGAAACTAAGACCCCCGCAAGCTGCATGGCATGGGGAAAGGAGGTGTCCCTCTTGGACCTAGGGATTTTCATACTAAGTGAAGTAAGTTAGAGAAAGACAAATATTGCACAGTAGCACTTACACATGGAATCTGAAAAAAATGACACAAATGAATTTATTTACAAAGCAAACACAGTCATAGAAGACAAATTTATGGTGACCAAAGGGGAAAGGGAGAAAGGGATAAACCGGGAGTATGGGATTAAGAGATACTACCATGTATAAAATAAACAAAAGGATTCACGGTATAACATAATACCTTGCAATAGCCTATACAATGGAAAAGAATCACATACCTGAATCACTTTGTACACTTGAAACTAACACAATATTGGGAATCAGCTATACTTCAATTTTCTTTTTTTTCAAATGTGCATCTTGTTTGATCTGGTCATTTGGAGGAATATTTCAAAGAATAAAGACATGTTTCTAAAGCTAAATTTGTTTAAAAAGTCATTGTAATGCCATTTAGAATAGAGAATATTGTAAATATTCTAATTCCTAATAATTGATAAGTTAGGGAAATTATATCCCATGCATAAAAGTGATAACATAAGATGTAACCATGCCATAGAAAAGAATTTTCTGCCTTGTGAAAATGGCACTACATGCTTACACACATGTTTACTTTGAAGGTTTAGAAAGACTTACCTCAGAATGTTTTGGAGTAAAGACAGTGATTTACATTTTGAATATGCTGAGATAAGGGTTGAAGTCTGAAATGCAGGTCATCCAGACGTTCAGCAGTAACCAGTGATCTGCCCCTAAGTGAATATAATAAAATATAGTTAGTTTTTGCCCTCCAGGAATCTCTCATTTAGTTCAGTTTGGCATCTAAGAGACTCGAATTACACTCCTAATATGCTGGGCAAGCAGGTTAGTATTCCTCTAAGTGCTGGACTTGTGTTGAATGCAGAAACGCTGTGGCGCTGCAATGCAGTCTTCTCTCCTCACTAGGAGTAGTTGACAGAGCCAGGAACTGCCATTTGGGGTGAATCTTGTACAACCAGAGCAGTTCTCATGACAAAGCTGAGCAATCAGAAGATATATGGATGAGAGAAAACATGTTCCCTCTAGCGACATCTTAAACAAAGGTCTGATCACAACAGTCTGCAGCTGAAAATGGCAAGTGACTACCCTTCTCTTAGACAGAGTCTTCTTGGCTTAGCAAAAGGCTCTCTTACCAGGGAGTGTATGTAGGAATTTTTGCAGTGAACACTGAGCTGATGCTTTTCTAGTCATTGACTAAACACAAACACTTTTTAAAATTAAAAGGGCCTCTTACCTTTTTAATGAAGGTTCAAATGTGGGAAGAGTTAACAGTACGTTATTGCTGTAAACCAGGGTTGGAATCCTTAGCTGCCCCTTTTCCAGTTTCTCATAAAATGCTTTAATCTGCATTTTCTAACTGTTGTGTTATCCTTCTGAGACATTTTCAGTTCTCTCTTTCTTATATTTCAATCCTTCTGAAAAAGTCTACACTTTGAGTCTGAGGGAGTTCATGTTGGAATTAAATGCAGAAAGGAAGAACTGCCAGTCTTGGGAAGCAATTTAAGAACATGACTAAAAACAGTTTATATTATGCTCTATGTCAAGATGGAGAAGGAAATGGCAACCCACTCCAGTATTCTTGCCTGGAAAATTCCATGGACAGAAAAGCCTCATGGGCTACAGTCCACGGGGTCTCAAAGAGTCGGACATGACTGAGCAGCTTCACTCACTCACTCACTCACTATGTCAAGATAATGTTTTTTCTCTTATGGAAATAACATAAAATTTCTTTTTAAAATAAATACACCTACATTTTAAAATGCATTAATTTAAATGAAAATATTAAGCGAATGTAACCAAAGCCTTAAAGATGATTGATGTAAATAACTACTGAAGTTCATGAAAACTGGACTGAAGATTGTTGAGAAAAATCCTTCTAAACTGTAAGATTTTACCATTCTATAAAACAAACTCTTTATACCCATGAACTGGCCACATGCATATATGACAATATTGCCATTACAATAAACATAAACAAGTGGACTTGAAATAAGGAACTGGTAGTTTTACATCTGGATCTCAGCATTCAAAAAACTAAGATCATGGCATCCGATCCCATCATTTCATGGCCAATAGATGGGGAAACAATGGAAGCAGGCAGATTTGATTTTCTTGGGCTCCAAATCACTGCAGACGGTGACTGCAGCCATGAAATTAAAAGACACATACTCCTTGAAAGAAAAGCTATGAGAAACCTAGACACTGTATTAGAAAGCAGACACATCACTTTGCTGACAAGGTCCATATAGTCAAAGCTATAGTTAGGCATCCTATCCCATCATTTCATGGCCAATAGATGGGGAAACAATGGAAGCAGGCAGATTTGATTTTCTTGGGCTCCAAATCACTGCAGACGGTGACTGCAGCCATGAAATTAAAAGACACATACTCCTTGAAAGAAAAGCTATGAGAAACCTAGACACTGTATTAGAAAGCAGACACATCACTTTGCTGACAAGGTCCATATAGTCAAAGCTATAGTTTTTCTAGTAGTCATGTATGGATGTGCAAGTCGGACCATAAAGAAAGCTGAGCACCAAAAAATTGAGGTTTTCAAATTGTGGTGCTGAAGAAGACTCCAACAGAGGATGAGATGGTTGGATGGGATCACTGACTCAATGGACATGAGTTTGAGCAAACTCCAGGAGACAGTGAAGGACAAGGAAGCCTGGCATGATACAGTTCATGGGGTTGCAAAAAGTCAGACATGAACAACATTCTTAAATATTTAGGCCCTGTAAACATTTTTTAAAAATGTAACACTGACCCAAGAGCACTTAGGGTATTTATTACTAACATTGTGTCTGTGGCCCATTGATCTTGCTTCTCCAATTTTATTAAAGAGAAGTTAGTTACCTGGCCAATATTTTTATGATTGATTTCTTTTATCCAATTACTAATTTTTATTTTTTAGGCCTAGCATTTTATTTTTACTGATGTATAATCCATATTTGATTTTTGTCACTGAAACTTGATAATGGTTTTTCCTCTTTTTTTTTTTTCTTTTGACCACACCACAGGGCACAAGCGCTCTTAGTTCCTGGACAGGGATCAAGGCCATGCCTCCTGCAGTGGGAATGCAGAGTCTTAACCACTGGGCCACCAGGAAGTCGCGTGATAATGCATATTTTTTAAAAAATAAGATAAAGTGCCCAGTTCTGAAGAGAGAGAATATTCTTTTATAGAATATTCTGCAGAATACACCCTGAAGGTGATACTGTGATGACTACAGAGAGAACCTGCAAAGCAGCAGAAAATTGATTTTTCAGATGATTTTGATACTTTCAGACCTGTCAACTTTTCTTACTCAGGAGTCCTAGAAATTAATTATTTTGTACAAAGTCCTGTATAGTGATTAGATATTCCATCAATATTTACTGAAAGAATGATCTGAAGAATTAATATTGTCTAATGGGGGATTGGAACAGGTTATGACTTAATCTACAGCAAACTCATTTTCAGTGGTATCACTTTAACAGCATAATTTTGAGAATGAGTTTATTTACTCATATAATTTAATTAATAGCTCCTTTTGTGTTTTAGAGGGTTAGGTAAGGAGGATCCATAAGATCCTGGGCTCCCTTGCAAGGACTGCACACATGTAAAAACGCATCATAATGCTCATGACTATATCTCACCTACAGATTAGTTTTCCTTGGCCTTACAGGATATTTTAAAGATTTTTAAATTAAAGTTTTTAAATTTGTTGGCAGCATTTAAACTTTGGGGGAATTACCAAATTTCTGTTCTCTCTAAATTCAGAAGATATGACAATGGTGAGTCTACACCCCCCTGGGCAAAGTCAGCTCCTGTGAAGTGGAGCTCCCTCTGAAGACATGGCCTGTATTCTCCCCTTCATCACAGTCTCTACTACTCCCTATTGCTTCACACCCAACCCATTCCCCTAACTTTCATTGCCTACTTGGCCCACATTAGCATGTGATTTTGCAGCTCCCAATCTGAGAAGAGTATATAATATTAATAAATTTTATAAATGTCTTATCCAGTTGCCTTCCCTGATATGCCATCTTAAACATACATGTTTGTTCTGTCACATTTATATATAGTCACCTTTTGCATATACCAGAAATATCTGTTTCTGAAACCTGCCACAGAAATGGGAATGTGCTCTGCACATCTGAAACTGTTGTTTAGTCACTAACCCTTGACTTTTTTTATAAGCCAGTCAATCTTGTCTTTGACATCTCTTAATTCCATTTTTCTCCTCCTCCTTCCTCAATTTCTTCTGTAGGTGTTCCTGTCGCATGGTGTTCTTATTTTTTATTTGTAATGTCTTTATTTAAGAAGACTGGAAGAGTGCAGTGGGTAAACCAGGGAGGAAATGCTGGGAAGATGAATTCAGATTTTTATTCTTTTTTGAGTCTCCAAATAGAAGTCAGTTCTCTTATCCTCACTCAGTTAATGTTGCTAATTGAATAGTCATTGTGGGAATAGGCATTAAGGCATTTGTATGTTCACATTTTAAGTTCCTGAAGTATTGTTGACATGGGAACTAGAAATAAGTTACTCAGAGAGTTATTTTTAATTTTGACGGTTAATATGTTGACTCAGAATGTTCAGATTCCTGTATTACTCTCCTTAGGATCCTCTAGGGACTTCAGAGCATGAGATCACAGTTTATGATTTCTTTTTTTTTTTTTTTTTAAGGATAATTGCTTTACATGATTTTGTTGTTTTCTGTCAAGTCTCAACATAAATCAGCTATACCCCTCCCTTTTGAACCTCTCTCCCTCCCCATCCCACCCCTCTAGGTTGATACAGAGCCCCTCTTTGAGTTTCTTTAGACACACAGCCAATTCCCATTGGCTATCTATTTTACATATGGTAATGTAAGTTTCCATGTTACTCTTTCCATACATCTCACCCTCTCCTTCCCTCTCCCCATGTCCATAAGTCTATTCTCTATGTCTGTTTCTCCATTGCTGCCCTGTGGTGAATTCTTCAGTACCATTTTTCTAGATTCTGTATATATGCATTAGAATACGATATTTATCTTTCTCTTTCTGACTTACTTCACTCTGTATGATATGTTCTAGGTTCATCCACCTGATTAGAACTGACTCAAAGATGTTCCTTTTATGGCTGAGTAATATTCCTTTGTGTATATGTATCACAACTTCTTTATCCATTTATCTGTTTGTAGATATCTCAAGTTGCTTCCATGTTCTAGCTATTGTGAATAGTGCTGCAGTGAACAATGGGATACATGTGTCTTTTTCAGTTTTGGTTTCCTCAGGGTATATGCCTAGGAGTATGATTGCTGGATCATCTGGTGGTTTTATTTCTAGTTTTCTAAGGAATCTCTATACCATCTTCTATTTGCTTTTTAAAAAACTGAACTGAAACATGAGCTTTGTTTCATTTTTAAAAGGAGGTTAGCCTCTTTTTCAGAGAAGGCAATGGTACCCCACTCCAGTACTCTTGCCTGGAAAATCCCATGGGCAGAGGAGCCTGGAAGGCTGCAGTCCATGGGGTCGCTAAGAGTCGGACATGACTGAGTAACTTCACTTTCACTTTTCACTTTCATGCATTGGAGAAGGAAATGGCAACGCACTCCAGTGTTCTTGCCTGGAGAATCCCAGGGATGGGGGAGCTTGGTGGGAGGCCGTCTATGGGGTTGCACAGAATCAGACACAACTGAAGCGACTTAGCAGCAGAAGCAAGCCTCTTTTTAAATATTTCATTTTAAAATCAATTCAGTCTCTACCGTGGTAGGAAAAAATATCTTAAGTGGTAAAGATATTTTTCCTTTCATTTTCAATTCAGCTGAGATATAGATTATATTATAGGAATATGGTCTTAAGACCAGATGGCCATCTGCTCTACCTGTTTGCTGTATAATCTTAGAAAATTTACGTAACCTTTTTAGTCGTTTCCTCAACTGTAAGCTGAACAGTTTGCACTATACTCCAGACAGCCAATGCTCAAGATTCATTATGGACAACTTTTCCTGCTGCTCAAATTTGTAAATTCTAGATTGATTAGGTAATTTTCTCCACGATTTTGAGAGCAATCTGGCTGGTGGGGTGGGGAGGGAGATGATATTATGCAACAGGACCTACAAAGGTTACATTACTCATTCATTAATTTAAAAAAGTAAACATTTATGAAGGTCAGGAAGCAACAGTTAGAACTGGATATGGTTCTAAATAGGAAAAGGAGTACGGCAAGGCTGTATATTGTCACCCTGCTTATTTAACTTCTATGTAGAGTACATCATGAGAAACGCTGGACTGGAAGAAACACAAGCTGGAATCAAGACTGCCAAGAGTAATATCAGTAACCTCAGATACACAGATGACGCCACCCTTATAGCAGAAAGCAAAGAACTAAAGAGCCTCTTGATGAAAGTGAAAGAGGAGAGTGAAAAAGTTGGCTTAAAGCTCAACACTCAGAAAACAAAGATCATAGCATCTGGTCCCATCACTTCATGGCAAATAGATGGGGAAACAGTGGAAACAGTGGCTGGCTTTATTTTGGGGGTCTCCAAAATCATTGCAGATAGTGACTGCAGCCAAGAAATTAAAAGACGCTTACTCCTTGGAAGGAAAGTTATGACCAACTTAGACAGCATATTCAAAAGCAGAGACATTGCTTTGCCACCAAAGGTCTGTCTAGTCAAGGCTATGGTTTTTCCAGTAGTCATGTATAGATGTGAGAGTTGGACTATAAAGAAAGATGAGTGCCAAAGAATTGATGCTTTTGAACTGTGATGTTGGAGAAGACTTTTGAAAGTCCTTTGGACTGCAGGGAGATCCAACCAATCCATCCTAAAGGAGATCAGTCCTGAATGTTCATTAGAAGGACTGATGCTGAAGCTGATATGCCAATACTTTGGCCACCTGATGCGAAGAACTGACTCATTTGAAAACACCCTGATGCTGGGAAAGATTGAAGGCGGGAGGATGAGATGGTTGGATGGCATCACCGACTCAATGGATATGAGTTTGGGTGAACTCCGGTAGTTGGTGATGGACAGGGAGGCCTGGTGTGCTGCAGTCCATGGGGTCGTGAAGAGTCAGACACAACTGAGCAACTGAACTAAACTGAAACATTTATGAGATGGTTTATGGGAGAAGCATTTCAGCTGAATCATGGTGTAGGAAAAGGATGTTCACATATAGGGATATGGAGGGAGAACTTTCCAGGAGAGGAAGGTCAATTTAAAGAAAGCCCCACAGAAGGAAATGGCCAGGAGCACTGATGAGGATCTTGTATTGGGAAAAATGATGGAAAAGGCAGCTGAGAAGTTGAATTAATATTAGATCATAGAGAACCTCAGATACTAGAGTGAATAACTGAACTTCATTCAGGAGAGTTTAAGCTTTGTAATGAAATGAAGGACAATTCAGCTCTTGCTGCCATGTGTCTTTAACACATAGTAGACACTCAACAGGGCTTCCCAGGTGGCTCAGTGGTAAAGAACCCACCTGCCAGTGCAGTAGACACAAGAGACGTGTGTTCAATCCTGGAGTCAGGAAAATCTCCTGGAGGAAGAAATGGCAACCCACTCCAGTACTCTTTCTAGGTGAATCCCATAGCCAGAGGAGCCTGGCAAGCTACAGGCCATAGGGTTGCAAAGAGTCAGATGTGACTGAGTGTCTGAGTACTGTACTGTAGACACTAAGTAAATAGTTGTTTGAGAGTATTTAACATTTTAGAAAAGAAATGATGATCCTCTTTTAGGAGATTTTACTTGTTTGTCATATAACAACTGGAAGACCTAGTCTGATTTCATTTACATAGGCCATGAACAAGAGGGGCCTGAACTTGTCTGTTGGTGTTGGTCATGGCCTGCACACCACTACTGCGTTTTTGGGAGAGGGAGGAATTGAAGGTAGCTAAGATGTGAGTCTGAGTGAACTTCGAGAGATGGTGATGAACAGGGAGGCCTGGCGTGCTGCGATTCATGGTGTCGCAAAGAGTCGGACACGACTGAGCAACTGGACTGGACTGAACTGAACTGAAGACTGATTCTGGGTAATTGTGAGAGTGGCTGGTACTAGGTTCTAAGTCATTTCTATTCTGTGTGCCCTTTATCTTTCTTCCGTCAACTTTGTATTCAGTACCTTGCTTGAATAGGTCCTCAATATATAACTGTGGAGAGAGTTCATGCATGGTAAAAAACCTGAGTTGGTCTTTAGTTTGAGTATAGGTAGTGATGATGATGTCAGAATTACTGAGACACTTTAGCTCTAGGCAGAAATTCAAGTACTTATATACCCATTCATGGTAGTCATCAATTTCACCTGAGTATTATTCCATTGTGCTAAGCTCTGATGGGATACTTAAGTTGCTGTTGACTCAGTTATCTCAGTTATTAGTTAACTGAACTGATAATGATAATAATAATAGACATGAATAATTATTATAACAATACTGATAATTGCACGTGGAGTGAGTTTAAGCACACAAAATTTCCAAATATCTGTGTATATATCACTTTTAACTCAACTTGTCTGTATCATGTTCAAAGCAGTTAAGGTACCAGACATTGCCTTAGACACTAGGTAAAGATGAGTAAAATAGTTTGTACCTTAGGAGCTTAGAGGATGCAGAGTAAACTAAGTAGGCTGTGTCAAGTGTCATGAAAAACCCAAAGACTTTTTAAGAAAGAGTGATTAGAGATCCCTGTAGTTTGGTTGAAGAGTGGTAGTTGAGGTCTTCAAGAGTGGAATTCCTGCAGACAGATCTAAAAGAAGGATGCTTCAGATCAGAAAACAGCAAAGCATCATAAAGTATTGAATAACTTGAGAGGGGAAGATACTGCTGAAACAGCCAAGAAGGGATGTATGTATGTGGTGAGCTCAGAATCCTTGATCTACTGGACAGATTTCCACCTGTAAACAGGTTCAAAGCAAAGACACACTGTGATCAGGTCTGAGATTTGGGCAGATTAAATCATTGGCAAGTGAAGGATAAATTTTGGTGGAGAGACTCGTTGCTTGTCATGTTGGGCCATTCTGATAATCTAGGAGAAAAGTGGTAATTCCTGGAGGAAAGACTGGAGGAAAATAAAAGATGTCCTGGGTGGTGGTGCATTACACAGAATATTGTCTGTAGACGGGAAGTATGGGGCTTCCCTGGTGGCTCAGCAGTAAAGAATTAGCCTACCAACGCAGGAGACACAGGTTCTATCCCTGGATCAGGAAGATTCCCTGAAGAAGGAATTCCCACTCCAGTATTCTTACTTGGAAAATTTCATGGAAGAGGAGCCTGGTGGGCTACAGTCCATGGGTCACAGAAGAGTCTGACATGACTTAACCACTAGATTTTGTTGGAGATTTGGGTTGGAAGGAAGACTTTTAAAGATTATTCTAAATTTTAAATTGAACATCCCATAGGGGAAGAATCTTAACCAACAAATGAAAATAAGAGCAAAAGGTATTTAGAAGGAAGATTTATTTAGTATGAACATGCTGATTTTAAAAGTCACTCGTAGATCATTCTTGGGAGAGATTTGGCAAGAAGTTGAATTTAGTGTGTAGCTTCACTTTATTTTCATCCTACAGATATTTTCACCCCCACAACTATGTTATATGCATGACATTTCAGAAGAGAGGACCAATTGCAAATGTATAGTTTTAATGTTGTGCTGATGCACAGTTGGATTTGATGTTTCTAGGCGTAACAGCTGACCCATGTGTGGGCAAATCCTATTTTTTTTCCAGCCATACTGTAAGGTGTTTCACATGAAGCAATAGTAAAAAATGTCTATGTGCATCTTATTTTTTATTATTACTATTCACAGCACTGTGAGTTAGCCAGGAGCTCTTACTGTAATGGTTTTATTCTTTTATTCTTTGGGTAACACAATGTCTAATAAAGCGACAAAGCATGGTTCTTGACACAAGTTTAATTTTATCAAAGGTTCTGGTCTTTTCCCAGGAAGGTGTATTTGTATTTTTGCCCTCAAAGTACTGAATGATGAATCTGTCTTTCAAGTGTTCTCCTTGCCTTATCTCACATTTTCATCTCCAGTCCACTTAAAAATTATTATTACCTACAGTCTGGTAAAATGTTACAGATACAGCCTGTAAGGATATTGTTACCAGAAGGACTTGAGTCTAGTTAAGAATTCAACAAGGATTTTGCAGAATGCTTTACATTTCAGAAGGTTGATTCAGTTACAGTATTTAACTTATGTAAAAGAGTTGCATATGTTTAAACTTCAGTTAAATACTTTCTTCTGTAAACATTTTATTAAAATTACATTCTTCCTATGATCTTCAGGACAGCCTGGTGGGGTACAATCCCTCTCCTCCTCCATTTTGCACATGAGGATGAAGGCTCAGAGAGGTTGTGTTAAGACTCAGGGCAGCTGGGTGTAGAACCTAGGTTTCCTGATTCCAAACCATTTTTTACTTTTAATGGTAAACTATTTTGACCAGTAGTAAAACTGAAATGGCTTATCTGCCAGCTGAAATGCTGAACTATGTATTCCTTCTTAGAATTTCATCTGAGGCTATTGTATGACCCTCTGAAGTTTGTAAATTGGCTGAATGTGACGCTTCCACAGTCTGTTTAGTGTATTTCTCAGTCTTTTTTCCTTTATTTAAAAAAATTTTTTTAATTGAAGGATAATTGCTTTGCAGAATTTTGTTGTTTTCTTGCGAATGTCAACATGAATCAGCCACAGGTATACATACGTCCCCTCCCACCTCCCTACCTACCCCCCGCTTCTAGGTTGTTACAGAGCCTCTCCTTGAGCTCCCTGATACAGCAAATTTCAATTGTATTTCTCAGTCTTCAAACCATGTTCCTGCATTAGTTTGTGTTGTCTCCTGGTGTGTGTGGATAAGTATCTGTATCTTTAGGACTATTGATGAGCACACTCATAGCAGAAAACACCTGTACTTGAGTCTGCTGACAGTCCTGCTTTCTGAATTGTCCTTCTGTAACCTTCACTGGAGGAAGGACAGGAAACCTGCCACACTGCTTAGAACACTGATTTTCATCAGTGGCCTTTTATGGATTTTAGGGAGAGTTGGTCTTGAAACAGTCTGTTTAGTGTATTTCTCAGTCTTTTTTCCTTTATTTTAAAAAAATTTTATAATTGAAGGATAATTGCTTTACAGAATTTTGTTGTTTTCTTGCGAATGTCAACATGAATCAGCCACAGGTATACATACGTCCCCTCCCACCTCCCTACCTACCCCCGGCTTCTAGGTTGTTACAGAGCCTCTCCTTGAGCTCCCTGATACAGCAAATTTCAATTGTATTTCTCAGTCTTCAAACCATGTTCCTGCATTAGTTTGTGTTGTCTCCTGGTGTGTGTGGATAAGTATCTGTATCTTTAGGACTATTGATGAGCACACTCATAGCAGAAAACACCTGTACTTGAGTCTGCTGACAGTCCTGCTTTCTGAATTGTCCTTCTGTAACCTTCACTGGAGGAAGGACAGGAAACCTGCCACACTGCTTAGAACACTGATTTTCATCAGTGGCCTTTTATGGATTTTAGGGAGAGTTGGTCTTGAAATTTTTCTCCTTTCTTTTTATCAGTCTGTCTGCCTGTCTATCTGATTTCTCAATGAAACTGCCTAGTACATTTTGCCCAGCTCTAAGAAATATACCCTGTTATCACAGAGGCATTCCCTTGAAGTTTTCATCTGTTTTTGTTGTACAAAAATACCAAAATGTATCAAAGAAGGTCACAATTTAAAAATCATTGTGTCTGTAATCTTTCTTGGAGACTCGACTGGTCTGGTATGAGGTGGACCCAGCTGTCTTCCCACTCACAGCTTTATTAGCTTTAGAATACTGGGTCAGTAATGCCTTTTGAGGACACGTGAGCCATAAGTATTCCACATCTTAGGTTTCACGTTCCTTCTGCAGAACGGAGATCTGGAGAAGCCTTGTCTCACTCCAACACGAATGTGCCTGACAGATTTGAACCAGTTCATCTCCACAGTCATCTGCTAACTGAAGTTTGTACTGCTTCTCTTTGATGTCTGTGTCATACCACTCACAGTTGTCTGCTATTTACTAAGTACCCAGCGTATGTGTGGGAAGAAAACATACGCATTTACAAGCTCTTGACTCTAGTCCTGGCAAGTCTTAGCCTCTTCGGTTTTCTGCATTTTGTCATGCAGCATTTACTACAGTTGTTCTCTTCACAGGCAAACTCTGGGCTAGGTTCTAGGGGATAAACACGGGAAAGGATCTCTTTGCAAGGGAGAAAGTATATAAGCAACAGAAACATGTGCAAAGTCCACATTAGAGGTCAAGTAGTAGGGTGGACGGGGGCTATGGAATGGCACAAAGGGAGCCTGTGGATTCCTATGCCCAGCTGTCTGTTTTCTCTTTTATTTTTCCAGATACCTTTCTTTCTTCTTCTTCATGCATTCCTGCCCAAACCTGGTAACACGAAAGTTAAAGGATAAATGTTTAACGTGGTTGTGGATCCACTTCCAGTTCCCCTAAGTGTCACCTTTACCATTTTCCAAGCTTGTGAGAAAGCAGTTTAAATGGAATTCTAGAAGCAAAACACAAACCACAGCAGGGCTTTCTGCCAGATCTGCTGTGGGGAGGTAGGGGTGTGGAATGGTGAAAAAGAAATGTGACTGGTTTGTATGATACTTAGATTCTTACACACAGAGAGATGCTTGATTGCTCTAAGCCTTACCTTCCAAGGGCATTCGAAACCAGCCTTGTTTCCACTCTGTCTGGGTTGCTGAACCCTGAAGATTTAATCCTTATTACTGATAAGAACAGAAAGAATGTGACTTATCTCTTCAATCTCTGCAGAGATGGAAGGAAAAACCATTTCTCGGAACATGATTACACGTTATTTGACAGCTTTTCAGTTTGCCCATTAATTTAGGTGTTTGAATAAGTAAACTCCATTGGGGGGAGTCGAGTATCATTTACTTTATAAATGTGATAGTTCCTTTTTGAAGTGACCCCACTCTTACCCCTTCCTCCACCATTCAAACAGAGTTTAAATATTTGCCAAGGCAGATGTTTGATTTTTATCTTAGCTCTTTCTTTGTTTAACTTTATTCTCATGGGTGGTTAAGTGGAAGATAAGGGGGTTCTTGTTTAATTCTTTTCAACTGGTGTTGCTCAAATATTTGGAGAGCAGACACTTCCCAGAAAGAATGAGTGGGAACCTGGTTGAATGGAGGTGAAATGAAATGTCTCCCTGTCATATCTGAGTAAACCAGGCACTGTTGGGCTGTTACTCGGATGTTTTTCATGTCCAGACCTCCTTTTTTTGAGTTTTTTTTTTTAATGGGAACCATTTTTTAAAGTCTTTATTGAATTTGTAACAATCCCATTTCTGTTTTATGTTTTGATTTTTTGGCCACGAGGCACGTGGAGTCTTAGCTCCCCAAACCAGGTATCAGTCCTGCACCCTCCCATATTGAAAGGTGAAGTCTTAACCACTGATGTGCTTAGTCCATCAATAATGTCCAGCTCTTTGCGACTCCATAGACTGTAGCCCACCAGGCTTCTCTGACAATGGGAATTCTTTGGGCAAGAATGCTGGAGTGGGTTACCATGTCCTCCTTTAGAGGATCTTCCCAACCCAGGGATCAAACCTGGGTTCCCCCCATTGCAGGTGGATTCTTTACCGACTAAGCCGAGCCACCAGGGAAACCTCTTAACCACTGGACCTCGTTTCAAAGTCTCCTGTAACTGCTGGGTTTTGCCATCTTTTCTTCCCCCCTGCTCTCCGCGCCCCGCCCCCCCAAATGATGTGTCCTGCTCTTAAAACAGAACTTGGTAATTTGGTGACACCCAGTAGCAAGGGGCTGCCGTGGGCTGGGAGATCCATCACAAGCCTCAGCACGTTTGTTCCACACCAGCTTCTGAGCCCATAACAGATTTTACTTCCTCAATAAATGGTGTGTAACTGTGATGGCCTTTAAAAAAAAAGAAACACCCTCGTGCCTGTCTCTAGTAGTGATTAAAAACAAGAAAACAAGTAAAAAAAATTCCCTACCCCATTAGCTGTCATCATATTGGCTTTATTTATGGACTCAGCTATCAGCATAAGCCTCGCTCTTCTGAGATATCCACAGGGATTTGCTTTTTAAATTATTACCTTTAAAACGTGCCCGTGAACAATACCACATTTCAACAGCACCCTTGGAACTCACACTGTGGGTGTGGTTTTTCTGTGCTACATGATAAATTGGTCAGACTTTGCCTGGAAATGTTGAGGAAAACCCAGTGTTTTAAGCGATTTGCCTGGCAAATCACCTTCCATAGGAAATTTAAACAAAGACCAAGAAAGAGATTCCGGAAGTAAACCCCAACTGGTGTATGTCTCTCTCTCTCTTTTGTATCTTTTCCTTTCTAAACTGGGACTCCACTGAAAAGTTGATTTACACTGTGAACCGAGGCTGAATGAAATCCAATTGGAACTCACTTGAGCACTGTTTTGATGTAAGATTCAAAGCTTCTGCAAATTTATTTTATCTTCTACATTTGCTGATCTCCTGCTTGTAAATCCTGTTGAAGGAGAATAAAAATGACTGCAGCCTGATGGGAATTAAATGTCTGAAGTTCAAAGCAGTTTGCACATCAGAGCAAACGTCAATCAAATGAACATCTTGCAAGCCAGGCAGGGAGTGAATTTCTCCATGGGGAAGAGATCAAAGTGGGAGTCACAGTTCTGTTTTCTCCCTCGGGATGCAGTTTCGATCAGTTGTTCATGAAAGTAAATCCAGAAGGAAGTTTTTTCTTTTTTCTTTTTTTTTTTTTAACTTGAGGGGTAGGAAAGATGGAGTTATTTCTCTTGAAACTAAATTTCAGGCCCTAGTTTTATCTTATGAAAATAAATACAGAAAGCAGTCATAATCCAATATCTCCCCTTTTTAGAGAGAAAATCTACAGGAGATTTATATAGGATTATTCTCTTATTGTTATGACGTTTTTAAAGGCCATATGCAAAGATAAGTTGAATTGCCTGTTTATTTTATATGAAAATCTATAATTTTATCAGTTCTTGACCTTATAAAAGCTGAAATTTTATAAATGTGACTGGCAGAATTCAGTGAAAAATCTTTTAGGTAACCCTTAAGAGAACTGACATGTTTTTATAATAGTTTAGAAGAATGAACTTTGTTTTTCTCACAGTCTCCCAATCAGGGTAAATAATACATTTCTTCTTAGAAATCATTTTTTTTCTAAAAGGCATGTGTGCATTAAATGTACTCTCATTTTAGGCAAGGCAGCTGTTCCACTGAGGCCTGGAGATAACTCAGGTAACTGGGATGGTGCTAAGCAAATTTTACTGGCTTGGCCAAAAAGTTTGTTCAGAGTTTTCCATAAGAAGTTATGGGTGTTTGAAGTTCAAAAGAGAAGCTAACATTAGTGTGTGTGGCTGAGTAGAAAGGGCTGTCTCTTATACACATCTAGATGTGTATAAGAGACAGATCCCTCTCCTCCTCCATTTTGCACATGAGGTTGAAGGCTCAGAGAGGTTGTGTTAAGACTCAGGGCAGCTGGGTGTAGAACCTAGGTTTCCTGATTCCAAACCATTTTTTACTTTTAATGGTAAACTATTTTGACCAGTAGTAAAACTGAAATGGCTTATCTGCCAGCTGAAATGCTGAACTATGTATTCCTTCTTAGAATTTCATCTGAGGCTATTGTATGACCCTCTGAAGTTTGTAAATTGGCTGAATGTGACGCTTCCACAGTCTGTTTAGTGTATTTCTCAGTCTTTTTTCCTTTATTTTAAAAAAATTTTATAATTGAAGGATAATTGCTTTACAGAATTTTGTTGTTTTCTTGCGAATGTCAACATGAATCAGCCACAGGTATACATACGTCCCCTCCCACCTCCCTACCTACCCCCGGCTTCTAGGTTGTTACAGAGCCTCTCCTTGAGCTCCCTGATACAGCAAATTTCAATTGTATTTCTCAGTCTTCAAACCATGTTCCTGCATTAGTTTGTGTTGTCTCCTGGTGTGTGTGGATAAGTATCTGTATCTTTAGGACTATTGATGAGCACACTCATAGCAGAAAACACCTGTACTTGAGTCTGCTGACAGTCCTGCTTTCTGAATTGTCCTTCTGTAACCTTCACTGGAGGAAGGACAGGAAACCTGCCACACTGCTTAGAACACTGATTTTCATCAGTGGCCTTTTATGGATTTTAGGGAGAGTTGGTCTTGAAGTTTTTCTCCTTTCTTTTTATCAGTCTGTCTGCCTGTCTATCTGATTTCTCAATGAAACTGCCTAGTACATTTTGCCCAGCTCTAAGAAATATACCCTGTTATCACAGAGGCATTCCCTTGAAGTTTTCATCTGTTTTTGTTGTACAAAAATACCAAAATGTATCAAAGAAGGTCACAATTTAAAAATCATTGTGTCTGTAATCTTTCTTGGAGACTCGACTGGTCTGGTNCATGCCCGTGAACAATACCACATTTCAACAGCACCCTTGGAACTCACACTGTGGGTGTGGTTTTTCTGTGCTACATGATAAATTGGTCAGACTTTGCCTGGAAATGTTGAGGAAAACCCAGTGTTTTAAGTGATTTGCCTGGCAAATCACCTTCCATAGGAAATTTAAACAAAGACCAAGAAAGAGATTCCGGAAGTAAACCCCAACTGGTGTATGTCTCTCTCTCTCTTTTGTATCTTTTCCTTTCTAAACTGGGACTCCACTGAAAAGTTGATTTACACTGTGAACCGAGGCTGAATGAAATCCAATTGGAACTCACTTGAGCACTGTTTTGATGTAAGATTCAAAGCTTCTGCAAATTTATTTTATCTTCTACATTTGCTGATCTCCTGCTTGTAAATCCTGTTGAAGGAGAATAAAAATGACTGCAGCCTGATGGGAATTAAATGTCTGAAGTTCAAAGCAGTTTGCACATCAGAGCAAACGTCAATCAAATGAACATCTTGCAAGCCAGGCAGGGAGTGAATTTCTCCATGGGGAAGAGATCAAAGTGGGAGTCACAGTTCTGTTTTCTCCCTCGGGATGCAGTTTCGATCAGTTGTTCATGAAAGTAAATCCAGAAGGAAGTTTTTTCTTTTTTCTTTTTTTTTTTTTAACTTGAGGGGTAGGAAAGATGGAGTTATTTCTCTTGAAACTAAATTTCAGGCCCTAGTTTTATCTTATGAAAATAAATACAGAAAGCAGTCATAATCCAATATCTCCCCTTTTTAGAGAGAAAATCTACAGGAGATTTATATAGGATTATTCTCTTATTGTTATGACGTTTTTAAAGGCCATATGCAAAGATAAGTTGAATTGCCTGTTTATTTTATATGAAAATCTATAATTTTATCAGTTCTTGACCTTATAAAAGCTGAAATTTTATAAATGTGACTGGCAGAATTCAGTGAAAAATCTTTTAGGTAACCCTTAAGAGAACTGACATGTTTTTATAATAGTTTAGAAGAATGAACTTTGTTTTTCTCACAGTCTCCCAATCAGGGTAAATAATACATTTCTTCTTAGAAATCATTTTTTTTCTAAAAGGCATGTGTGCGTTAAATGTACTCTCATTTTAGGCAAGGCAGCTGTTCCACTGAGGCCTGGAGATAACTCAGGTAACTGGGATGGTGCTAAGCAAATTTTACTGGCTTGGCCAAAAAGTTTGTTCAGAGTTTTCCATAAGAAGTTATGGGTGTTTGAAGTTCAAAAGAGAAGCTAACATTAGTGTGTGTGGCTGAGTAGAAAGGGAGAGATAATCACAGGGGGTTTGCTCATGAAATTACTTCTCCCGACTGACTCACCAGCTCGGAACACACCATGCTCCTGTATCTCCAAGACCCCTGTTGACACCTGCTCCCATACCTGCCTGCACATCAGCAACGTCAGCAACCATAGAAACAGGATGAGGTTTGTTTCTGCATGCTTCATGTTAATTCGGTTGGGGAGTGGATGCTCCTCATGTGTGAGGAGACTCAAGAAAATTGAGAGGTTGTACAACCATTGCCACTTAGAGAATTCCATGGAATATGCAGGAGAAAGGAGAGTGGTTGTCTTGTCCTTGAATCCTTTAAGTATCAGAATGTTAGCAGTTGATAGAAATAAATTAATTTAAAACCACCAGTATTCACTATGTTCGGATTACCCAGGGAGCAAGAATTGAATTTTGTTTCATCCTTTCCTAGTAAACTGAAGTCTGTGAGCTAACTAGAGGAGAGGTCATATTGCCCTCTGGCTGAGGTTCTCCTGCAAAGTGGTTATTTAATTCTCAAACAGCAGGGTGGATTTCTTCAGAAAAAGAATGTCTTCAGGTATTTGACGTGCTTTTGGGGATCAGGTTTGATCTCTGGAAGGCTGTGTGTTTATATGTTACCAGCTGGGGCTTCTCCGAGCCCTGTTTTATGGTTTTATGTGTTGCTCACATCTGTGGCTATTGTCTATTCTGTTATTTAGCACCCACCTGAAATTCACTGTCCCATGGAGAATTTTTCAGAATTTGGTGACATTTCCTCTTCTTGGTCTCCTGTTTTTATCTTATCTTTGGTGTACATAAGCCATTTGTTTAAGTTGTCAGATGACCAGAATGCCAGGTTCTTTCTCCCAGAGGAGAATGTTGGCACCAGGAAAAAGAGAGAAATTGCTATGAGCTGTGTCTCTTCTCTGTGTGGAGAGTAGACATGCTCACTCTTCTGTCCATCTGGAACTTATAGCTGCCTCTGCTGCCCTGAAACCTCTCAGATTTCAGAAACCTTTCAAATTCAGAGCTGAATGGAAAGGGACCTTGAGGCTTTTCTGGAGTACAGTAATAAAAAGTAACCCCAAAATGGAACATTCCAAAGGTATGCCAGTGGTGAGCGTTTTAAAAATCTATGGTATCTATAATTGATAGAGAATAGCTGTCTTTAATACTATATCTTCTCCATCTTCCTCATCTTTGTCCACAGAGTTCTTTCTCTGCAGCTATCCGTTGTGAGCCTTATGCTTAGCAACTGTCATTTCCTATTAAGTAAAAAGCAAAGATTTCCCCTAAGCCCCACAAGCCTTTAGAGTAATCCTTTTCTTTGAGAGAACTGAATTGTACTTCAGCTGTTTTAGATAATGCTAATGACAATTTATTGATTTTATTGAGATACAGTGTAATGTATTCATTATAAAGGAGAGCTTGAATATATGTTCATATCTTGATCCTGTTACTTCCTAGCTGTGAAGCTTGGACTTCTTAATTAACATTTCTGTGCCTCGGTTTCTTGGTCTTTAAATGAAATAATAATAGTATTTCTCTCAGGTTTGTAATGATTAGATGAGTTAATCTGTGTAAAACACTTGGAATATTCTTGATACAATGTAACATGGGAGCTATTAACTGTTACCGTTACTAATACAACTAATATTCATTGTTATTATTAATTAAATGTTTACTATGTACAAGGCTCTTCAGAGCTATTTTCTGGTTACAAAATAGATAAACTATCTTATAGATGAGAAAAATGTAGGCTGCAAACATGTAAGTTCTATGCAAGAGTTAGAGAGCAATAAGCATTTTAAACCCAAACTCCAGTTCAGGTCTGTGTACATCTGAGGACATGCTCCTGACCCCGACAGCATGCTTTTGCCAGGTGGCAGTTCCTTTTTCATCACAGATATTGTCTGAATATGATTAAAAGAAATAGGTAGAGCTTTTCAATGACTTAGCTTTTTGTCCTTCCACAGTAGACAGCTACCAATAAGAAAACTTACAGAGAACTATACATTCCCAGCAATGTACTGGACCTGAGAGAGAACTATAAATCCTCAATAACCCACAATCCCATTGGCAGAACTAAGACTTCTCAGATATGTGAAAGGTTATAGAGAGAATTGGACATTCGAGGGCTGCGTGGTAGAATTTAGACAATAAGGCTTCTATAACAAAATATCTTGGCATTTTTTTCTTGCTATACCTTTATTTAGTGTTTGGAGAAGGCAAGATAAGTAAGATAATTTATTCATTATTTATAATAAACCTTATGTTAGAATTTTTATTGATTAGTATTTTGTTGATATAAGTAGAGTCTGAAACCAACCCGTCTATCTATCAGACATCAGCTCTATTGACATTATGCTAAGCTTGTTCATAGAACAATATTTTAAAATTAGGAAAAAGAAACACAGGAGGCAGAATGGCACTAGTCAGTTTAGAGGAGAAAAGGCTCCTTACAGACTGGGGCTGACAAGAGGACTTCCTGGGAGGAAAATCAGAAAATCAGCTTTGTAGAATGGGCACTATGAACACTGAAAAGCACCACAGTTGGGACCCAACAGAAAAAAAACGTGTGTTGATTAGAACTATGATCTGAGTAGAACTATAGGTCGGGACACAGTGGGGAAAGAAGGTTGGGCCGGCTATTGATGACAGGCGCTATATTGTGAAACCTTTTTATGACTGACGTGTTTACTGAGCACCTACCCTTCTTGTTAATGTGTCACTTTGCTTGTGGTTTTATTGTTATAAAAATATTTTCTTTAATGCTCTTAGAGATGATCTTTGCAGTACAGAAAGGAAAACAGCCCATAAAAATAGTTCCCTAGTCTCCCTGGTTCAGGAGTGAACTATCATTTCACAGTGGTCAAAAAAATCTGTATGTGTGCTCCAGAGTTGGGGCTGATGGCACAGGTCCTAGCCATAGAGACTCCATCCAGGGAAAGAGGGCTCTCTTCAGGCTTACATTTCCTCTGGGAGAAGTTGTCAGTAGCTCTCTTGAGTTGCCCATCCCCTTTAACAAGTTCTTACTGTGTCACTTATATAAAGCAATACATGTGCCTCATCCTTGGACAGGGAGGTAGTGATGAGGTCAAGTCTTTCTTAGGTCCCTGATTTGTTATGAGTTGCTTGGTGTCACTTTCCTCAACTGGGAGATCAGTAGGTGTGAAAAAGGTTTGTAATTAGTATAGCACAGTCCAGTTATGAGTTTTAGGCATACCTAAGAATTCCTCTACTCTCTTCAAACTGAAAGATCCTCTGTCCTTGGTCTCTTTGAGGCATAGGGACAAGCTCCTGGAAAGCCTTTGTACTGCCTTTTTTCTAAAGGAATCTACATAACAGGATTGGAGGGCTTCATACCCCTCAGGAGCCTGTCAAAGTCAGATTTCAGGGAGGACTTTACCATAGACTCACTAAATCTGAATCTTCCAGGGTAGAGCCCAGGAATCTGTATTCCAACATGTTGCCAGGTGATTCTGATATGGCTTAGACTTCAGATAATGAGGAAACATTTATCTGAGGGATGGTCCTCAGTTATTAGACCTCTGGAAAAGACTCTGATGCTGGGAGGGATTGTGGGCAGGAGGAGAAGGGGACGACCGAGGATGAGATGGCTGGATGGTATCATGGACTCGATGGACATGAGTCTGAGTGAACTCCAGGAGATGGTGATGAACAGGGAGGCCTGGCGTGCTGCAATTCATGGGGTCGCAAAGAGTCGGACACAACTGAGCGACTGAACTGGACTGGAGCCTTCTGCAGGAATCCAAAATAGGACTAAGCACGTATGAGGAATGTTCATAGACGATTGGTTAATATGAGTGCCTGCTTTTGACAAGAACAATGCTTAGTGTTTTATATATATATATGCACACACACATACATGCACACACACATTCATACACACATATACATATGTGTATACACACATAGTGGTGAATAAAACCGACAAGACATGTGATCTGCTCTCAAAGGACTTTTGTCTGTTCATATGGCCTGGACCATAAAAAGCCACCCATTAAAAACATTTACAAGTATTGTCCAATTAAAAAGACATATACAAATGGATCCATAAATTTAAAATTATGCACTTGCCCTGAGAGAAGATGGAATCACTTGACATAGACTAGGAAAACATTCACAATCCAGTTTTTCAGGGAAGTGATAAGTGAACGAAGACTTGAAAGATGATTAGATAATCAGGAGAACCTTCTAGACTTGCATTGCCCAACATGGTAGCCACTATTCGGTGACTGTTTACATTTGAATTAAGGTCAAGCAAAATTGAAAATGTAGTTTCTCAGTTACAGTAGCCACATTTCAAATGCTCAGTAGTCACGTGTGGCTACCATTTTGCACAGTGCAAAAATGGCACATTTTCATCATCTCAGAAAATTCTGTAGGACTGCCCCCGTCTAGATCAGAGGTGGTGACACAAGTGTGGTACACCATCTATTTTTGGAAATTGAGTCTTCCTGGAATACAGCCATATTGATTCCTCTAAAAATTCTCTTTGGCTGCTTTCACACCACAATGGCAGAAGTTGGTCATTGTGACCTCAGAGACCTTGTAGGCCACAAAGCCTAAACAGTATCTGTCTTTAATTTAAAAGTATGTGAGAGAGTAGATTTAATATGACCAGCTAGTGCATGGAGAGCAAGTGAGTTCCTTGTCTAATGCCACTCTTGCTTCACAGATGTTAAATGCTAAAACAAGAGAGGACAGTGAGATTATGTTGCTTTGCCAGCATACACTCTGGCAGCTGCTGATGTATTAATCTCTTCTTTTCTCTCCATCTGTGGCTTTTGAGGCAGCAATCTTCTCGTCTAGACAAACTGGAGCAGGTCCAAGGAAGAGTGACCACACTTGTAAAGCAACTGTGTCCTTGGAGGCACAGTTGACAGTGTTGATAAAATTCTATACTGGATGAGAGACTGGACTGAAGAATCTCTTAAAATCTCTTGAAAGGTCTCCTCTTTTGAGATGATATGTATGAAAACAAAATTGCTTTGGAATCCAGCACACCCTTTGAAAACCCAGCCCCATTGCTTATACAGCCAGTTCAATTTAATAGTTCTTATTAAAAAGATCCATAAAATCAACATTCACGTGAATGATAAAGTGGATCTTGATTTTTAGGAGTGTTTCTTCAGCGTTGTAAGAGCTTCTCTACCTGTGTTAATGAAATTTCACTAATGATATTTAAAATCAAAGATACACATTTAACACTAGTTTTTAAAAACCTAATTTCAGATTGAGTTTATTTACAGGTAACTCTTAGAACCTTCATAAATCATCTCAGTATCTGAAATCCAAAATAGCTTATTTAGAAGTTCTAGAGTTTTCTCTTTTGTTACTTCTGGATAAAATTCACTGGAAAATAGTCTTAGTGACTGTATGAGTCAGTAGATTTCTTTTTTTTTTTTTCAGATAAGAAACCTGGGGCTCAGACAGATTGTACAATTTATACAAGTTCACACATGTAATAGTGATAGAACAAGGATTCAAATCTAGATCTTTCCTACTCCATAGCCATTCCTTCTCCTTCACTACTATCTGTTTTTATGCTTGGTCATTGGTTTTCAGACAGAATAATTTAAAGAATTTTTTCACATGTCACATCAGAGCTTAAGTCTGAATGTTTGTCATTCTGGTCTAAATTTTGTCAAATCTGTTTTCTGTAGATTTCATCAACAGTGCCTGGTCATTCACTGCAGGGAAAGTTGTCTTGAAGGGTTTTTTTTTTTTTTAATCTTCTTAGAATTTATTTTGATTTCTAAAACCTTTAGATGCAGATATTGGGTTTGCCCACACTACTCTGAAGTGATTTTTAAAAATATTTAAATTGTAATTTTACTCTTCATGAGCTGACCTATTCTGTACACAGTATTTGAACTATTAACTTTTGTTTGTTTTCTGGATTGAATAATGGCCAGATAAATATTGCTGATTCTCTTCTGTTGTTTCAGATTTGATGGGAACTTTAACACCAATGTATCTAGAACAATTAGTTGTGATCGACTATCTACTACTGTTAATAGCCGGGCCTTCAATCCAGGACGAGACTTAAATTCAGGTTAGTAATCTCTTGACTTCATAAAGGTGAACTGTTTTCCACCACATTTTTGAATAAATGTATTGCTTTACATCTAGTTTGGAAGAAAAAAAATATGTTCTTAAAGTTAGGTATTTCTTTCTGGCAAGCTGACACTCAAAAGAGGGAAAGGAAGAAAAAAAGAAAGCAGACATGTAGTGAGTGTTCACTGTATTACATCTATGTGAACTATGCCACGTGATTTGCTAGATTCTTAATCTATCATCTCATTTGTTAGCAGATTCACATTTAAAGGTGACCTTCGAGACCCGATTGTCTCTGCATTTAGGAAGTGTTGAATTTCATTTGTATTCCCTGTTTATAATTGTTAATTTGAGGAGGCAGTCTGAAGAATGATGAGGTTACTTTCCTACTACTGAACAGTGCCATGAGGCTGTACAGTCATCCTTCAGTATCTGCAGATACTTGGTTCCAGGGAGCCCCCACTGATACCAAAATCTGCAGACGCACAAGTCTCTTACATATATGGTGAAGTATAAAGAATACAGTTGGCATTTTAGATCTGTGTATTTCACATCTGTGGATATGGGCAACTGACTGTATGTTGAACTTTCTTATTGGTCTGGTCGGAACTCGGTCATATGCAACAGTAATTACTACTAGGGTTAGGACACGTGTGCGCATAGTTACATATAGCTTCAAATTGGCACCATGTCTCTGCTTTCTTGCCCTAGAGTTCCGATCTACATTTCTCACTTTGTCTTGTTGTATACAGCTGTTGGGTGATGGGCCTCAGAACCTGAAGGCTCCACCTTTTAAAAGCTGGAAGTGTTAAACAGCGAGGAATAAAAAATTACCATGTGACCAAACAATCCCACTACCGGGCATATACCCTGAGGAAATCATAATTGCAGAAGACATATGTACCCCAGCGTTCATTTTGGCACTGTTTATAATACCTAGGCCATGGAAGCGACCTAGCTGTCCATCAACAGATGAATGAATGAAGAAGCTGTAGTACATATATATACATCAGAATATTACTCAGCCATAGAAACAAATGCATTTGAGTCAGTCCTAATGAGGTGGATGAACCTACAGCCTTCTGTATAGAGTAAAGTAATCAGAAAGGGAAAAACACATATCATATAGTAATGCATATATATGGAATCTAGAAAGATGATACTGATGAACCTATTTGCAGGGCAGCAGTGGAGACCCAAACATTGAGAACAGACTTGTAGAAACAGCTGGGGAAGGAGAGGTTGGGCTGAATGGAGAGAGTAGCATGGAAACATGTACATTACCATATGTAAAATAGTCAGTGGGAATTTGCCGTATGACTCGGGAAACTCAAATGGGGCTTTGTGACAACCTAGAGGAGTGGGACGGGGTGAGAGGGAGGTTCAAGAAGGAGGGACATGTGTATACCTATGGCTGATTCATGGCGATGTATGGCAGAAACCAACATAATATTGTACAGCAATTATCCTTCAATTAAAAATAAATTAAAAATTTATTTTAGAAATTATCCTTTAATTAAAAATAAATTAAAAATTTATTTTAGAAATTACCTACCAACCTCAGTCCTAGGATTTTACCAAGGAATAATCTGAGGCTCAGAATGATCCTAAGACTTCCCTCATCACTAGAGAAATAAAAGATTTAATCCTTATACATGAAGAATATATTTCCCAGATTCCAGGTCTCCAGGAAACATGTATAAGCCAAGAGAAAAGCCAGAGACCCAGAATATTTACTTTTAGAGCCCTACCCAGTATTGGTTCAGAGGAAGAATTCTAGTCTTTGGGCATTATATACACAAACCAGGTAATCTATTAGGTCTGGAAAGAAAGAACTGTAAGCTTTATGTTGCTTAGGGATTAAAAAATTGTAGCTGTTAGCTAAATGATGCAACCTAAATCTGCCAGGCACTTTTTGTCTAGATCAATATGTAATGAATTCAGTCATTAAAAAAAACTTGGTCGGAGAATCTGGAGACTTTCTGGAGCAGGTGGGATTTACTACTAGAAAGAGAATTCAGTGAAAATACTTTTCATAAAAAAAAATAATTGAAGTGAGTAGAGAAGGGCATGGAATGGGCAGAGAGACATTCTAATGGGAGATTCCAAGGCTGGCTTAGGGCAGAGAGCTGGAACTTGAGTCTTTCATTTCCCACATTCAGTATTTGCTCTCTTTCCATTTCCCAATTGTTCCCAGTACAGAATGTTTAAGAATAAGAGAAGAGTTGGGAAGGACTTCCAAGATATTTAACTTTATCAACAAGAATGACAGAGTTGATGGGGAGGTGAGGAAGAGCAGGTTTCTGTGGGAGGAAAGAAATCAACATCTCAGTTTTAGAAAAGTTAGTTATCCAAGGGAAAATGTCTCACAGACAGTGGTGTATACAAGTCTGGGGTCCAGAGAACGGGCCAGACTGGAGATATATCACTTAGATTCATTGTGTATAGTGAGTCAAAGTCACTCAGTCATGTCTGACTCTTTGCAACACCATGGATTGTAGCCCACCAGGCTCTTCTGTCCATGGAATTTTCCAGGCAAGAACACTGGAGTGTTTGCCATTCCCTTCTCTGGGGAAAATTCCTGACCCAGGGATTGAATCCAGTTCTCCTGCATTTCAGGCAGATTTGTTATCATCTGAGCCACCAGGGAAGCCCAAAGTGAAAGCCACTCAGTAGTGTCCGACTCTTTGTGACCCCATGGACTATACAGTCCATGGAATTCTCCAGGCCAGAATACTACACTGGGTAACCTTTCCCTTCTCTAGGGGATCTTCCCAACCCATGGATCAAACCCAGGTCTCCTGCATTGCAGGCAGATTCTTTACCATCTGAGCCACCAAGGAAGCCCAAGAATACTGAAGTGGGTCACCTATCCCTTCTCCAGTGGATCTTCCCAACCCACGAATCGAACCAGGGTCTCCTGCACTGCAGGCAGATTCTTTACCAACTGAGCTATCAGGGAAGCCCAGACAAGTCTGGAGTCCAGAGAATGGGCCAGACTGGACATTTATCACTTAAATTCATTGTGTACAGGTAATACTTAAATCATGAGACTCAGTAGGATCATACAGCAAGTGGCCGTGGGGAAAAATAATGACAGGAGGTCCAAAGACTGAGTCTTGGGACACTTGACAACTTAGAGTTCACTCTAAGAGGAAGCAGTAAAGGCATCTAAGATGGCAATCAGTCTGGTAGGAGCACCAAGAGAACCTGAAGCCAAATGACAAAAGTGTCTCGAGACAGAGGGAGAGATCATCTGTGCTAAGCACGCCCTCGGTAAGATGAAGGCTCTTGAGAAAATGAAATTTAGCCACATAAACACCAATTAACTGGAGAATTTGACAAAGGTTGTTTGATGGACTCGTAGAGTAAAAGAAAGGCTGATCGTCATCAGCTCAGGCTCTTAAGAACGGAGCAGGAGATGCTAAGCACATGGACTCCAAAGGTTTGCTGAATGGAAAGCTGCAGGGCCACATGGAGTCTAGACACTGTTTTTAAGTTATGGCAAGATCACGTGCCAAAGGGAATGACTCGGTAGATCAAAGTGAGAAGTGAAAAGAGATAGTTGCTACAGCCTTATCCTTGATTAGGCAAGAGATGGTGGGATTCCAAGTAGAAGATGGAAACGCAGAGCATTCATTCTTAATGGGAAGGAGGAAGAAGGAAGAAGTGTGTGGAATGCCCATAATGACCAATGTGATGTCAGGAACTTGGGGGCATGACCTGCAATAGTGATTGTGTTTTCTCAGAGAATTAGGGAGCAAGACCCTCAGCTGAGAGTGAGGCTAGGAGACAGGGAGAGCGGGTTGGAGGAGCCACTGAAGACCTCTTAGTTACACTAAGATTTCCTTCTGTGATGGAGGTTTTAGAGTAGAACTCAGCTGCACATGACTGGGGATCCTGACAAAATGCTGTTTTACTACAGTCTTTATTTTTCAAGGGAAAGGTGGGGAGAAAGAGGATGGTCAGGGAAGAGGTAGGTTGTTAGAGATCAGATCTTGTATTTGGCTGTTCCCAAGATCACGTCCCAAGCATTGATGTAACATCCTAACTGACAAGAGTTGTTCTCAGCACAGTTGACGCAGCTAGATTTACAAGCCGTTTTGAGTAGTATTCAGGTATTTGAGAACGGACTTGCTTGTATTTGAAGTTTTGTGACATTCCACCGGGCAGTGGCTACAGCCAAAACCCACATTCTTGAACAGTCATTTGTAATACGAGAGGAGTGGGAGATGGGGGGGCTGACCTCACAGCTCCCCCTTCCCCTCCCCTCTGGCTCATGCCCCTTTTCAGAGCAGAATTAATGTGCTTTCTAGGCTATCACATGTCTGATATTTACATCTGTAAAATGTCCAGCCTTAGGCTCTTTCAGTCTGTATATAATCCATCAATGGGTTCCTAATTGATAACACAGTTTCAGATTGCCTCTCAGACTAGCTGGAAACAGACTCACATAAATTATAAACCATTCTTAGCTTCATTTATCCAAAACTAGGTCATGTGTCCATCCATCCAACACACACGTGTATTCTTTGTCTTAAAACAACCCCACCACATCTCTGCCTTCTAAATTGACTCCTTGTCCCTGATTCCATACAAATAGCTGACGTGCATGTGTTACATGATGGTATGGGTCATGTTTTGCTCAGGGTCTTTCCTGCTTTTATCCCTAGTTTCTCACTTTCTCTCTCGGTCTCTCTTTTAAATTCCTGCTGAGCTATTTTCTTGTGCATAGCCTGATCCCTAAAGGGAGTTTATTTGAAGAGTCCAGAAAAGTTGTCTCTTGCTCTCTCGAGTTATGCAGTTGAGATGGGAGTGGAAGTGAGAGTTACTCTTTCTCACCGAAAGAAAGGGTATCTGCACTTTCTTTATTGTGTTTGATTTAAAGAGCATTTGAAGTTGCAAACTTCGATCTTGGTCACGTTGGCATCTTCATTGAGAAACAGGATTCATGGGGTGAAAGAGGCGCTTATAAGTCATGTTACAGCAGTAAACGCTGCAGGAGGCACAGATGGGCACTGGAGGCTGTGGACCAAGCTGCTAATTTCAATGGCTTCCTCACTTCATTCTTTGAATGACAAGGATTGGCTATGTGCTGTCAGTTTTTTGTTTTTCTTTAAAATGACTTGAAAATCATCTGTTAAAATGCTAATTCCAATGCAATGTGACGCTATGTTCTACCTAAAAAAAAAAAAAAAAAAGAATAAAATCAATCAAGCTAGGACTTTCTCGGATTTTGTATGCCTAATTAATCCAGCTTTGTGATTGAGACAGTATCATAAAAGATGTGGTAATTATTTAAAAAACTATTCAATCACTTAGAAATCTAGACTCTTGAGGTTATGATTCCATTTACATTCATGTTTGGTGGTGAGTATACATATGTATATACATAAAACTACACAAACAAAGGGAACCTTTCTTCACTTTGATTCCTCTTCAAGTTCTATTCTTCTACTGTGAGCTACTTTGGAGTTTCATCGTCTAGGTTTCTTACAACAATCCTATTACACTGATTTCGGAAGATTTTACTAGCCACATAGATTCTCATGTGTATATATACTCTTTCCATTATACCTGTGATTGTAATGGATACAGCCTGGGTTTTGTTGTTGTTTTTTACTTAGCAAACATATTCTGAATATTTTTATGTGTCTATGAAAACAAATATACTTCTCTAAAGTCTCTATTGTTGTAGCAATGTATAATTGTGTAACAGTGTTAAATCAACCAATCCACCCCAGTTCAACATTGAGATTGTCCAAGTTTTTCACTATATCATCGCTCCCTTGTGTGTATGTGCGTTAAGTCGCTTCAGTCGCTTTTGACTCTTTGCAACCCTATGTACTATAGCCCACCAGGTTCCTCTGTCCATGGGATTCTCCAGGCCAGAATACTGGAGTGGGTTGCCATGCCCTCCTTTAGGGAATCTTCCCGACACAAGGATTGAAGCCAGGTGTCCCACGTTGCAGGCAGATTCTTTACCACTGAGCCAAATTGCTCAGGGAAGTCCTCATTTCTCCTTTGCATCTCAAGTGACCCCATCCACGGTTTCACATGACTGCCATCCAGCAGTTGGCATGAATGCTCCCTTTTTGGAAACTTTACCCTCCTTAGTTTCTATAAATTTGTTCTGTGCCACTTATCCCCAGACTCCTCTGCCCAGTCCTTATCATCCTTCTTCTTGGGCTCTTTTTTCCTAAGGTGGATGTCCCCGCATGTCCTCTCTTCACCACCTTCCTCCCCTCACTGTTATCTCCCCGATGTCCTCCATTTATACAGCAGTCCTGCTCCCACCACAGGCTGCTGCTGCTGCTAAGTCGCTTCAATCGTGTCCGACTCTGTCCGACCCCATAGACGGCAGCCCACCAGGCTCCCTTGTCCCTGGGATTCTCCAGGCAAGAACATTGGAGTGGCTTGCCATTTCCTTCTCCAGTGCAGGAAAGTGAAAAGTGAAAATGAAGTCGCTCAGTTGTGTCTGACTCTTAGCAACCCCATGGACTGCAGCCCACCAGGCTCCTCTGTCCATGGGATTTTCCAGGCAAGAGTACTGGAGTGGGGCGCCATTGCCTTCTCCACTCACCACATGCTACTCAATTCTAAACCTCTCGCTAGCTGTGGCCTGTTTCGGAATTAATTTATCGAGGAACCAACTTCAAGACATATGTTTCTCTATGATAATCCGGTAGCTACCTCAAAAATTAAACAAGAACACACATCAAACACACAAGAACACTTTCGTCTAAACTTACTCCCCAGTCTGGAATATATTGTTGGTACCCTCTCCTGGTTACACTGGGAATTCTTCCTCATCTTTTCCTACCTGAGACTTCAGGCTTTAACAGTTTTGACCAAATGAGAGCATAAGTGAATGAGTATTTACAAGACACCTGACTAGGGCATTTACCTGTGTGTCCCTCCTCCTGCTCATCACACCCACTTGTAATGTAGATCCCGTTATCCTTTTCATTAAAGGGAAACTCGGCTTAAATTCCATAGTTCAAAGATGTGTCTTGAATCCCCTTTGTTTTCTCCACTTCAGTACCATAGATTTAAATCTTCATTGCCTTTCTAGAAGACAAATTAATGTAGAAGTCTCCCCTAAAGTTTCCCTTCTCCTATTCTTCCTCATTTTCAATGTGTTCTGCACATGGTAGATATTCCAAAGTACTTGCTCTATAATTCCATTTCTCAAAAATCTCTGATTGCTTCCCTCAACCTTTCAAACAACGATGGAGGCCTTTCAATCTCATCTTCTGCTCTTCTTTCACTTCCTTGTGCCCTCTGAGCTGTATCCTCAAGGAATCCCTTTCATTTCTCCAAGTCCCTAGTTTCTATCACTTCTCTATACCCTGCTCTTATTAGGTAAAAATTCCTTGTCGTTTGCAGCAGATTGGGTTTACTAGGAGGCAGACTCTGAGGTGGAGGCTGGCAATCTGTGAGGAAAGGGAAGGAGACAGGATTAAGCAGCAGGAGAAGATGGCTGGGGTATAGCCTCAGTGGGGTCCTCAGCCACCCTCAGGGGAACTTAGAGTTTGGGGTGGCCCTTCAGAGTTGTGTCAGCCCAGTCACAACTCTTTATTACTTTACTCTATGATCCATTCTTACTATAGAATTTTAATTTTTCATGTTGGACGCCTGTTTGATGCTCTCCTTTTAATTTATTTTTTGTATGCCAAGTGTTCAACCCAGTCCCTTGCCCATAGAAGGTACATAGGAAAGTGAAAGTGAAAGTCGTTCAGTCGTGTCAGACTTTGCGACTCAATGGACTATATAGTCCAGGGAATTCTCCAAGCCAGAATACTGGAGTGGGTAACGTTTCTCTTCTGCAGGAGATCTTCCCCACCCAGGGATCAAACTCAGGTCTCCCACATTGCAGGCAAATTCTTTACCACCTAAGCCACAATGAAAGCCCAGAAGGTACATAGTAAATGCTTATTGAATGAATAGAACTAGGATTTTTTTTTGTACTTTTGTTGTCTCTTCTTTATAATGGAATAACCAAGGCTTTTGAAAACAACCTTAGTGAAGAATAGAATGTAAATGTGATATGCTATAAATCAGAACTGGTTTTCTTAGCTTAGGAAATTAGCACGTATAAATGTCTCAGGTATATGGAGACTATTGAAACAGACTACCCTGATAAATAGTATTATTTTCATGAAACTAAGTGTGGTGATTTCAAACATACAATGTGCACAGGAAAGTCAATCTGTTACTCTTTGGTACCTCATAAACGGTTTTATACTTTTGCCTTATTTTTACCATGGATACCAAGGGAAGATATTCGTCAGTGTTATATAAATGAGAAACAGGTCTAGAGACGTTAACTGATCTACATAAAGTCAAACAAAAAATTGTTGGTATTAACGTGACTAAACGTCCATGTCCTGACTCCTAGTCTGATGGCCTCCTTATGACAGATGGTTTAAAATGAAGAGATATCTCCTCAACACTGTATTCTACCTACTGACACATCAAACTCTTGATCAAACCTACAGTCTTCTCTTTTCCCACCCAAACCACCTCCGTGGGCCATGTTCCATATATCAGTTAGCAGCAGCTTTTGCTCGTTATCAAAGATTGAGACCAGAGCCTATCCTGACTCTCTTTCTCCCTCATAATAAGCTTCTCTCCTGTGACAACTTTACAGTAGTTACTGTGGCAAGACAGAATTCCTCCCTTCACAGAGCTCACAACCTTGTCTTATGTATGTTGAAGGCACTTGGGATGAGGAGAAAAGTCAACAGACAGATACAGTCTGATACCATGCTGAACGCTCTTGAGCTGAGTACCAAACACATTTCTCATTGCAGAATCTATAAAAAGTGCATCCAGCACACAGGTCGCTGTGTAAGAGGGAATAAGTAACAGAAAAGGAAGGTAGCACTAAGTCGAATTTTAATGGACCTTGTATGTCAGTGTGAGGAGTTTGGTTTGGTTTTTGTTTCTTAGCTTGAAGTCAAGCAGTTGAAGACTTTAAGCAGAGCAGGCAAGAGAGCTTTGTGGAGAAGAGATGGAAGGGTGTTTAGCCTGAGAGAAGAGAACCCGGGCGGCAGCTAAGATCATCCAAAAGTGGGAGGGACCATCGAGAGAGGAAATTGGCTAGATGAGGGATGAATGGGGGAACAAGAAGAAGAATCCATGGGGACCACTCTTCCAAGTTGATTGGCATAGAAAAGGTAAAAGGTCATTGATAACTCAGGAGGGGATTGGATATAGGGAAGGTTCTGTTGATAATACCTTTTTGATAGAAACAGTGACAGACTTTATTTTCATGGGCTCTAAAACTGCTACAGACAGTGCATGTAACCATGAAATTAACAAACTCTTTCTCCATGGAAGAAAATCTATGATAAACCAAGATGGCATATTAAATAGCAGAAACAGAAACATCACTTTGCCGACAAAGGTCCATCTAGTCAAAGCTATGGTCTTTCCAGTAGTCATGTACGAATGTAAGAGTTGGACTATAAAGAAAACTGTGGTGCTGGAGAAGACTTGCGAGTCCCTGGGACAGAAAGGAGATCAAACCAGTCAATCCTAAAGGAAATCAACCTCGAATATTCATTGGAAGGACTGATGGTTGCTGAAGCTCCCAATACTTTTGCCACCTCATGCAAAGAGCTGGCTCACTGGAAAAGACCCAGAGGCGGGAAAAGAGGAGAAGGGGGCAACAGAGAATGAGGTGTTTGACTGGCATCACTGACTCGATGGACATGAGTTTGAGCAAACTCTGGGAGAAGGCTGGAGAAGCCTGGTGTGCTGCAGTCCATGGGGCCACAAAGAGCTGGACACAACTGAGCAACTGAACAACAATAAATTTATTTGGCTCCACCCGTTCTTAGTTGTGGCATGTGGGATCTAGTCCCTTGACCAGGGATCAAATCTGGGGCCCCTGCATTGGAAGCATGGAGTCTTAGCCACTGAACCAGCATGGAAATCCTGATAATACTTTTAGAGCAGCTTGAAAATATTTATATGTTGAAGACAGAGTCTAGGAAGCAACTGAAGTTAAGGAAACAGATAAGACAATGGCATTTACCATCCTGGTTGAGTGTCCCAAACCTGGCTGATCATCAGGGACACCTTAAGTGCTTTGTCAGAAATACCTATTCATTAGCCCCTCAACCCAGACCTAGTGAATCAGAACATTGGTAAAGCTTGGGAATCTGAGGCTTCAGGAGCTGATTGTAATGATCAGCCTGAATGCAGAACTCCATCTCCGTTAATTTTCTCTTATTCCTTCCATGAGTGTTTGGAGATGACCTTGACCTTTGAGTCCACTGGGAATGGTCTACTGGAAATGAAAAAGGTAGAGCAGTGTATCCTGTACTGATTTTGGATTGGCCCAGAAATTTGTTCTAGATTGTCTAAGCCCATAACCAGGCTGTCTCAACTGAATCAAGGACAGAATGGACTGGTTATTTTACATTATGTAATTAACTTAGAGTGGACGTGATGAACTGTGAGCTTAGAACAGTCAGAGACTTGTGGATGTCCTCTCCTTAGTATTAAACTGAAGTAAACACAGTGAGATAGCTGGGTCAGCTGCCGTTAATCTAACTTTGGCAATGGGCTTTAGCTGACATGATCAGTGTGGTGGAGAATGAGAGGACTACATGGATCCTATTCCAGGCTCAAGGCTCAAGTCACTCCCCACTTTGAGCCAAAATATTCTTAGCTCTAAAATGGAAATAACAGTATCTCTTTGGTGAAATTCCATAAGTTTGGCTTTTGCTGGCTATTATATACTTGGAAAAATTAACCTTGATACGCCTTGGTTTCCTGAATAATAAGTAAAATCTACTTCATAGGGTTGTTGTAAGAATTAACTAAGATAACATAGCTAAAAGTGCCCGTGCATGCTCAGTGTTGAATTGTGTTGACTCTTTGCAACCCCATGGACTGTAGCCTGCCAGGCTCCTCTGTCCATGGAATCTTCCAGACAAGAATACTGGAGTGGGTTGCCATTTCCTACTGCAGAGAATCTTCCCAACCCAGGGATTGTACCTGCATCTCTCTGCATTGGCAGGTGAATTCTTTACCACTAGAACCACCTGGGAAGCCTCAAAAGTGGCTGGTATGTGGTCACTTGATGTGCTTACCCCCTCTGGAATAGCATAAACAGTGTCTGGGGGTCTGTGAAATATGGCCCTTCCTGAATACATGGTAAAATGATACTCAGGATGTAAGCAAGGAGTAGGAATTGGAAAGGTGCAATAGAGTATAATGCCAGAAATTTTGTTTGCAGTCCTCGGAATGTTGTTTCCCCTCCCAAAGGATTGCTATTGCATGGAGTATTACTGAGAGGTACTATGTAATTTCTGGTCTGTTGAGGAAGTATGTGTGTTTTTGTGTGTCTGCAACTCTGTGTATTTAGGACAGCTCTTGTGTTTTATGTTTGGCAAGCTGTGGGAGGTAGACAGCTCTGTGTGCTTTGCTGAGCAGTATTGGGCTACACATCAGAAAGTCCAGAGTTCCTCCAAGTGGGAGCAAAAGCTTTCTGTTACAGAGCATTTTCCTTTTGTCCATACCTCTGCTGAATAATCCTGTTAAGAAAACAAAAGTCACCACCCAACCACACACAGTTTGTAATCCATTTCTTTCTCATTGACATGGTGCGCTAAGCGTTAAAGAAAACACCCAGGTAAGGAGTCTGGGGCATGGTTGGTTTGTTTTGACTGGCGAGACCAATGACGTTAGAACCGATCAGATGTAGATGATGAAACTGGAAGGAAAATATCTGCGGACTGTGGACTCTGGGGCCCATATGTTAGAATTACCCAGAGATAGTTCAGTACACTATATGCAGGTGGATGTTGAGACCGAGTAGACGGGAAATAAAGAGTACCTGCAAAGAGAAGAGGCACAGTTTTTCAGCCATTTATCTGATGACAGTTTGTCAAAGGAAAAATAAGCCAATGAGTATGGAAAAATTCTTCGTGTTCACTTATAATTGGCATAGGACGTGTAAGAAAGAAATAGTTAATTGCTGAAGCAGATGGAGCCTTTACTCTTTATCCTCTCACCATTTTTCTCTGGGCTTCTAAAGGGTCTTTAGGAACACCTTTTTCAAATCTATTACTTTGCTGATGCAGATTGTGAAATTTTATGGGGACAGAAGTGAAGAGCCTTTGGCAGGGTCTTCATTGCCCAACAGATACTGACCCCTAGAGCTTCCCCAAACCTGGGCTTGTGCCAGGCTCTGGGGATGTGAAGACTTGGCCCCTGCCCTCCTGGGACTGACAGCTCCTCTGTGTAAGACGTGTGGCACTAATAGTGACAAAAACAAATACATTAAACTCAACAAGCTTTGCTGTGAAGGAAAATACTGCCTGCTCTGAGGGAGAATAATAATGCAGGGTAGGCAGCGGAGGTGTCTCCGAGAAGGTGGTTATTCCAGTGCAAAAAGATGGGCATATGTGCAACAAAAGATAGCTCTCGATATCCAGTGGGTTGAAAGGGGAAAAGGTGAGGCTGGGGAGTAGGAAAGGACTGATGGGGTTTGGATTTAATACTAGGCATAGTTAAGTGGAAACCCTTTCAACAGTTTTAAGGAAGTCAGTGGTGGGATTTGATTTCCATTTTAGAAAGATGCCTTTGGATGTTGGATAAAAAGTTGGGACTTAAACCCATGGCTTCTTATTCCCAGTCCTTCTGATTTATCAAGGTCTCCTTTTTGTTTCTAAGAGCCAGCCTGAATTAAGTAGAAAGTGCAAAATAGCACTGGGCCTGTGTCCAGATGGCTTTCTCATGCCTGTGAGACATTTGCTGGTGAAACAAAAAGACATTTCAAGCTCCCATCTCTAACCTGTTGAGCATCTACAAAATAACTAACAGGTCTCAGCTCTATAGTTTCTCTGTCAAAAACTCCCTTTATTATCTAAAATATGCTATTTGTTGCTGGATGTCACGCACAGTCCTCAGTGCTGCAGTTCCTGTTGACTCTCCCCTCTAAGCTCTAGCTCGTGTCTGTGCCATTTTCCAGGTAAAGCAGCCTGTGGGATTGATAGAGAATGACATTAGACTCCCAGCGGGTGTCTACGAGTTTTAGCAGCTCAGCACTTTGTTTTTTGTCAGAAGTTTAAATGCTCACTTTAGACTTATATCTTACTTCAATTTTGACATCATTCCTTTTTGGCAAGTGTCTCCTTAATTGTGTTTACTTATACTGTATACTTATAAACTGATGCAGCTGATTATTCTGAGAACCGTCAACCTGTTTATACATTTATTCTGCTTCTCAAGAAGTACTCAGTATGCTTTTTATCTGTTGATTGCTAATTCATTTAGCAGTTATCTATTGACATGTACAAGAACTATAGTGTCCTGGAAAGAGCAAAGACTTTGGAGGCAGACATGTAGATTTAATCATGACTAGGGATTTGAGCAAGTTCATTCTTCATGTTTAAAATAGTATAATAGCATAATAGTCATTATAAAACATCAAACAATATATAAAGCTAGTTTATATGATGCTAAATACATTTTCACTATTATTAAATAAGTTTTATTGAAGTATAATTGACATCTAATAAACTTCATCTGTTTAGCATACACAGTTGGTATGTTTTGATATATTTAGTCCCATAAAGTCATCCCGTATCATTCCATAAAAGATACTTGCTTTTTGGAAGAAAAACTATGACAAACCTAGACAGCATGCCAACAAATGTCCATATAGTCAAAGCTATGGTTTTTCCAGTAGTCACGTATGGATGTGAGAGTTGGACCATAAAGAAGGCTGAGCACTGAAGAACTGATGCTTTTAAATGGTGTTGGAGAAGACTCCTGAAAGTCTTCTCAGACTGCAAGGAGATCCAACCAGTCCATCCTAAAGGAAATCAGTCCTGAATATTCATTGGAAGGACTCATGCTGAAATTGAAACTCCAATATTTTGGCTACCTGATGCAAAGAACTGACTCATTTGAAAAGACACTGATGCTGGGAAAGATTGAAAGCAGGAGAAGGGAATGACAGGCTGAGATGGTTGGATGATATCATTGACTCAATGGACATGAGTTTGAGCAAGCTCCAGGAGATGGTGAAGGACAGGGGAGTCTGGCATGCTGCAGTCCACGGGGTCACAGAGAGTTGGATACAACTGAGAAACTGAACAACAAAAATGAAATCATCAGACAAGCAAGCCTCTTCTCTCTCCATTTACCTATTTTTATACTAGTTTTGTTGACAGTGGTGTTGGGAGAAGGGAGTGTTTATCATTTTTAAACATATTTAGAATTAACATTGGTCTATGTTGATTTAGTCACAGTATTTATGTGTAATTGGATTTGGCATTAGAAGAAAGTAAGATTGTAAAATTTATTAAACAAAATTATCAAAATGTTTAAGAAACATTAATAGTACTTCCACACAGATCTTCGTAGCCCGTATGCTGCAGGCATCACGTAGAGTAAATGCCTAGATGGGCAAAGAACTGGGAATCTGTGCTTCAGGGGTACAGAGATGGCTCAGATATAGATCTCACCCTCAAGGATCTTTGAATCTAGGGATAGAGTATCAAAAAGTTAACTGTAAGGACAATAATTCTAAATAGAAGGTGTTGTTGTTTAATTGCTAAATTGTGTCTGACGTTTTTTGCAACCCATTGGACTGTTGCCTGCCAGGCTCCTTTTTCCATGGGATTTCCCCAGCAAGAATACTGGAATGGGTTGCCATTTCTTTCCTCCAGGCAATCTTCCCAACACAGAGATGGAACCCGGGTCTCCTGCGGGAGGCTTGGCAGGAGGCTTCTTTATCACTGAGGCATCAGGGAACCCCCTTCACTGGAAGGTGGGAAGAGGTAAAATGCAGAAGGATGTCAGAGAGTGCAATGACTTCTGTCTTGGGTTCAAGCTGCAGTGAGGAAAAACCATTCATTGCCTTCTTCATATGGGTGTGTCCAAGATTGGTGTGCAGAGCAGCTCAGACAGATACAGACCCTGCCCATTGATAACTTCAAGCCTTGCACTGTGCATCATGGGCTGACAGGTTGGATGCCTGCCCAGCTTTCCTCCCTGGATGGCTTCCAGAATTTCTGAGGATCGAGTGAGTGTGCAGGACCCCAACTCAAGTATCTAGTGAACAGAATGCCTAACTGACTCCTGTGAATGGGGAAGCCCCCTCTGGAGTCCCAGCATGGATAATAGGGCTGTCACCCACCTCTAGGTCAGGAGGGGCCTGCATGGGGTACGCGCAATGATAGATTGATTGCTTCAGGGCCCCCAGGTTCCTCATTACCATAATAACCATCATCTTCTGTTGCTAGTGCTAAGTAACAGATGAGATTTAATCAGATACCAAAGGAATTCTCAGCAGGCAGGTTTGAGGAATCTTGCCTGACACTTAGGCTCTAGTGCTGGAATGGAACCAGAATGATCTTCTGTGGTGAGACTAAATGTATCACTTACTGTGTGAATTCTGATTTATTTTTAAAACATTCTTGCTCTCATTGGATCTCCTTTTAATAGTCTCACTGTAGCCTGTTTATTGTTACAAATGTTACTTTTACATGAGGTCCCCGAGCTCTCCCTTAATTCCAAAGACAGCGTTTACCTTTTCACTGCCAGTTGACAGGGCTGCATGGAGAAGAGAACTAATGTGAGGTCAAAGTTAAGGCTCAGACTCCCAGGAGATGAGACAGAGAGAAACCCTCATCCTTGTTTATGCATACTCATATCAGCATTGGTCTCCAGAGAGAAGGTGGCTCTCTGGGTCCAGCGATGACCTTAATAAGGTCTCTTGGCAGAGTGCAGAGAGGGGGCAGGTGTCATGGCCATATATTGGCTGACTTCCTTCTTGTCTATTCTGAGACCTTATGCAAGTCAGCAGACCTCTCTCAGCCCACCTCCTCATCTATAACTTGGGTTAATGGACAGTTTACTTCTAGGATATGTGTGAGGCTACAGTGCATTATAGCTCCTTGATGTGTGTTGGGCAGGGCAACTGCTAAGTGTATTCAAAGGCTTCCACATAGTGCATTTTACATGATGTAATTGGAGGGCCACGATCCACATCCAGCTTGCCACTGATGTTTGCAAATACGCTTTTATGGAACACACCCACCCATACAGTCTTTTACGGACGTCTGTGCTTGCTTTCACATCATAAGGTTGTGTTGGATAGTTGGAACAGGGACCATATGGTGTGCAAAGCCACAGTTGCTGATCTCCTGGCCCTTTACATAAGATTGCTGACCCCTGAGCCAGACCACAGGATGGCTGTGTGGCATTCAGAGCTTTATCTATACATGTTTTGCCAAACAGACCTCATGCTTTCTTTTTTTGCTCCATTTGCCTCTATCTAATTCTTCTGATTTATTGCTTGTTACAGAAGGGCTGGTTTCTGCTCATCCTATATATCTTGCAGCATGTAAAGCAGTACCCTACGCACAGTAGTATGTGATACATGAATGAGGTGGTGTGGAGTGGAGTGAAAGAGTGTAAGAGAAGAGAGGAAGATTTTGTGGAGGTTTGGGGAAGGATTGCACACAGTGAGCTGGCTGCCATTCCAGCTGCAGAGCAGGTGCGGGGGATGCTCTGCACTTCTGGAGGGAGTCATTACCATGTGATGGGAAGAACATGGGAGCCAGGACACCCAGACTTGAATCCCAGGTCAGCCAGTTGCTAACGAGGCCTCAGACAAGTTGCTTGGGCTCCATAAGCCTATTTCTTCAACTCCAGAGTAGGGAATGATAAAGCCCTCTTCATCCTGGAGTTGGTTTATGGATCAAATGAGATGTTGTGAGGGCGTCTTGCTGGCTCGTTGGAGCCGTTCCATTAGCTGTCCCTGAATGATTATGGCTCTGGCCTTTTAGGTCCCACCCATGCCGTTCCCCTCATTGTGAAGCAAACAAGGTCAGCACCCAGGTCTGGACTCTGGAGATTAGACTGCCAGTATTACTGTCTTCCACAGTTAGAGACCATACGCCTAAGGCAGCAAATATACACTGACCCAACAGGGGACTAGCCCAGTGAGGACGAGATTAATGCAAATGAGTCACTCATGCTGGAAAAATAATCCAGGACATTAAGTGTCACTATACAATATTAAGAATAATTGCTTTACTTGACTGAAGCATTCATTACATTTTCCATTCATGGGGTGTTTTTTTTAAGGGACAGAAAGCAAATGTTTAGTAGAAAATTTACAGCCTTAAATCTAGTGGGATTTATTCGTACTACAAACCATTTATGCAAAACAGATGCCTGAGGCAGTGCCTGCGTGCACCTGTGGATTTGGTGGTTATATTTCTTTTTCCCCACTCCTCCAGTTCTTGCAGACAACCTGAAATCCAACCCTGGAATTAAGTGGCAGTATTTCAGTTCGGAAGAAGGAATTTTCACTGTTTTCCCAGCACACAAGTTCCGGTGTAAGGGCAGCTATGAGCATCGCAGTAGGTACGTTGACTTGTTTGCCAAAGTTTTAATTACTGCTTAAGAGTAATCTGTATAAAATATAGACTCCCCATTCATCCACACAGCTCTGCCTCCAAACTGTGGTTTTAGAAACTTATCCTGAATTGATTTCACCATTTAACATAAGTGGGTATGGAAATGCTCAGGAAGGCAAATGATGAAGCCCAGAGCATTTTCAGAAGTATCTAACAAGCCAAGTAAAATGAGGTATTTACTAAGGAATAAAAACAATGAAGCGCTTTAGACTGTTTTGCCCTTCAGACACCTTTGTTGAGAGACAAATGGTAATACTCTCTCTAAAGACCAGCGCTAGAAGACTTCACAGCGTATCTGAGTAGAGCTTGTGATTCACAATTTTCCTTTCTATGATAATGTGCTCGGCCATCCTTTTGACATTTACATGTCTGCTACTAGAAGTTTGAAGGTTGTCCAGAAAACACCGGATTGAGGATCATTAACATGCCATTTTTCTCAGGAAATAACCTGAGATGCTACCTCTTAGCCAGAAGGGCGGTAATGGTGAGATAATTTGTATGACAAGACTCATCAATTTACAGAATCCCTTAGGCAAAGATCCTTTCCTTCTGAATCCTCACAGTTTCTCTTTTGCTGCCAGAACTTCCCAAACTAGTGCAAGAGGCCTGGTTTACTTTTTTTTTTTGAGTGTAAGTTAACAGCCATCTTTATTTTTATTCTTTCCATCTTATTTTAAATTATATCTATTCGCTAAACTTCCTGTGATAATCACTTCATGACGCATGTAAGTCAAACCAGTGTGCTGCTGTATACCTAAATGTACACAGTGCTGTGTGTCGATTACAGTATTAGAAGCAAAAAGTAAAGTATACCTAAAATTTTCCCCGGGGAAAATACTCCCTCTGTGCTTCTCCTAGAAGGACCTTTGTATCATTTGTATGGTTTCTTCCATTCCTTCCGTAGACAGCACGATGCAGACTTGAGCATCTTGGAGACTACCAGAGTCCATGACCTTGGATTCTAGGCCGGCTCATCTCTCAGGAGGGGCGAAAGACACTTTGAACCATCCAATTCTCGTTTACTTCTAAGAAGATAGGTTAGATGGCATCCTGCTTTAGCACCTTGTCACAAATTAACATTCATCTTCACTCAGACGTTTTCACAGATCTCTCCCCCTAAATAGGCATTAATCAATCCTGAAGGCTCTGTTCCCTTGGCTAAGTAACTGAGTTTCTCTTCTCATAGATTGCTGTAGCCATCTCTTTATCTGTCCTCTGAGGCTTTTGCAGAGTGTGGAGTGGGTTTGCAGAGCATTCCAGAAAGGAACCAATCTCACTATGAGGACCACCTCCCAGATTGTACATATAATACTGCTATTTATGTCTCCCATTAAAGCAGTTTTTAACAATTTACTGTGACAGCATGTAGACATATCCTGCTTTTTGTTTATGTGAGTTGAATTGCAAAAGAGGAGGTATGTCATTTAAAAAAAAAAAAAAGAATCTGCTTCCCTAGCTTGGAGGACCTAAAAGTTCAGTATTTGACATGGTTGTCAATGGTGGGATAGACGGATTTCCTTATTCTCTGCTGTCTTCTTCATTTCTGTAGCCACCAATTTTGGATTCTCTTTATTCTCAATTTTGGATTTACTTACTTGGCTGAATGGTATTCACCAGTGAAAATATAGTAGTACTTCAGTATTAATGTAGGACTTTTGGCTTGAGAACAATTAGTGTAAACGTGGCCCGATTTTGAGCTTTTTGGTGCTTTGCCTGTATTTCTTGATTTGTGCTCAGGCTTTTGTGACTCAACTGGCATCTAACATTTCACGGAAAAATCTAGTGTTAAAGGATGTCCATAAAGGAGAGCATTCTCTCGAGGCTGATTTGCTCTCTTAAGCTCCTTCTAATTTGTTCCAGCTTTAAAACTGTGAATAGAGACCTCATTAAACCTCTTCTCACAAACCTGCCTGTACTGCACACTCACAGAAGGCTGCTTTGATGGGAGGTTTTCTACTTTGGAGTTCCCCTATCCACCCCCACCCGCTCTTCTTAATGTTGGCAAACAAAAACCTGGCAAGAAGAGTGGCTATCACAGGCCTGGACAAATCTGATGGCATGGTTTTAGATCTCTGATAAGGGGTCTTTTGGTGGCTGACCTGTGTAAATGGCTATAGTACAGAAAGGAAAGGGCCCTCCGAGCAGTGGCTTTTGTCTGGAGAGAGAGAAACCAAACCTGCTATTCAGAGCTGCTCAGCATGTTCACAAATGATAGGCCTCCTCGGTTTTAGCCAAACCCCACTCAAAGTCTGCAGAGGACCCAGCACTGAAAAACAGTGGACTTTTTTCTCCCTGCTAGTATGTCTCTGCTGCCTGTTGGGCCACCAGGTCCATTTCCTGGGAGGGTGGACTTGCACACAGGCTGAAAAAGCCAGTCTTCAAAGGCTTTGCTTCTTAAAATCTTCTCCCAGTTGCTCTAATCTTTGGAAGACAGAAGTCACCGGTCCCTGTTGTGCAGACATGCACGATAGTCTCGAGATGTTGTTTTCAATGTACCGGGATAATTTTCTCATTCCATGCTGGTCTCTCCACCCTTGTGCCAGCCCCCCTGAAACACACAAAGGCCAGCACGCCTGCCTGTCTGTAGCACTCACAGCTGTGTTAGGTCCAAGCCTTTCTCCTAAACCAGGAGTGACCTCTGAGAGCTTCTTGCCCTTCTAGACCTATCTACGTCTCTACTGTCCGGCCACAGTCAAAGCACGTAGTAGTGATCCTGGACCACGGGGCCTCGGTCACAGACACGCAGCTTCAGATCGCCAAGGATGCTGCTCAAGTCATCCTCAGTGCCATTGATGAACATGACAAGGTACTGATGACCCCAGTGACTCCCTCTACCCTTCCCACTAGCAGTGGGTCTTTCTTGAATACCCTTTTAAAAACATTTTGTGTTTTATGGTATGTGTTTTTCAGTCCACCTCTAAAAATGACTTTGAGAAAACAGAGTGGTTTACCTTTTATTCTTATATCTGAGGAAGTAGCTGCTGATACTAGTTCCATATCTCTTTTTAAAACCACTCCCACCAAACTGGGCTTCCCTGATAGCTCAGTTGATAAAGAATCCACCTGCAATGCAGGAGACCCCGGTCCCGGTTCAATTCCTGGGTCGGGAAGAGCCGCTGAAGAAGGGACAGGCTACCCACTCCAGCATTCTTGAGCTTCCCTTGTAGCTCAGCTGCTAAAGAATCCACCTGAAATGCAGAAGACCTGGGTTTGATCCCTGGGTTGGGAAGATCCCCTGGAGAAGTGAAAGACTACCCACTCCAGTCTTCTGGCCTGGAGAATTCCATGGACTGTATAGTCCATGCGAGCCCAGAGTCGGATACAATTGAGCAACTTTCACTTTCAATTCCATTCCACCAAACTGAGTCTTGCCCTTCCTTAATGGCTTCTGTTAAGACTGCTAATTAACTGTAACTTTCACACTGCTAGTTATACTAAGGAGGAACAAGGTGAAGGCTTGGACACTGGTGGGTGGCCAGACTTTGTCTCAAGATTGATAGGAGGGGAAGGATAAAAGAAGGCTGCTAGAGGTTTATAATCTTTAGGACACCTTAGAGATAGCTGTGTTTCCAGCCAATGATAATCCATCACCTGTAGACATTTAACTTTTCCATCTCGTAAGGTTTTGCTCACTAATCTAATTGTTTAAAACACACACCCAGGACTTACCTGGCAGTCCAGTGGTTAAAACTTTGCCTTCCAATGCAGGGGGTGCAGCTTCAATCTCTGGTTGGGGAGCCAAGATTCCACATGCCTCAGGTATCCCCTAAAAAACATAAAACAGAAGCATTATTGTAAAAAATTATTGAATTACAATTTTAAAATAGTCCACATCAAAAAAAAAAAAAATTAACACACACACGTACCCTTTATCTTTTCCCTCACCCCCACCTCCAGTTGGAAAATGACAATCGTTAGTACTGGTCAAGATTTTTCTCTGTGTCAAATATTGTCTTTAAAGTTCTAGACGAACACCATACTCCTGACTTCATCTTGGAACAAAAACAAAACTTTAGGGTCTGAGTCTCTGTCCCTTACCACTCTTTAATTGTTCTTCTTCAAATATGATAGATTGATGCCTCTGGGCTTTTATTTTTAAACTCTTCAAAACTGTCCTGTAGGACTTCTCACCTTGTGGGCTCTTCTGAAATGTAAAACAATTTTCCTTGGCAGAATAACAAGTTTTTGTTTGCCTGTGTGTGTGTGTGTTTCCCCCTCCAGATTTCCGTGTTGACGGTGGCAGACACTGTCAGGACCTGCTCCCTTGACCAGTGCTATAAGACGTTCTTGTCTCCAGCCACCAGTGAGACCAAAAGGAAGATGTCCACCTTCGTCAGCAGCATCAAGTCCTTGGACAGCCCTACCCAGCACGCGGTGGGATTTCAAAAGGCATTTCAGCTGATTCGAAGCACCAACAATAGCACCAAATTCCAAGCAAGTAAGTGCCTTTGCTCTTACGGCATGGAACTCATAAACTAGGTAAATGATGGTGATAGAAAGAGATTGTTAACTGATCGCACAACCACGTCCAGAGGGTTTTTTTTCCTAAACTGACGGGATAAAAATTTCTTGTATTGTCATATTATCATCTAATACTAAGAACTGACTAGATTTTCTCATCTTTTCCAATCAAAGGTACTCTGCATGATTTCTTTACTCCCTGAGCCGCCTCTTCCTGCCCTTTTATTAGGAACATATCCTTGTTTATTTCCCCGGAGAATATCCACATCCTTTTTAATGCTAATTGTCCACCCCGCCTAGTCACCAGTGACTGTCTGCTTGTGCGCATGTGTGCAGAAACAGGGCAGCCTGAATTCTTGCCTTGATCTTTCCTTCCTCTAACCAACTGTCATTTAGATGAGCACAGCCCTTCAAATGTACAAAGGCACTCTAATTTAATTTTCATGTATTAAAGAAAATCTGGAATTAGGATGCAGGCTAAAGGAAAGGAAAGGATATTTGAAATAAGACCCATGCTTTGAAACTACTGAAAGGAATCTATGTCATTTTCTCTTTTATATTTGATAATCTGTTTGTTGGTTTTTTTTGTTTGTTTGTTTTTTAATGAATGTACCCTATTGAGATAAATGTAATGACTATATTTTCAAGCTCTTCAATGTGTCTGCATTGAAACTAAGACAGCATTGATAAATGCCCAGCATAGTGCTGGCACATGATGGGCCCCTGAAAGAAGCTACAGTAATTATTACAGGTAATGATGGTAGATGGTGTCTCATTTTTATGTTTCTCTATATTGCCAACATTGCTGGATCATGGAAAAATCAAGAGAGTTCCAGAAAGACATCTATTTCTGTTTTCTTGACTATGCCAAAGCCTTTGACTGTGTGGATCACAATAAACTGTGGAAAATTCTGAAAGAGATGGGAATACCAGACCACCTAACCTGCCTCTTGAGAAAACTGTATGCAAGACNCTGCTCCAGCAAAGCACAGCCGCTGCTCCTTACCTTCGACGAGGGGTATTAGGTTTTCAAGAACCCCTTTCTTAAATTACAGAGATTCCTTTAGCCATTTTAATAGATCAAGATTCTCAAGAGATAACAAAGCAAAAAAAAAAAAAAATCAGTTTCTCTAATCTTTCTTTATATCTCCTGATTTCTGCTCCCCAGGATCTAAAATTTAATCTTCCCTGTCTTCCTTTTGTGTAGCTTTTTTCCTCGCAATCTTCAGATATCTCTAGCCCTGACTTCAGTGTGTTTCAGTGGCTCATTTAGGCCACAAATGAGTTCTCCGGTGGCCTGATTATGACAGAAAGCAAAATTATCTTTCCCAATGATTCTATTGATCCCTGGAATTCCCTGGGAGTCATAAAAGATGTCAGTGCAGATGTGCCTGCTGTTTTCACCAAAGGTAATGCAGTCATAAATATTCAAAGAGATACAAAATAAACCATTTTGTTAACTTGGGTTTAAAGTTTTTCCTGTAAGTGCAGTAATCAAATGACATGAGGTCTTTTTTTTTTTTCCCCCTCAGGAATCTCATTACTTAGTAAAATGAGCTGTTTTGTCTAGACAGGTTGGACTGCAAGGCAAAGGATGTGCCCGGTGATCACTGATCAATCATGTGTCCACTTAGTTCTTAGTGCAATAATTTCATGTGGGATGTCAGGATTCATTGACTGAAAATTCACTTTTGCTCCTGGGAAATTGCTGAAGTGTGTTTTAAAATAAATAATCCATTTTTAGTACTTGACAAGATATTCAAGTTTTACCCCCTTGCAAAATCAAAATCTGCTGCTTATTATGTTAATGTGGTATTTGCAAAGCTAATATCATGATTTCAAGTCCAAAGATCCCCCAAACCCTTGCAAATCAGTCAAAGCAAAGTCAGGCATTCAATATGCATGAGGGAGGGGCCCATATGTTTATAGGTCACTGTCAAAACACAGAAGACACAAAGCCTGATGGACTGGTTCTAGTTCTAGCTTCATCAACAATTATATTTACAAGTCAATTAAACTCTGTGTGTCTCTGGTTTTCTTTTCTATAGGAATAAACATATTTTAGTTAAAATATAAGATCTTAAAATTTTTCCCAAACTGTAAATCATCATTTTGTTCTTATTCTTCATAGCTGATAACTGTTTGCTTGTAACTTTCAAGGAATAAACTCATAACCTAGGAACTTAAATTGTGTCCTACTTTTGAGTCAAAGAATGAGATTAATTAAAAATGTTAATCTCTAAATTGACAAGTTTAGATATTTTCCTATAGCTGTCACTTATTTGTACCACTTGATTAATAACAAACAGTAAGTATTTTTAATAAGCATCAGACAATTAAATGAGAAATCTGAGGAACTGATCTGGACATAGTATTTTTTAAATCTCCCCAAAGACATTAATATGCAGCCACTGCTATGAATACTTACCATATAGGAATTCTCATATTTCCTTTTCATATTTTAGGTGAAGCGCACTGTATAAATATGTATGCGGATCAACAGAATGATTGAGTTGAACTAACTTATGCATGAGACAAAAATCTCTGAGTATCTGCAAAAGTGGCTAGCTAAAATGTGAGATCTTTGAGAAAGAAAATTCCATTACATGTGCAATCTGTCCTCTACTTTCTCAATGAAACATAAATGCACTGTAAGAATGAAGGCAGAGTAAATGGAAGAACAGTGGTTTTAGATTTAAATTGTGAGTGTGTGTTTATAAACTGTTTTCATCGGGTTCTTTTTTTTGTGATGTTTAGAGGTGTTAACCATCCCAATACATAAGAAATTAATTACGGTGGAGAATCAGGTGCATTATTTAACTATGTATCTCTTGGTTGCCACAGAAATAAAATATAGATTTTGTTTGCTTATCACAGGTTCCTTTGTGTGGCTCTGCCCAAAGAGGTAATTTAAGCAAGGTCTTTTCTACTCTTGGAGATGGACCATCTCTATTCCATTTCTCTATTTTCCACTTTATTTCCAGGTCAGATAACAAGACTGCTTACAAGCTTATCTAATTTGTTATATGCCCATATATATTCTAAGAAAAAATCATGGACAGTGAAAGAGAAGGATGAAACATTTTGTGTGTGCATGCTGAGTTGCTTCAGTTGTATTCAACTCTGAGACACAATGGACTGTGGCCTGCCAGGCTCCTCTGTCCATGGGATTCTCCAGGCAAGAATACTAGAGTGGTTGCCATGCCCTCCTCCAGGTGATATTCCCCACCCAGGGACTCAACCAGAGTCTCTTACATCTCCTGCATTGGCAAGCAGGTTCTTTACCACTAGCGCCACCTGGGAAGTTCAGTTCAGTTCAGTCGCTCAGTCGTGTCTGACTCTGCGACCCCGTAGACTGCAGCATGCTAGGCCTCCCCATCCATCACCAACTTCCAGAGTTTACTCAAGCTCATGTCCATTGAGTTGGTGATGCCATCCAACCGTCTCATCCTCTGTCGTCCCCTTCTCTTCCCACCATCAATCTTTCCCAGCATCAGGGTCTTTTCAAATGAGTAAGTTTTTCACATCAGGTGGCCGAACTATTGGAGCTTCAGCTTCAGCATCAGTCCTTCCAATGAACACTCAGGACTGATTTCCTATAGGATGGATTGGTTGGACCTCCTTGCAGTCCAGGGGACTCTAAAGAGTCGTCTCCAACACCACAGTTCAAAAGCATCAATTCTTCAGCGCTCAGCTTTCTTTATAGTCCAACTCTCACATCCATACATGACCACTGGAAAAAACCATAGCCTGGACTAGACAGACCTTTGTTGACAAAGTAATGTTTCTGCTTTTGAATATGCTATCTAGGTTGGTCATAACTTTTCTTCCAAGAAGTAAGTCTCTTTTAATTTCCTGGCTGCAGTCACCATCTGCACTGATTTTGGAGCCCCCCAAAATAAAATCTTTCACTGTTTCTATTGTTTCCTCATCTATTTGCCATGAAGTGATGGGGCCAGATGCATGATCTTAGTTTTCTGAATGTTGAGCCTTAAGCCAACTTTTTCACTCTCCTCTTTCACTTTCATCAAGAAGCTCTTTAGTTCTTCACTTTCTGCCATAAGGGTGGTGTCGTCTGCATATCTGAGGTTATTGATATCTCTCGGGAAATCTTGATTCCAACTTGTACTTCATCCAGCCCAGCGTTTCTCATGATGTACTCTGCATATATGTTAAATAAGCAAGGTGACAATATACAGCCGTGACATACTCCTTTCCCAATCTGGAACAAGTCTGTTGTTCCGTGTCCAGCTCTAACTGCTGCTTCCTGACCAGCATATAGGTTTCTCAAGAGGCAGGTCAGGTGGTCTGGTATTCCCATCTCTTTCAGAATTTTCCACAGTTTATTGTGATNGTCATGTCTGACTCTGTGCGACCCCATAGAAGGTAGCCCACCAGGCTCCCCCGTCCCTGGGATTCTCTAGGCAAGAATACTGGAGTGGGTTGCCATGCCAGTTTTTGTCTCGCTCTTTTTTTCAAGCTGATCCATGGAGAACTTTGGTAAAATAAATGAGCATAGTTGGACTCTAACTTTTAAAAAAGCATATATAAGCTTCTGGATCTTCCCTGGCAGTCCAGTGGTTGAGAATCCTCCTGCCAATGCAAGAGACACAGAGCTGATACCCATTCCAGGAAGATCCCGTATGGTGTGGAGCAACAAAGTCCATGCGTCCCAACTGCTGAGCTGGTGCACCTAGACGCTGTGCTCCACAACAAGAAAAGCCACTGCAATAAGAAGCTGGTGTGCGGCGGCAAAGAGCACCCCCACTCACCGCAACTAAACAGTCTATGCACAGCAACAAGGACCCAGTGCAACCAAAAATTAATTTTTTTTTGAAAAAGAAAAAGAATCTGCTTTGCAATGTAGGGGATGTGGGTTCAGTCCCCAGTCAGGGAACTGTAATCCCATGTGCCAAAGAGCAACTAAGCCCACATCCTAGAGAGTCCTCTTGTGGCAATGAAAGATTCCACATGGTGCAGTAAGGATCCCAAGTTCTGCAACTAAGACCTAAGGCAGCCAAGTAAATAAATAAATATTTAAAGATGTAAGTGTAAGAGAAAATTGGGATTTAAAAAAAATTTAGTGGCATGACCCTAGATTTCAAGGTCAGAATTTTTTTTTTTTTCTAAAAACCATACATATGCTTCTAAACTAAGGAAGACTTTGGGAAAATGATACACAAGATTCTGAGTATTTTAGTATCTATAAGACCTTTTTCTCAGCCTGATATCAACTGGTTCTTTGATATACACAGATTCTTGGTTCGGCTCACAGAAAGTGTCAGTCACTCGGTCATGTCTGACTCTTTGGGACCCCATGGACTGTAGCCTGCCAGGTGCTCCTCTGTCCATGGAATTCTCCAGGCAAGGATGTTGGAGTGGGTAGCCATTCCTTTCTCCAGGGGATCTTTCCAACCCAGGGATTGAACCGGGGTCTCTTGCACTGCAGGCAGATTCTTCAGTGGCTGAGCCACCAGGAAAGACCTCAGCTCACAGAACCTCCCTCTATTAAACCTTAGATAAAAAGAATTCTACCCCAGCTAGGCTCCCAAAGCAGACACAGAGGTTGCAACTCTTGAAGTATTCATCAGAATCTCAAGGTTAAGTGCCCTTTGCCCACTGCTAGATTCCCAAGAACATGAAGGTTTTATTCCCTAGTGTTTCTCTTAGAGAGCCTTTGAACATTAAAGAGGTACTTAAGCAAGATTTGTTGAATGAACACATTTATTCTAAATAGTATTTTAGGGAAGGCTGGAGGTAGCAAAGAGGCATTTAATCTCAACTCACGGTAGTAAATAGAGGTCACGGCTAATGTTCAATAGCTCAGCAGTGTTCTCCAGTGGACAAAGTGAATGATGATACCATTAGGGTTGGTCAAGCCTATAATTTAGTAGATTAAATAGGTCCCCCTTTAAGGTCAGAGAGAGGTAAGCTTTCTTCGGTGAAATATCCCGGAAAATTACTTCTGCGCCCACATCACTGTTAAGCCACTGTTAGTTAAGTTTTTTCCCCCACCTTGAGGTTTTGTTTCTTCTGTTTGGAGTCCTCCTCCTCCAGATCTTTCAGGATGGCTTCAAATCAGACGCCACTTTGCATTCAGATCAAATATCACTTTTTAAAGAGATGCTTACCACCCATGTAAAGTAGTTCCAGGGTCCAGCCTAGTATGAGGTACATGGCAACTGCTTTTGAATATATTGTTTAATTAATGCCCACAGTCAAGGGTGGGACAAAGAAAAGGCTTCCATACTCTGGTGCCAAAGGCAGGCCAAGAACCTTTTTCATAAGGGTTTGGAGGCTGGAGCTCCATCTGCCTTCCATGTCATGCTATCTTCTCCTGATGCTGCTACACACACACACACACACACACACACACACTCATACAGAGCTGTGCTTTCTCTTGCTCTCCTATCAGCTCTGTAGAGAGCTGGAAGTGCAATGGCATCCCACCCCAGTACTCTTGCCTGGAAAATCCAATGGACGGAGGAGCCTGGTGGGCTGCAGTCCATGGGGTCGCTAACAGTCGGACAGACTGAGTGACTTCCCTTTCACTTTTCTCTTTCATGCATCGGAGAAGGAAATGGCAACCCACTCCAGTATTCTTGCCTGGAGAATCCCAGGGATGGGGGAGCCTGGTGGGGTCTATGGGGTCACACAGAGTCAGACACGACTGAAGTGACTTAGCAGCAGCAGTGCAAAGTGAAGATGTTGGGCTCCTGGTTCAAAACCCAGGAAAACAGCATTTTTCTTCCTCTGGGGCTTTTTCTCCACCAGTCAGGATGTTTTTATTTGCTATTTAGTGATCCCTTGGCACTGGGTCCTCATTGTGGGGTGAGTGTGAACATCTCATGAGCTGGTGCTTGAGGCCAATCCCATCACGTTGGTGTACAAGGTCGGGTTCCTGTGGAGCAAAGGCACAGAGAGAGGGACCCAGCATCCATCCAGAGGGGGAAGGATGCTCCTGAGAGGATGCTCCCCAGCCCTTGTGGATGCTCCCAGAGGACGTCACACAAATGTAAGTTTACTAAGCGTTTCAAGACAGCTACTGCCACAGCAGTATTCCACTCTATCCATCCGTTTGTTGCTTCCGGGTTTTGCTGTTGCTAATAGAGCTGTTGTGAACATCCATGTCATAGTTTTGTGCATATATAATGCTTTCATGTCTTGGGAAAATGCCTAAGACGTGAGATAGCTGAATCAGATGGTCGATATACGTTTAACTTTTTAAGAAATTGCCAAACCAGGCTTCCCTGGCAGGCTTTTTACAGAATCTGCCTGCCAATGGCAGGAGACTTGGGTTCCTGTACCTGATCCAGAAAGACCTCACATTCCACAAGCAACTAACCCCCTGCATCACACAGATTGAGCATGCGCTCTAGAGCTGGGGAGCTGCAACTACTGAGCCCACCACAACTGGAGAGTGCCCCTGCTTGCAGCAGTAGACAAAAGTCTAAGCAGAAATGAAGACCCAGCATAGCCAGAAATAAGTAAATAAAATTATTTCAAAAAAGAAACTGTTAAACTGTTTTCCAACATGGTTGAACCACTTTCTCACCACCAGTGAATGAGTATTCAAGTTGCCCTGTATCTTTGCCAACACTTGACCTGGTCAGTCTATTTTGAAAGGAGTAGTATGTCTAATTTGTATGTAGTAGTGTCTCACTGAGGCTCTAATTTGCATATCCTTTAATGACGAGATGCCAAGCGCATTTTAATGTGTCCATTTGCATCCTTACATCTTCTTTCATAAATGTCTGTTCAAATCTTATAGTCATTTGTTTTATTGGATTTGTTTCCTTGTTGAAGTTAATTAGAGCATTTGACATATTCTGCATTCAAGTCCTTTTTCAGGTAGGAGAGTTGCAAATATCTTCTTCCAGACTGTGGCTTATGCTCTCATTAACAATGCCTTTCAAAGAGCAGTTATTATTTTGATGAAGCCCAGTTTTTTTCTTTTATGGACTGTTTAGATCATATCTAAGAAAATTTTGCCTAACCTCGCATCATAAAGATTTTCTCCTATGTTTCTTCTAGAGGTTTTATAATGTTAGGTTTTGCACTGAAGTTTGTGATCTGTTTTGAATTTAGGGCTTCCCAGGTGGTGCTAGTGGTAAAGAACCCACCTGCCAAAGCAGGAGAAGCAAGAGACTTGAGTTCAATCCAGGGGTTGGGAAGATGCCCTGGAGGAGGGCACAGCCACCCAGCCTAGTATTCTTGCCTGGAGAATCACATGGACAGAGGAGCCTGGCGGGCTACAGTCCATAAGATCGCAAAGACTGGGACACAACTGACGTGACTTAGCATGAACACAGTGTAAGACATGGGCTGATGTTCTGCACAGAAACTAAAGAGCCATGGAAATAGCAACTATGTGAGTAAAAAGACCGTTTATCACTTAAATGTTTTGTTTAAAGCAAAGACAGTAGTGAAGTAGTATGGTGTTTAAAAAGGATAACAATAGCATAAAGACTGGGAGGAGAGAAATGTAAGTATGTTTTCTGAAAGTTCTTATAGGATACCTGAAAGCTACTTGCAGGTAGAGTGTGATAAGTTAAAGAGGACACTCTGAACCCTAGAGAAACCACTAAATAATGATACAGAGAGTTATAGCTAAAAACCCAGCAAGAGATCCAAATGCAGGCAGAAAAAGAGAACAAAGAACAGATGGAATAAATGGAAAACAGATTAATATGTAGCTCTAGTTGCAACTAATCAGGAATCACATTAAATATAAGTAACAATGTCTTTTATAACTTGATTTTGAATATCCATCGTTAACAGAGGGATGGGATAGAGATGGTCTGTGGGAGTGGGTAGAGGTTTCCTATCGATTCTTTATATTTTATCAGTAAAGTTGGATGTGAGATTATTAGCTGAGAAACCATTGTTTAGCTCTTTACCCTCAAGCTGAACATCATCCTGAATTTATTTTTATTTTCTTAATTAGGTCCTGAACAGGTGAGGCATAGAAAAGAAATTCCAGCTCAACATTAAACCAATTCTAATTAAACAGAAAAATAAGGAGGAAAAATTTGTTGCCAATTGCCTTAAATCTAAAAGGAAAAAAAAAATTGTAATAATTAACACAGCCAGGGGTCTGAACCCAATGTGTCTCCCTCATTCATTTAGAATGCTTACTGGGAATTAATATTAATTGGGTAGTTTCTATTGAGACTTTTGCAGCTGCATACACAATGACATCAGAGCAGAACTTCCCCTGGCAGCGTTAAAGCTTGTGTGTGTCTATCTATATTCCAGTATATCATTCCCAACCACCTCATCAACAGGTACTTCTTGAGCTCCAATCATGCAAGCTGCACAGAGCTAGACACTGTTAATAATATTCTGGTTTAAGATCAAGCACTGTTCAATTAATTGCTGCAGTTTTTTCTAACAGAAAATCTCTCATAAGTGAAGAAGAAAGTGATATAGATATATATACATTGGAGAATTCTGTTTCAGTTGCTCTACATAGTTCAGTTCAGTTCAGTCACTCAGTCATGTCCAACTGTTTGCGACCCCATGAATCGCAGCACGCCAGGCCTCCTTGTCCATCACCATCTCCCGGAGTTCACTCAGACTCATGTCCATCGAGTCTATGATGCCATCCAGCCATCTCATCCTCGGTCGTCCCCTTCTCCTCCTGCCCCCAATCCCTCCCAGCATCAGAGTTTTCCAGTGAGTCAACTCTTCGCATGAGGTGGCCAAAGTACTGGAGTTTCAGCTTTAGCATCATTCCCTCCAAAGAAATCTCAGGGCTGATCTCCTTCAGAATGGACTGGTTGGATCTCCTTGCAGTCCAAGGGACTCTCAAGAGTCTTCTCCAACACCACAGTTCAAAAGCATCGATTCTTTGGTGCTCAGCTTTCTTCACAGTCCAACTCTCACATCCATACATGACCACTGGAAAAACCATGCCTTGACTAGACGGACCTTTGTTGGCAAAATAATGTCTCTGCTTTTGTATATGCTATCTAGGTTGGTCATAACTTTTCTTCCAAGGAGTAAGCGTCTTTTAATTTCATGGCTGCAGTCACCATCTGCAGTGATTTTGGAGCCCCCCAAAAACAAAAGCATTGATTCTTTGGTGCTCAGCTTTCTTCACAGTCCAACTTTCACATCCATACATGACCACAGGAAAAACCGTAGCCTTGACTAGGTGGACCTTAGTTGGCAAAGTAATGTCTCTGCTTTTGAATATACTATCCAGGTTGGTCATAACTTTTCTTCCAAGGAGTAAGCGTCTTCTAATTTCATGGATGCAGTCACCATCTGCAGTGATTTTGGAGCCCCCCAAAATAAAGTCTGACACTGTTTCCACTGTTTCCCCATCTATTTCCCATGAAGTGATGGGACCGGATGCTGGGGGGTTAAGGAATTAGAAATCCATCACATGGCGCCAATTTTGTGTTATGTATGGAACCATCACTGTCTTTTTGTATAAGATTAGGAGTATTGTGCATGTGTGCGTGCTAAGTCGCTTTAGTCATGTACAGCTCTTAACAACCCTGCAGCCTGACAGTAGCCCACCAGGCTCTTCTGTCGATGGGATTCTCCAGGCAAGAATGCTGGAGTGGGTTGCCATGCCCTTCTCCAGGGAATCCTCCTGACCCTGGGATTAAACCCGGGTCTCCTGCATTGGCAGCTGGGTTCTTTACCACTGGCACCACCTGGGAAGCCCATCTAGGAGAATTAGTCATTTGAATTATTTGACAGAAATATTTCTGAGATATCTCAAATTTTGGGGTGGCATTGTGTGTTCAAAGTGTTGGTTAGTTGATATTAAACAATGAAATCCAGTGGTTTACCGGGTTAATGTGAAGGATTTCAAAGACTAATAACAGTAGCATAACAATGATAATATAAAACAGTTGTGAGTCTAAGCATTTTTATGTATGAACATTTTGTAATTAATGTTCTATTAATATGCTTATTGAACAAATAAGGAAACCAAGGAACAGAGAATTTAAGCAACTTGCCCAAGGTCACACAGCCAATTGGTGGCAGAGTCAGGATTTGAGAAGATCATGGCATCCAGTCCCATCACTTCCTGGGAAATAGATGGGGAAACAGTGGAAACAGTGTCAGACTTTATCTTTTTGGGCTCCAAAATCACTGCAGATGGTGACTGCAGCCATGAAATTAGAAGATGCTTACTCCTTGGAAGAAAAGTTATGACCAACCTAGATAGCATATTCAAAAGCAGAGACATTACTTTGCTGACTAAGGTCCATCTAGTCAAGGCTATGGTTTTTCCTGTGGTCATGTATGGATGTGAGAG
>SJYX01021643.1:62363-117467 GCA_006410675.1 Oreotragus oreotragus
CCTAGATAGCATATTCAAAAGCAGAGACTTTACTTTGCCGACTAAGGTCTGTCTAGTCAAGGCTATGGTTTTTCCTGTGGTCATGTATGGATGTGAGAGGTGGACTGTGAAGAGGACTGAGTGCCGAAGAACTGATGCTTTTGAACTGCGGTGTTGGAGAAGACTCTTGAGAGTCCCTTGGACTACAAGGAGATCCAACCAGTCCATTCTGAAGGAGATCAGTCCTGGGATTTCTTTGGAAGGAATGATGCCAAAGCTGAAACTCCAGTACTTTGGCCACCTCATGCAAAGAGTTGACTCATTCGAAAAAACTCTGATGCTGGGAGGGATTGGGGGCAGGAGGAGAAGGGGACTACCGAGGATGAGATGGCTGGATGGCATCACGGACTCGATGGACGTGAGTCTGACTGAACTCCGGGAGATGGTGATGCACAGGGAGGCCTGGCATGCTGTGATTCATGGGGTCGCAAAGAGTCGGACACGACTGAGCGACTGAACTGAACTGATATTGTTATCTCACAGCTTCCATGGGACAGGAGTCCATCCGTTGCTTCTCTGTTTAGGATTATACAAGACTGCAGTCTAGATATCAGCCAGGTCTGTGGTTGCATCTGAGTTTCAGAGTCCTCTTCCAAGCTCAACCGTTGGCAGAATTTATTTCCTTCCAATTGTAAAACTCATGTCTACTTGCTTCTTCAAGATCAGGAGGAGAGCATCTTTCCTTCCAGCCCCTGATGTCAGGGAAGGCTTGGACCCTCTTTTAAAGGTTTTGTCTGATTTTATCAGGCTCACTCTTCTGATTTAAATAAACTACTCTCCCTCATGGTTAACTTATTAACACCTTAACTATATCTGCAGAATCCCTCCATCTTTGCCATATATGTAGCACAATCACAGGAATAATATCCCATCACCTTTGCCATATTCTGTTGGTCAGAAGCAAATTACTGGTCATACTCATACTCAAGAGGAGGGGATCATAAAAGAGTGTGGGTCTTCAGGGTCATCTTAGAATTTTGCCTACCAACCTTGGCAAGCACCAGCTATCCATAACCAATATTATAGGATGCCTGAGTGCAAAGTTGTCCCTAGATCAATGAAGCCAAAGGATAAGGTTGACCTCTTGAGCAGTCAAGACAGATTGGCTAGTCGGCCAGTGCCATTCATCTGTGGATGCCCTTTACCAGCTGTCATCTTCCTGTTAGCATTCCCCATCAGACGTGCTCTTTTTACTTGATTGTTCAGTTCTCAAACCATCTCTAGAGATGAAGTCCAATTTTGGTGATGACACTGTTTAAGTAATAGAGAGCAATGTTAGACTGGCAGCAGCCAGGCAGTGAGGTGTCAAGGGAGCTAGAGGTAAGGTTTGGGGCTTGTCTGGGGAGTGCAGACAGTATCCTTGATCAAGAAGGCAAGCTGCTCCTCTGTTCAGCCTTGCAGGAGTGCCTGTCTAGTGTTGCCAGATCTTCTGTTTTTAAGAGAAGCCAGAAATCTGGATTTTTATGTGAAACCTCTTAATTTTCAAATGTTGTCATTTGTTCCAGCTTTAAAACTGTGAATAGAGACTTCATTAAACCTCTTCTTATAAACCTTCCTGCACTGTAGGATAGCAGAAAGCTGATTTGGCAGGAAACATTTCTCCTTTGGGTTTTAGGGGATTTTCCTAATGTTGGCGAGCAGAAACATGGCAAAAAGAGTCACTGATTTGGACACATTTTGACGGCACTATTTTTTAAATGTGGAAAGGGTCTTTTTCTAGGCCAAGTAAGATGTTTTTAAAGTTTATCTCACAGGCTTCCATTTTACAGTGTCTACTGGTAGTTCAAAGAAAGAAAAACCCAGATTAGGTTGCATAATGAAACACGCCAGGAATTAGTATTACCTGGTTTACTAAGGAGAGGTTTGAGGTGCTTTCAAGCAACGTTACATAGTAGTTAAGCATACAGATATTGAATTTCAACCAATGTGTGCTCAAATTCCTCCTCTGAAATTTTTTGAAACTTGTGTAAATTACTTGATTTCTCCAGGTCTGGTTTCCTCCATCTGCAAACTGAGGGTGATAATAGGATCCAGTATCTCATCATAAATATTAAGTACATATTAGCTGTGATTATGGAGAAGGCAATGGCAACCCACTCCAGTACTCTTGCCTGGAAAATCCCATGGACAGAAGAGCCTGGTAGGCTGCAGTCCAGGGGGTCGCAAAGAGTCGGACACGACTGAGTGACTTCACTTTCACTTTTCACTGTCATGCACTGGAGAAGGAAATGGCAACCCACTCCAGTGTTCTTGCCTGGAGAATCCCAGGACGGCCAAGCCTGGTGGGCTGCCATCTATGGGGCTGCACAGAGTCGGACACAACTGAAGCAACTTAGCAGCAGCAGCGGCTGTGATTATAATGATATTCAGTTTCCTTTAAGACTTATTGCTCTGGCTAAAGGAGTGCAGATACTCTAGACATTCCAGTTTGACCTCTAGCCCAGAGACAGTCAAGGACCATTAGTCATCTTGGCTATAGCATAGTGAGGGGTCTACATGCTCCTCTTACGAATTTATACTGTATATCATAACTTGTATTCACTCCACAGGCAAGTATTTATTATCTACTCTACTGCGTACCTGGCACTTTTTGAAGACTATTTGGTAGGATTTTCTCAATGAATAAGACTTACCTTATAAGGTTACTGGAAGGATTAGTCTGTGCATGAAAACCAATCTGCCCCATGTTGATGGCCATATGAACAAGAGCCGCCTGGCCAAGTTGTGGTAGCTTTGTGCTAATTTGCTTTGTACTAATAAGAAAAACTAAAACTTTTATTCAGTGCTGGCTCTTTTTTAGTCCTGTGGTGGATCTGTAACAGATACCATCAACACATTTGGATTTTTTTTTCCTAGGTTTGTTTTGGGGATAACCGGTTGAGGGGTCATTTTGTAGCAGAAGGAATATGACGGTTAGGAGTTGGGATCTAGTGGCGTGGGCAAAGTCCAAATTTGGGTTGTTCTTCCCACTTTGACATTTCAAGGAATGCTGGTGGCTTTCACAGGGACGTGTCACATGGAGAGGGTTACATTTTCTTCCAGGTACATGCCATATCTTTGCTCTGCCCCAATTGTCTGTAATGACTCATCCCTGACATTATTAATCACAAAGCTTAATGTTCCCATGAGTGATTAGAGTGGGGATATCCTAGTAAGTAGAAAACTAAATCAGAGCAAATTTGGCAGATCTGATATTTAAAAATGAAAAATAACTCAGTTTTGCCTAAGAATGGGGCAGGAACAGAGTCAGCAGCTGGGCAGAGACAGAGAGAATGCTTGCAGAGCATGTATCTTATTGTTGGGATGTAAAGAAAATAACACTTGGCAGCTAAAGGAGCTGCAGGCTGCAGGCCTTCTGGCTTTCCAGTCACGGGCCTTGCCTAAGACCAGCTGTCAGTGACAGTGTGTTTTATCCAGAATCATACAGCCAAGTAAGAAAACCCAAGGGTTCACTTTAGGTCAGTCTTAAAAGTGTCCAGAAATTTCTCACATGCGTTGGTTTGTCTCATACTTTAAATCATACTTTATTTTATGATATATCTGTGTCCCACCTACTAGGGTCAAATAGTATTTTTTTCCCAGTATGAAACTTAAGTGAGCTGTTTTGCATCCTTAAAAAAAAATGTGTAGGACTGTGTTTACAACATTGAAAAAAGACTGACATCGGTTAAGACCAGGATATTCCCTAGTGATTTTACATCAGGTTTCATATCCTACTTTTAAATATGTAATTTAAATTTGCAGTTAATATTTATGAAAGAATTGTTCAAGCATCAAAATTAGCTTTAAAGCTTGCTTATATATTAAGTCTTCAGTTCAGTTCAGTCGCTTAGTCGTCTTTGACTCTTTGCAGCCCCATGGATGGCAGCATATCAGGCTTCCCTGTCCATCACAGACTCCCGGAGCCTACTCAAACTCATGTCATTGCATTGGTGATGATGTCATCCAACCATCTCTTCCTCTTTTGTCCCCTTCTCCTCCCACCTTCAATCTTTCCCAGCATCAGGGTCTTTTCCAATGAGTCGGTTCTTTGCATCAGGTGGCCAAAGTATTGGAGCTTTGCTTCAGCATCAGTCCTTCCAATGAACATTCAGGACTGGTTTCCTTTAAGAAGGACTGGTTGGATCTCCTTTTGGTCCAAGGGACTCTTAAGAATCTTCTTCAGCACCACAGTTCAAAAGCATCAAGTTGTTGTTATTCAATTCTACATAATAAAGAGTCTAAAATGGAAACTTTCAAATGGAAGAAAATTCAGTCATTGTATTCTCATCATTGTTAGGATGATTTTTTTAATAATCTGTTCCTGGATAATAAATTACCCAACACCCAGTGGCTTAAGACAATAAACATTTATTATCTCAGTGTTTATAGGTAAGGAATCTGGGCACAGCATGGTTGGGTGCCTCTGCCCAAACGTATCTTATGAGGTTGTGGTCAAATTGTTGGCCAGAGAGGCTGTCATCTCAGAGTTCAACTTGGGAAAGATCTGCTTCTAAGTTCACTCACATGGTTGCTGGAGGATTCGATTCTGAGGGCCTCAGTTCCTTGCCTCTCCTAGGCTAGCTCACAACATTCTCTCTGTCTTACCCAAGAGAGAGCACAGAGGTGGAACCCATGGTCTTTCTGTAACCTAATCCATCTCTTGACACCCCTTGACCTCTGCTGCATTCTGTCATTAAATCCAGTCTACCCTCAAAGAGAGACCACACAACAGTGTGAATATCAGGAAGTGGGATCACTGGGGGACCAACCTGGAGGCTGCCTCCCCCAGTAGCTAGAAAGCAATCTCAGATGAATGAGAACCATGAGAACCTAAAGAAACAAGCATATCACATATCCATCATTATTTCTCAATTAAAAGAACATCTGTGTAGGTAATCTTAAAAATAGATCCTGAATCAGAGAGTGTCAGGTTAAAAAGACAGTATAAAGTCCAGCTGGCTTACTGCCCTCCTTCCATTAAAGCTGTCATTCAGCCCTCGCTTCTTTAGTGATAGGAAATGGGCCACTTTAATTTTTGAGGAGACCCTCCTGAAAGAAGTTTTCACTGTGAGCTACGAGTTCTGTCATTAGCCCTAGCTGAAGAGTCATTTTACTCTAGAGTCTAGGTGCTTCTTCATGCCAATGCAAGGGTTTTCTTTTTTGTTTTGTGTTAAAGTTTCTTTCTTTTATTTTCTATTCACCATCATACTTTTGCTTTCGCTCTAAAATTAGCCAATTAGCCCTCATAGCAACCCTATGAAGTCAATATGGTCATTATCCTCATTTTGTTTTAGATAAGGAGATTTTGGCGTAGAAAGGTTAGGTAATCTACCCAGACACTACTTGAAAGTAGCACAGCTGAGATGTGGACACAGGCAACTTGGCTCCTATGTCCACGTTTTTTTTTGTTTGTTTGTTTGTTTTACTGCTTTTCTACACTGACGAATTTTAAAACAGAAATGTTTTTTTGGAACTGCTTAGCATAGAGAGAGATAACCTTGCAAATCTCAGTAGTCTCTGGAAGAACCATCATTTTGAAACCTGCTGCTGCTGCTGCTAAGTCACTTCAGTCGTGTCCGACTCTGTGTGACCCCATAGACGGCAGCCCACCAGGCTCCCCCATCCCTGGGATTCTCCAGGCAAGAATACTGGAGTGGGTTGCCATTGCCTTCTCCAATGCATGAAAGAGAAAAGTGAAAGTGAAGTCGCTCAGTCTGTCCGACTGTTAGCGACCCCATGGACTGCAGCCCACCAGGCTACTCTGTCCATTGGATTTTCCAGCCAAGAGTACTGGGATGGGGTGCCATTGCCTTCCCCGTTTGAAGCCTAGATCCCCCAAAAGGTATATTCCTGGTAAAGATCCTGGGTCACTGAGGAAAGAATCAGGTTCTGAATGCTCTATTTCAGAAGGCAGGAGTGACATCCATTTGGGATGGCTGAATTACCACAACCGTGGATGCCTGGAGGAACTTGCCTTCTTTGATCTAGTAAACTCATTAGGAGCATCTCCCTACCTGACACTGGCTAAATGAGGCCTCGTGGACCAGTACAGGCGGGATGGAAGAGCCCAGAAGCAGGGAGATGAAAGCTCAGCCTCAGATGGGCAGGAGTAAGAAGAGTGGGCCTGGCAGGTCCTTGAGGCAGGAAAGTCCAATGGAAGAGAAACTTGAGTTGCTGCCTTTAGCCAGCCTCTGATGTAACATTCAGTTTGTATGTGTTTGTTTAGATACAGACATGGTCATCATTTACCTGTCCGCTGGCATTACATCAAAGGACTCTTCAGAAGAAGATAAAAAGGCAACTCTCCGTGTCATCAATGAAGAAAATAGCTTTCTAAACAACTCTGTAATGATTCTCACCTACGCCCTCATGAACGGTAGGTAGTGTTTCGAGATCCTTTTCTTTCAGATAAAATGTTCTGTCTGAGTGCATGCTGCTTTCAAAAAATATGAAAGAACCATCACAGGGTGCTTTGATGAGGGTATAAGGAGCAGATTCCTTCCCACACCCAGCTTTCTCCCCCTTATATGGATACTCAGGGCATGTGTCAGGATGTCCCTGTCTCTTCATATCTTTGTCCAGCCAACTCTTCATTTCTAAAACTTCTGCAGTTACATGGTCTTACACGGGCATCTGTGCAGCTCCTTTTTTTTGGGGGGGCGGGGTGGTTCTCCATATATACTTGGATTTTGATACTGTATGAAGCTTATTAACTTATCTCATTGATTTAAGATCAGGAAGCCCAAGTACTAACCTAGATTATTCTGTAAAACCAGGACTGTGAATAACACATTTACCTGCAGAATGCCAGCTGTGCCGCTTTCTCCCTATCCTCTTGCGTAGCTGTGTCATGGCAATGAGATATGTCTACTTGTGAAGGCTAACCCTGACATTGAGTAAGCACCCAGGATGGTGTCAGGCACTTGCTAGGTGCTCATTAAGGCTGATTGTGTGGCTGTTAAATCAGTCTGTGAGAGAGTTTACTAAACTGGCAAATCTGATAGAATACTCAATAGTTTCCCTTCAGCAATTTAACCATCCTCCAGTCTGACGACAGCCCAGTTTTCTAGCTCCCTGCTGTGTCATGCCCCAGCACCACCAGCTATGAACACACAGCTCTTCCTTTTCTTCTTTGGGCCCCTTGCTCTCAGTGTTCAAAGTGGCCCCATTCTCTTGTTCTTGAGAGAACACATCGTGATTTACAGTCCTCCTCACCTGTTGTCTCTTGTCTCCCCTTTCCACTTCCAAATTTCTGTGCAGAACCAACTGGCTTGAGGGGCACTGGTTCTTACATCTTAATGGGCTAAGGATTACTTGTAGATTCATCTTTAAATGCAGACTCCCAGGCAATGTCTACAGATTTGTGATCAGACCTTCCTAGATAGTTCCAGTAATCTCTATTTAGGCCAGCATGATTGTTTTCCAGATATTTTGGGGACTGCTTGCACATGGAAAAACACGGGCTGAGGTCTAGAGGTTTTCAGTTTCAATCTGCATTCGCTAGCCGTGTGGCTAATGGCTACTTACTTAATCTCTTGGGGACCTCACTTTGATCTGTTAAATGAAAAGAAGAAAGCCTCCAGAGAGTTGCTCTGATAATAAATATGCAAGATATGTTGTGCTTACGAAGCACATACCATATACAACATAGTGTGCTGAGATCTTAGAGCTGTTTTATACAACGTCTCTTGTCTTCAAGAAGCCCTTGACCCAGTAAGGAAGACAGACAAGACAAATGAATTAAAGGCAATAGAACAGGTGTAAGGAAACATAAAAGGAAGTGATCATGCCTTTCCCGTGTGTTTTGAAGGTCTGCTCAGGCAGATTCTGAGCAGTTTTCTTGCGTCACCCATCTCTTCACTGTCCTAGATCTTCCCATAGGAGTATCGTGTGCACTTGCTGTGCCCCTGATAATTCCGCTTTTTGAAACTGCTGGTTACTTCCCCTAACCACTCTCATCTTTTCTCTTTCTTCCCATAAGCTAGCCTGACACACCTCTCTGAAAAGTATCTCTGAACATTACTCAAGAGGGTTGACTCATACCTTTAATTCTGTTAGTTCAAATAGGGAAGCAGAATCACAGTGAAAATTGCAGTATATCAAATTAATTATCAGAATAAGAGCACGTACTATTGATGAGAATGTAAATTTGTACAGCCACTGTAGAAAACAATATGGAAGTTTCTTTTAAAACTAAAAATAGAGCTACCATATGATCTAGCAATCCCACTCCTAAACTTCTATCTGAGAAAAACAAAAGTTCAAATCGGAAAAAAAAAAAAAATACATGCACCCCAATGTTCATATCATTACTATTAATAATCAAAGACATGGAAACAACCCAGTTGCCCATCAACAGATGATTGGCTTAAGATGTGGTAAATGTATGCAATGCAATATTACTCAGCCATAAAAAAAGAATGAACCATTGTCATTTATAGCAACATGGATGAACCTGGACAATTAAGTCTGAAGTAAGTTAAAGAAAGACAAATGTATCACTTATATAAGGAATCTTAAAAAAATAATAATAATACAAGTGAATCTATATGTGAAACAGATTCATAGACATAGGAAACAAACTTACAGTTACCAAAGGGAAAAGGTGTCAGGGAGGGATAAATTAAGAGTATGGGAATAACACATACTCAGCCATAAAAAAAGAATGAACCATTGTCATTTATAGCAACATGGATGAACCTGGACAATTAAGTCTGAAGTAAGTTAAAGAAAGACAAATGTATCACTTATATAAGGAATCTTAAAAAAATAATAATAATACAAGTGAATCTATATGTGAAACAGATTCATAGACATAGGAAACAAACTTACAGTTACCAAAGGGAAAAGGTGTCAGGGAGGGATAAATTAAGAGTATGGGAATAACACATCCTAGGAGAAGGCAATGGCACCCCACTCCAGTACTCTTGCCTGGAAAATCCCATGGACAGAGGAGCCTGGAAGGCTGCAGTCCATGGGGTCACTAGGAGTCGGACACAACTGAGCGACTTCACTTTCACTTTTCACGTTGATGCATTGGAGAAGGAAATGGCAACCCACTCCAGTGTTCTTGCCTGGAGAATCCCAGGGACGGGGGAGCCTGGTTGGCTGCCATCTCTGGGGTTGCACAGAGTCGGACACGAATGAAGCTACTTAGCAGCAGCAGTATACATAAAATAGATAAGCAACAAAGATTTACTGCATAATGTAGGGAACCATATTCAATATCTTGTAATAACTTATATTGAAAAGTATTCTGAAAAAAATATATATGTATATAACTGAATCACTTTGCTGTCCACCTGAAACCAACACAATACCTCAATTTAAAATAAGAGAGTAAAAATGTACACAATTATGGGGGGAAACTGGAAGAGTAAAGATGCAAAGAGGAACTGACAACTCAGAGGTTATTGACCAGCTCTGATCTGGGTGAACAAGGTGAAGCTTGCAAGGCTATCTGGAGACTAGGACCACTGCAGGCTGTGTAGGAGGTCCCGTGTGGAAGTCTGAGAAGCTGTGGTCCCTTCGTGGCTGCTCTCTCTCTGAATTCTCAGTGAAGCATCTGGAGTGAGCCTGCCTTGGTTGGGTTTCCCTTGATGAGTAAGCCAGCAGTTGGGAAAGGGAACTGAACACAAATCCAAAGAGTAGAACGAACTGGAACTTTCAGGTCCCTCTGTGTCTGTCTCTTGACATCTCTCACTTCACCTCTCAAGTTACAGCACTTTTTGGCCACGTTTAACCAGGAAGCATAGAAGAAAGGGGATTCTGGGAAATGTAGTTTCCAGCACAACCACATTGTTGATAGAATAATCCAGTCTGCCACCCTACTTACTCTGCTGCCACCCCTGCATAATGCTTCATAATGGAGTGACATAAAACAACCCAGTCTTTGGTATCTTGTGCTATGCTCTTTGTCTAGTAGATAGTCCTGTTTGTTACTTTTCTTGTACATTTTGAAAGAGCCATGCAGTACATGACAAAGAAAGGAAATGTTTTTATTGCTTCAAATTGTCTCCTTTTATCATTCACCCCTGTAAGCTTCTCAAGGGTGTAAGACCAGGGATCAATCACATCTTATGTGTTGTCTTTTACTCTGAAGTATACCACTCACCTCACATTTCAATTCTGTGTCAAGCAAAGGCAAAGGTAATCTGATTCTGATTCTCCTTCAGCATTGTCTGAGTGGAGCAAAATCTAAATTATTTATATACAATGTGTTAAGAAAGAAATTATATCCATTAGATCCTGCCATGATTTTAGAAGTGGACTTCCAAAGCTAGAAGTATATATATTTCCTATTTAAAAATGATAGTCACTGAAGGTAGGTGAACCATGAACTCTTAGATTTTTTAATGACTAACCAGTTCAAGAACATGAGACAAAAATCTTTTTAAAACTCATTGGTAAAATTTAAGTAGTGACTGAAATAACTTGAATTTGTTTACAGTGGTACCCATATGGGATCAGTTACTAATCCTTTTGACTGTGTTCCAACAATAGCAAACCAAAACTTTAAAAAAGGTTTATTAAATTTATTTTTGTGCTATAGATTACAGATGTTGTAGAACAATACATCCCAGTATGCCTGAATCTTTTACAAAGATTTTAAAACTCTCTAAACATAAAAAATATATATTAAATAAATCAAATCCAGTATTATCCCTACAATATAAAGCATGAAAACATTTGTAATTAAACTGAGTTTAAAGAAATGGGGTTTGGAGACATCACTAAATATAATTCATAATTCTTTCATTTAGTTGCATGAGACTTTGGCAAGTGTTTAATAGGCAAAGAGGTAAGAAATGAAATGGCAAACTCAATCCTTTAAAACTCTTACAACTTCATCTACTAATTTAAATTAAATGCAGACTTGTTAATCATTACTTTTGCTTTCAAATATTAAATGAGAAAAACTAATTTACATTTTATAATTAAACTTTCAAGGAAGAAATCCTTGCTGAATGGGGCTTCTCTGTTTAGTCATGTGTTTTTCATCATTGCCTTTTGAAGAGTTCCTTTGGCCTCATTACTATTTGAGGAAAGATCATGCCTTCAGCTTTGTTCCTCTGCAGGAACTGGTATCTGTGTCCTGAATCCAGATTGTCTCTGCAAAGATGCAAGACCTCCTTGAGACCCTTATTAGATCTAAATGACAAGGCTATCCTATGGATATACACCAGTTTGTTTTACATTGTCTTCCCTTGGCTTTCTATTTCAGATGGGGTGACTGGCTTGAAAGAGCTGGCTTTTCTAAGAGATCTGGCTGAACAGAACTCAGGGAAGTATGGCGTGCTGGACCGGATAGCCTTGCCTGTGATTAAGGGCAGCATGATGGTGCTGAACCAGCTGAGTAACCTGGAGACCACAGTTGGCAGGTTCTATACCAACCTTCCCAACCGGATGATTGATGAAGCTGTCTTTAGCCTCCCCTTCTCTGATGAGATGGGAGATGGTGAGTTCGGAGAAAACTTCTACTGAAGGAAAGCGAAAAGAAGTGGACATGAGTCAAACAGTAACTTTTAAATGTTGTTCAGTATTTGCCATGTGAGCATTAGGGGGAGTGGGCATCCCTTTCTCTGGTCAAAGAATTGTGTAGCCTCCCCGCCACCAGCCCAGTGAGTACTATGTTCTAGAGCAGAAATCTGCAGCCTTATTTCTTCCTCATTGCTCTAGCCTCAGTCAACATAATGGGTCTTGGGATGGGAGGTGGGAGGGAGGTACAAGAGGAAGGGAACTTATGTATACTTACGGCTGATTCATGTTGATGTGTGGCAGAATCCAATACAACATTGTAAAGCAATTATCCTCCAATTAAAAAAAACATAATGGGTACGTCTAGAAGCTTTGTGAGGATTCCCCCCAATCTAAAAGTGAATTTGGTACTAAAGAGTAACTTTGCATAGCAAGCGGTAAAATAAGGCAGAAGTGCCTGGGATTCAGCATCAAAGGCAAGGCAACACAGTGTAGTCAAATAGATACAGGCTTGACGTGGAGAAGATTTCAAATCCTACTCTACCACTTGTTATTTTTGGTAATGCATTTAATCTTGTTAACTCACATTTGATTATCTGCAAAAACATGACATCATTCACGTAATAAATCTTTGGGTTATTAAGATTTCAGTTCAGTCGCTCAGTCGCCCATGAACCGCAGCACGCCAGGCTTCCCTGTCCATCACCAACTCCCGGAGTCCACCCAAACCCATGTCCATCGAGTCGGTGATGCCATTCAACCATCTCATCTTCTGTCGTCCCCTTCACCTCCTGCCCTCAATCTTTCCCAGCAGCAGGGTCTTTTCAAATGAGTCAGCTCTTCGCATCAGGTGGCCAAAGCACTGGAGTTTCAGCTTCAGCATCAGTCCTTCCAATGAACACCCAGGACTGATCTCCTTTAGGATGGACTGGTTGGATTTCCTTGCAGTCCAAGGGACTCTCAAAAGTCTTCTCCAACACCACAGTTCAAAAGTATCAATTCTTCAGCGGTCAGCTTTCTTTATAGTCCAACTTTCACATCCATACATGACCACTGCAAAAACCACAGTTTATTAATGTCCAAAATATCTTTCAGTAATAATTAACTGGTCTAGATTTATTATTTTGTTTTTGTTATTACTACTGTTATTGTCACTAATATCCTGATTTCACAAGTTACCTATAATACGATGTCAGGTAAAGTGTTTAATCTTCATATGATTAAATTTTTAGTCTTTAAAGCAGGAAAAATAACATTTCCATCAAAGTAACTGTGAAGATTAAATGCACTAATATATTTAAAGCATCTGGAGGAAAGCCAGGCCAACACTATGTGCTCAGTAAAAATACAGTTTTTTCTTTTCCTCCTCAATTTCTTGCTTATCCTTTTCCCCTACATCCTTCCCTCTCATCTTCTCTTGATAAGGAAGTTTAAGAGGCAGCTAATTACTAGGCAAACAGCATCACCATATGAGATCTTGTTTTTAAGTTCCATTTGCTAGGAATTTTCACAATATTCAGAGAAAACTCACATATAAAAAGTAATAAATGTTATAGAGGCTATGATTTATAGAAGTTCAGTAGATATGTTCTTTCTATAGGGAAGAAGCATGGTAGCTACTGCCTCACCTCAATTTCTTTTTCCTTCCTAGTTTTGGCAGGGCCAACAGATGTGTATAGAATAGAAACTCATGCCTTTACATAAGGTTATTTCCTTTTATAAGGAGATGTCAGGTCTTAAATGCAAATGGCAATTTATGCATTTTACCAATGTGGCTGAGTGCCAGTCAAGCATTTTGTCAGGCAGGGATGGACAAGACACATATCTCACCCTCAAGAAGTGTTCTAATCAGATAAGAGAAAAATAGATCAATGGAACATGGCAATTCTGTGTGAAAGGAATTGAGACAGGTGTCAGGACTGAGTCCTGATCAAGCAGAGCGGATTATGTAGTCAAGTTCCATTACCATTAGCGGTATCAGGTAGAGTGGGACCCTTCCCTAAATTTTCCATCCAGAAGCTACCATGTATGCTTTAAATTAAACTATATGCAAAGCTGATGCTTTCCAAAGTTTAGTCCTTCGGCCTGTTTTATGACTCCCATGCAGTGGGTTTCAATCACTATCTACTGACCTGCTGCATTCCCCTACTAGAGTATATCATATTCATCTTTGTACTTTCACTCCCTGGAATTACTGGGTGACACTTCCTCTAACTCCATGACAAGGGGACCCTGAGTCTAAAGAAACTCATGTTTAGATGGCTCTAATTCAAAATCTCCACAGATTCAAGTAGCAGTTACTAGACATATTTCTTTTAAAATGCAAGTCTATGTACTTTAAAGTAGGGAGGGTGTATGGGTATTTCATTAAGTGTAGCAAGAGCTTAGCATACTTTATTTGCCACAATGGGATAAAGAGTTTTCTGTCCAAATTGATAACTGAAAAGTAAGACTGCCTTTCTTTTATCAAGCTTGCTCTCAGTATGTCCAGAGGAGAAGAGAAATTTGAAGCAAGCATGTGGTCCCCGAATATTTCTATTGCACTTTACTGCTCTGTGAAAAAGACTTTCTTCTTAGACTAAAGCCCAGGGGAATGTGGCATGCAGACTGTGACCTCAGTCTCCTGGCCCTCAGAGCGATGCTCCCACCACTTAGAACCCCTTTGCCCAGGGATACCTGAGCAAAAATCTCCAAAATGTATTTTTAAAAGCTTCTTAGATAGCTATTATTTTAAAATAGATAACATTCAATAGATAACATTCTGAAAATTGACTAAAGAATATTTTTGAATTTATAATAAATATCCACTGCATAGCTTTTCTTTTTTCTTGTCTTACTGAGGTATAATTAATGTACAACAGAGCATTAGTTTTAGGTGTACAAAATGATGATTTGATATTTATATATATTGCAAAATACTGCAGTAAGTTTACTGTATACCAACCGCTTCATGTAGTTATAATTTACTTCTTGTGTTAAGAACTTTTAAAAGCTACCCAAAGCAACTTTCAAATGTGCAATACTGATAACTATAACTATAGTCCCTATGCTCTGTACATTATATACCCAAAACTTACTTGTCTTACAGAAGTGCTGTATCCACTTCTTCCTTCCAAGCAGTGCATTTAATTGGTCTTTGCAGTCACAACTCAGTAATATTTCGAGTGGACATCAGACACTATTCTCTCTGTAGAAGTCTTCAAGGTGATTTAAATCCCTTTCGTAGGTGTTGATAAAAGAATGGCTTTCTGCCATGCTAGTAGGCATGAAGCGCTGTAAGACATAAGAGCAAGGTGGAGAGAAACTATCCATCTTTTTGTTCTAAATTTTATTTAGAACCATGTGTTGGTGTTCAGTCACTAAGTTGTGTCCAATTCTTTGCAACCTCATTAGAACCATGGGATTGTAGAATTGTCAGGGTCCTAGAGATCACTTTGTCTCAGCGCCCCATATAATGCACAAGGAGACGCATTCTGAGAGGTGGCACATCTTAGCCAACTCAGTAGTAGAAATGAGAGGAGAGCCCAGTTGTTCTTCTGCTCTGGGCCATACTCCGACCACTGTTCATGCCTTCTACTTCTGTAGGTCTTCCTCCCCTTGGCCTTTCTCTTTCCCTGTTTATTGTATTGTATGGCCTGTGAGCTAAGAATGGTTTTTATGTTTTTAAAGATTTGTTAGAAAAAGAAGAAAAAATATTCACCAGAGGTTAAATAGCTCACAAAGCCTGAAATATCTACTATCCGACCATTTATGTAAATGTTTGCAAGCTCTTGGCCCAAGTGACCAGAAATATATTCCCTTAGAACTTTAATATCTCCTCTAGCTGCTCAGAGTTCTAAGTGGCCAGATCATAAGATTCTGTACCTTTATATGTTTTATTTTTCTCATTATCTTTCTGGTTTTTTTTATAGGATTCATTAATAAAATAGAATACCTTAAACTTTCATTTATCCATAATCTCTTTCATTTAACATCCCTAGAAATGAATAATGTGAACTTCCTTGGTGGCTCAGCAGTAAAGAATCCACCTGCAATGCAGGAGATATGGGAGACAGGTTCAATCCCTGGGTTGGGAAGGTCCCCTGGAGAAGGAAATGGCAATCCAATCCAGTATTCTTGCCCAGAAGCTTCCAGGCACAGAGGAGCCTGGCGGGCTACAGTTCATGGGGTCATAAAAGAGTCAGACATGACTGAGTGACTGAGCCCAGCACAGCACAGAAATTGGTAAGGTAGTTAGTGCTGTGTCCTTTAAATGGACATGAAGATCAAGGCTCAAAGTTATGTCCAGTTTCATAAAGGGCACAGTTGGGCTAGAGTCCAGAATGTTAGATTCTTTGTCGAGTGGTCTTGCAAAGTCAGTTGAATCATCCCCATTTCGGAAGTAGAATGATATATGTGTTGCTGATGTTTTGTATGGATCTGGAGTGTCATATCCTTTTAGGTGAAAGAATAGTGGAAAAGGTACAAATTACCTCCATTTAAGTTAATGAAGATGTCTGAATTCCTAAAGAGTCTATTTCCCTCATTCATAACTCCTTTATGTTGTCGGCAAATGCAGTGCTTAGCTACTGTGGCACACAGGAAACTTCTTCAGAGCAAACTAAGATGCTGTTTGCAGCCCTCACAGTGTCTAGAGCACAGCACCAGCTTTTGTTCAATGCCTTCTCTGACATATTTTGATTTTTTATTTTGTTTTTAACCCGTAGGTTTGATAATGACTGTAAGTAAACCCTGTTATTTTGGAAACCTCCTTCTGGGAATTGTAGGTGTGGACGTGAACCTGGCTTACATCCTTGAAGATGTGACGTATTACCAGGACTCCTTGGCTTCCTATACTTTCCTCATAGATGACAAAGGTAATCTACTAAAACTTACATAGGAAAGAACGGTTTTTTTTTTAACATCCTGAAGAAAAATCATCTGCAGAGATTCTGATACTAGGAAAGTAGAAAAATGATGGTATTTGTAGAAAAAGTGTGACTAGGACTACTAATTTGTCATAGAACACCGTAACGATGGCAGAATGAATCTGAAGGTTGTGCGTTTGTTTCTACTTGTGTTGAGGGGTAGGTAATAGCTACGTATAGCCATCAGGAAATTAGACTTGAGGATTGGATGAAACAGAGAAGTGATCCTTTGGATTTTTTTTTTGGTCTATTTTGTTTTCTTAATATTTACTGACATTAAGGTTTATATGATAGATTTTATAAAATGAAAACCAAATGGTCAGTACCTCCCAAATATTCTTGATTAGGGAGATGTTCAATAATTTAAGACTTCTTGCTACACTTCCAAAGTTTTATGCAAGAAAACATAAAACAAATTCAGGTTTTATTGGACTCCTGAGTTACAGACTGAGAAGCTGAGTGTTGAATATCCCACATTTCAAATCTATGATGAGCACTTTTGTTACAATCCGTTCTTCCTACAACATGTTTCCCATAGTGTGTGTGTGTGTTTTTTCTTATTTCAGGGTATACCCTTATGCATCCATCTCTTACCAGGCCATATTTACTCTCAGAACCCCCCCTTCACACTGACATCATTCATTATGAAAATATCCCCAAATTTGAGTTGGTTCGGCAAAATATCCTAAGGTAAGGAAAAGGTGAGGGTCATAATATCTTGTTTTTTCCTCTGAGAATAGGATCTACTTGAGGTCAAATATGAGTGTTTATAATAAATAAAGCAAGTATATAAATTATTTTAATGTTACCAAGAGTATGGTTTTTGATATAAGAATAGTAGCCACAATTTTGTTTACTTTGTAAAGTAGGTAAGATCTCTTAGAACTATTATTTGGGGGGAATGTCTAATAAATCAAATTCTTATGTTCACATTGCCTTTAGTTGTAAAATCAGATATATCTCATCTCATTTTTAAAGATACTCCAGTTATACCAAGTTGGAAATTGTTGGCAAAATAAGAGGTTAAGTTGAAGACCAGCTCTAGAGCGTGCCAAAAAATAGCTTGGCAAAGCACTGTCCATTCCAAGTTGACAGCACAATCATATACAACATTTTCTCTTGAAATAAAGAACAGGTTGGATTTTTTCCAACCATGATACATTATTTTGGCAGATGGTAACCTATAGAGAAATGAGTCTTTGTGCTCATTGGTTGTAAATTAATGACTGCATGATTTAAGACAAGTTAGTCTCTGGAAAGAATTAGAATCAGGGGGCAGGGGTAGAGAGGAAGGAATGTTTTCAGTACGGAGCTGACATAATGCTTTTACAAAGTTGAAAATCTCATATTATCTCTTTCAAAAGTGATGAGCTTCATTGCTTTTCAAAATCAGGAGGTGGTCAATGACTCACAGCATCTTCCCTGCCTTTAATTAAGTGCTTCATTTTATCTTTTGCCTGAAGTATTTCATTCTGTTTGCCAATGCAGCCTCCCTCTGGGCAGCCAGATTATCGCAGTCCCTGTGAACTCATCTCTGTCCTGGCACATAAACAAGCTGAGGGAAACTGGAAAGGAGGCCTACAATGTTAGCTATGCCTGGAAGATGGTGAGTGCGAGGAAGCCTCCTTTGCTTCAAGGAGGTACCGGATGCAACATTCCTCCTCATGCAGAAATTCTAGGGAACTTCAGTCTGGTAACGTTACTAATCTGTTTTAAAGTGATTGAAAAAAGAAGAGATTCCATAGAAATGTTATATTTTTTTCCTTTTTTGTTTACAAAACCATTAATTACTCTTGATGAATAAATGAAACCATATTTTAAAAAAAAATAGATAGTGAACTCTGCCCTTTCCCCTCCTGAGTTTGACCTCCCATTTACCAGAAGTAACCACTTTGATCAATTTCAGGAAACTATTATTCACACACAGGCATGCATCTCTATGTGTGGAAACACATTTAATGGCTCTGTACTACATTATATAGATTGACCAAATTTCTTCTGAGTCACATGAATACACATTTAGATTGTATCCAGTTGGAGCAAGGAGATCAAGCCAGTCCCTCCTAAAGGAAATCAACCCTGAATACTCATTGGAAGGACTGATGCTGAAGCTCCAATACTTTGGCCACCTGATGCAAAGAGCCAATTCATTGGAAAAGACCCTGATGCTGGGAAAGATTGAAGGCAAAGGAGAAGAGAGCAGCAGAGGACGAGATGGCTAGACAGCATCACTGGCCCAATGGACATGAGTTTGAACAAACTCTAGGAGACAGTGAAGGACAGGGAACCCTGGTGTGCTACAGTCCACGGGGTCGCAAAGAGTCAGACACGACTGAGCGACTGAACAACAGCAAGAGTTTGTTTTTATCATTCTCAGCTTAGATTGGGGAAGCTGGGCCTTGAAAAGGAGATACAAAAGCACGGATGTCCTCCACTGAGGCCGAGGAAAAGAAAGATTTGGATTGGAATGTGTACTGCCCCCATGTCCACAGCAGATTGCCAGCCACGCCTGTGCTACCCACTGCAGGTTTCTTTCACTAGCCTCATTCAGACTGTTCAGCTGCAGGGGACTTCCCTTGTGGTATAGTGGTCAGGAATCCACCTTGCAATGCAGGGAACACGGGTTCGATTCATGGTTGGGAAACTAAGTTCCCATATGCCTAGAGGCTGCTAAGCCCCATATACCTCAACTGGAGAGAAGGCCAGTTGCCACAAGGAAGATGCTGCATGCTGCAGGATTAATTTTTCACATCAGAAAGAGTGAGCCAGACAACAGAATTTTGAATTGAAAAATGCTTTTATATTTAAAATTGGAGATTGCTTATCTTACAGTATATCCTATTTGAAATAATTTTTTTTTTTAAAAAAAAGAACACCAAGCCTCAAAGAATCATCGAGAAATAGAATCTGACACACACCACCCATCTTACTTGACGTTTTTGTCCTTTACTCCCTCTCCCAAGCATAGCATTACAGTGCTATTATGGGGCCCTAAATACTCTAGTTGACCAAAAGAAGAATAGACTTTGATCTTTTTTTTCTATCATTCAGTAATAATCATTAAAATACAGTCATACTCAAGATTCCCTTAGAAGGCCATTTCTGATGTTTTTATTTTATTTATTTATTTTTTTAAGTCACTCAGTCATGTCCGACTCTGCAACCCTGTGGACTGTAGCCCACCAGGCTCCTCCGTCCATGGGGTTCTCCAGGCAAGAGTACTGGAGTGGGTTGCCCTTTCTTCTTCAGGGGATCTTCCCGACCCAGGGATCGAACCCAGGTCTCCCGCATTGCAGGCAGACGCTTTAACCTCTGAGCCACCAGGGAAGCCCTCGGATGTTTTTCATATGTGTTGTCGATCCTAAATGGATCTGTTTATTCATGCTGTTAAGTACTGCTATTGAAGACTGACTGTGAACTAAGACGGACAAAGAAGAATGATACTCCTGCCCTCACAGAGCTTCCAGCTTAGCAGTGGATTCACAGTTCAACACCTCCGTGCAGTGCCTACATAGGAGTGATAGGAATCAGGAGAAGCCAACACGCCTCTAGACATGACTCTCTTCTGATCTTCTTATTTGGTTTTTAGAGAATCATAAGGCAACAGCAATTTCTAAAATGGAAATGAAACTAAACAAAATAATAAGACCATTTGAGAAGCTTATGTTTATCAGCCTAATTCTGCTGATATTTTGCTGGTAATACAGATCTGAAAAAAGTCAATGTCTGTTTCAAAACTCTCTGAGACAGCTCATTTTCAGGAATTTTTTTCTTTTTAGAATGATTTACCATCTGCCCTTTATAAACATTTAATTTTTAAATAAGGACTAATTGCTTAATTTTTCACATCAGAAAGAGTGAGCCAGATAGCAGAATTCTGAATTGAAAAATACTTTTATATGTAAAATTGGAGATTGCTTATCTTACACTGTATCCTAATTGAAAGCAACTCAGGTGCATCCTGGTTAAAAAAAAAAAAAAACTGTATTAATATTTGTAGGCATTAAAAGAGAAGGAAATAGAGGCATTTTAAGACCTTCTTTGTATAGTAAATAAACCTAGTATTAACATTTGGGAAAGTATAATCTTTATAAAGACTGTCTTTCTTCCGTGGTATTGGCACATTTTGGCCACTGTACTTAGCTGAATGAATAAAATCATGTAATCACTTCAGGTAGAAGTGTTCACTTTCTCAGAGTTCTGACACTGTTAGTTCAGTTCAGTCGCTCAGTTGTGTCCAACTCTTTATGACCCCATGGACTGCAGCACGCCAGGCCTCCCTGTCCATCACCAACTCCCAGAGCTTGCTCAAACTCCTGTCCATCGAGTCAGTGATGCCATCCAGCCATCTCATCCACTGTCGTCCCCTTCTCCTCCTGTCTTCAATCTTTCCCCGCATCAGGATCTTTTCCAATGAGTCAGGTCTTCACATCAGGTAGCCAAAGTATCAGAGCTTCAGCTTCAGCATCAGTCCTTCCAATGAATATTCAGTGTTGATTTCCTTTAGAATTGGCTGGTTTGATCTCCTTGCTGTCCAAGGAATTCTGAAGAGTCTTCTCCAACATCAGTTGTCAAGAACATCACTGTTAAGTNAATCATGTAATCACTTCAGGTAGAAGTGTTCACTTTCTCAGAGTTCTGACACTGTTAGTTCAGTTCAGTCGCTCAGTTGTGTCCAACTCTTTATGACCCCATGGACTGCAGCACGCCAGGCCTCCCTGTCCATCACCAACTCCCAGAGCTTGCTCAAACTCCTGTCCATCGAGTCAGTGATGCCATCCAGCCATCTCATCCACTGTCGTCCCCTTCTCCTCCTGTCTTCAATCTTTCCCCGCATCAGGATCTTTTCCAATGAGTCAGGTCTTCACATCAGGTAGCCAAAGTATCAGAGCTTCAGCTTCAGCATCAGTCCTTCCAATGAATATTCAGTGTTGATTTCCTTTAGAATTGGCTGGTTTGATCTCCTTGCTGTCCAAGGAATTCTGAAGAGTCTTCTCCAACATCAGTTGTCAAGAACATCACTGTTAAGTGAACATTTAAAGTGGTAATAAATAATAAGATTGAAGTTAAAAGGCTTGCCTGATTACCCAGGAATAAGAACAAGAATATTTAAGCTCTCTCTAGTTACATCAGCAGAAGGAGGGGAGTAAGTACTCTTGTCTTCAGGAGTGAAATAGATTCTTCTACTAAATATAATTTAAATAGATTTAGTTGATGTTGATAATAATTGGTTAAACTTCTTGGCATCCATAGATATAGCAGATATTGATGGATTATTTCACTGAGTTAATTTAAATGTAACATGAGAGATTATGTTAGCAGCATTAAGAGATTACTCCTTTGTCACTATGCAACACAAGTCTGTCTTTGAGCATTGAGGAGGCTGCATGCTGTGACAGAAGCAAATACTGACTAATATCAGAAGGTATTGTGACATTCCAGTGTTGTACAAGCATGGTTCACTTCAAAACATGAATCCCATGGATAATCAGTGAAAAACCACTCCCCACTCATGGAGGCCTCTTCTAGATATGTTATACATAATTCCTTAATGCAAGCAACTACTTTTTCAGCTAAGAACACAATAGCAATGAGACCTATTTTGAAATCTGTTTTCCTTTCCAGCTAGAAATTATGAAATGTTGGTTTTAAGTCATGTCCGACTCTTTGCAACCCCATGGACTGTAGCCTATCAGGCTCCTCTGTCTATGGGATTTTTCCATGCAAGAATACTGGAGTGGGTTGCCATTTCTTTCTGCAGGAGATCTTTCCAAGCCAGGGGTTGAACCAGGGTCTCCTGCACTGCACGCAGATGCTTTACCATTGGAACCACCAGGTTAGTTTCCAGACCAGGTATCAAACCCATGACCCCTGTATTGGGAGCAGGCAGTCTAATCAGTAATAGCCTAGTGAAGTCCTTTTCACTTTTATGAAACTTTTACTGAGATAGTTATAGACTCATAGATAGGTGTAAGAAATAATATAGAGATCGCTGTGCATCATTCCCAATTTATCTCAGTGATAACTTTATGCTATGAATTTAACATATTTAATCTGTCATTTAGGATTTTTACAAAATGAATTCCACCTGAAATTTCAGCTTTATTTCTCATCTGATCTCACATGTGTCCTTCTCCCAAGCTAAACTAAACAACTCTTTTCCCCTTCATGTATGTGTGCATTCTTCAACTTGTCCTTTTAAATACCATTTTGGATATCACTTTTCCATGGAATAATTTTATGGATTACCTAAGCTGATTTTATGGATTACTGAACTGAACTGAAGCTGAAAGTAAGAAAGGAACAATTATTGTTCATGAAAATATTTTCATAAGCTATCTATTGTGGGTCTGAGAGAAATGGCAATAAAATTTTGTTAAACTATCCTGCAATATAAATGAATAAAATTTTCAAGAATTCAAGGAGAAAGCAGGAAACAGAGAGGTAATGAGAAGTTCAGTTCAGTTCAGTTCAGTCAGTCATGTCCGACTCTTTGCGACCCCATGAATCGCAGCACGCCAGGCCTCCCTGTCCATCACCATCTCCAGGAGTTCACTCAGACTCACGTCCATCGAGTCCGTGATGCCATCCAGCCATCTCATCCTCAGTCGTCCCCTTCTCCTCCTGCCCCCAATCCCTCCCAGCATCAGAGTCTGTCTCTTATACACATCTTATCCTTGGCAGCAGTACTTGAAAGCAATTCCAGGAAGATGCAAATTCCCCTGTGTTTAAAAAGATTCTGCAGCTATCCTCAGAAGCCACATATTACACTTAACTCTAACCTGCCTAGTTAAAAAATTTTCTCCTTGATTGTTAAATTATCTTTTGAGTTGCTTTGATTCTGGCCATCTTTTATTTCTGACTTTGCTGGTTATCACTCTTTTCATTTATTTACAAACCGCCTTTAAAATATATTCTGTTCAGCTCTTAATATAATGAACTTAGAGAAGTTTGACTTTCTTGTATTTTTAAGTCAAGGAGCTGGAACTACACAGCTTGACTTGGCCTTTGATTCATGTAGACATTTTTCCCACCAAATTTTATTCGCGCATCCATTTCTAGGAGCAGAATGAATCTGAAAGTACTCCTGTCTCCACATAGGAGCTTAAATTAGGCCAAATTACAACACACTTGCCTTTCCTGGTCTGAAAGGACAAGTCAAGCCAGCTTTGCTAGGAAGCGATAGGGTTCACACTTTTCATGAGTCTGAGATCCTAGTCACCTCTAACCAAGAGAAAAGAAAGTGTTCATTGGGAATAGAATGAGTAAACCAGATTCTGTACAGTCTGTGTTAAATGGATTCATAATTGGCATTTAAAATACTCAATTCTCGGAACACTCATTGCAAAACCAACTGTATATTTTACCACGCATTTCCAACCCAAACAGAAATAAGTGTTGTATTCTTATGCCATGTTCCAGCTTGTATCCATTAGCTTAAATAAGCAAACGAGTACGAGGGTTACTGTTTTAGAGAGACTATTTTCTAATCCCTTCATCAACTCCATGATTTTCTGTTACATGCATTAAGTTCCCTTGATCAGAAAGAAAAATGTAATTTTTTGCCAGAACCATTTTCTATTACCCCATCTTCCTGTCTTCCCTTCACTCATCACGTATTTTTCTGTGTGGGTTAGAAGCAGAGGTAGCAGAAAGTAATGTTGACCAACTTACTATCTCCAGGAACCTTCACTTCTGTATTAACATTTTCTTTGTCAATTTCCCAGGTCCAAGATACTTCCTTCATTCTCTGTATTGTGGTGATACAACCAGAAATACCTGTCAAACAACTGAAGAACCTCAATACTGTCCCCAGCAGCAAGCTGCTGTACCACCGGTTGGACCTCCTGGGCCAGCCTAGTGCTTGCCTCCACTTCAAACAGCTAGCCACTCTAGGTAAACCCTGTTCTTTTCAATTGGCTTTGTGGTCTTCCTGATAGCAGCTCACCATGAGCATCAGTTTGAATTAAGATGCCCAATGCCTTCCCAGGTGGATCAGCGGTAAAGAATCCATCTGCCAATGCAGGAGATGCAGTTTTGACCTCTGGGTCAGGAAGATCCCCTGGAGGCGGAAATGGCAACCCACTCCAGTATTTTTCCCGGAAAAATTCCATGGACAGAGGATCCCGGTGTACTACAGTCCATGGGATCTCAAAGAGTTAGACGTGACTGGGCACACTAATGCCTGCAGTGCCCCTGTGGGGAGACAAATGTAACAACGATCTGAGGCCTTGCCTTGTCTCTGGTTCTCCATCAGTCACTGAGATGAGGATTTGTGGGCTGGTGACTTATTCAGGACGAACTCTCAGAAGAAACAAGTAAAGAAGTGAAGTTAACAGGAGAAGGAAGAAAGGAGAAAGCAAGCCAGAATTTGATTTTAAGGGACGTTCCAGCCTCACCCTAGTCCTGAGCGGGGCTTTGGAGTGTAAATTACACTGCAAAGCTTTCCCTGACTCAGGATACAGAGCTGGACTTTCATATTCCTTCGTCACTTTCAGGTTCCTGCTAATGCAGGACAAAGAGGTTTTAGCAGCCCAAAGAATGTCCATCAAACAGAGTGGTAGATATGGCCCACTAGAGGCAGGCACACAGATAATGACGATGCAGGGGTACATCATAGGAGGTGGAAAAATGGTAAAGAGTCCAAGGGTAGCACACCTACATATCTACAGAGCATATATCTGTACCTATCACAGATCCCTGTCTTCGAAAACGCTTAGGAAATAGGCAAATAATTCAAAAAAATTTGCATTTGTTCTGTGCCCAATATTTTATAGCCATCATCTGAGTTGGCCTATTACAATGAGGACTTTTGGGCTTATCAACATACTGAGTTGGCTATAACATCCTGTGGGAAAAGCGGAATGAACTTTTTGGCCCACCCAATCATAACTTTCCCATGGTAACACAGAAAGAAGTGAGGCTCAGATGTGGTTCCTGCTTCTCCCATGCCTGATATGCCTCTTTCATTGCATGCTGCCATGTGCCAGATGCATACTAGGCATCTGGGGTGTATGTTATCTGTCACAGTACTATCGAACAGATATTTTCTTTTTCACCTTTGAAAATACTTAGAAGTCACCATCCATTCTCCAATTTCAAAATGAGAGCCTTTGTGTTCAGGTTTCTCTTTTACATTCCATCCTACAGAGTTTTCTGCCTGGATATGAGATCAACAGAGCAGGCCAGCCTAAGTAGTTTTATTATGACACACTCCATCAGTGTGGACAACTTAGATGGCCAGAGATGTCAACTTGGATTTACCGTTCCTTGTTTGTTGTAATTTAGGTTTGAGGGAAACTGGGGTGCCTTCTGTTTCTATAGAAAAGAGTGAGTAAGGGATTGAGTGAAAGTCACTCAGTCGTGTCCGACTCTTTGTGACTCCATGGACTGTATAGTCCATGGAATTCTCCAGGCCAGAATACTGGAGTGGGTAGCCTTTCCCTTCTCCAGGGGATCTTCCCAACCCAGGAATCAAACCGGGGTCTCCTGCATTGCTGGTGGATTTTTTTCCCAACTGAGCTACTAGGGAAGCCCCATACAAAAGAGTATGTCCTTTAATTCATATTTTTAAGAACTACTTAAAGAGAAGCTTAGATATGCATAATTCCCTTAGTTACCATGGGAAACACTACTATACTATTGCTGGTGAAAACGAGGTAATAAAAAAACTTTTTATTTATTATTTAATTAATCTTTTAAAAAATTTTATTGAAGTATAGTTGATTTACAAGGTCAGTCTTTTTAAATTTGGTACAGCAAAGTGCAGCAGTTTTTCTTAATGGAAAAAAAAAAGCCCAAGCCTAGATTTTTTTATTTCCTTCAGATAATCCCTCATAGCTATACCATCCAGTATGGTAGCTAGTAGCCACAGGTGACTATTGAGCACTTAAAATGTGACTAAACCAAGTTGAGATTTATTGTAAGTATAAAATACATACTTAATTTTTTGTATTGATTACATGTTAAAGTCATAATGTTTGGATATATTGGAGTCTATAAAATACACTAGTAAAATTAACCTGTTTGGTTTTCCTTTTCTTCATGTGGCTACTAGAAATTTTTATATCACAGTGGGGGCTTACATTGTATTTTGGTTGAACAGTCCTGCTCAGTTGGACATTTTCACTCCCAGAAAATGTAGAGCTTTATCAATGCCCAAACATTACTTAGGGCTAGTGAGCTGGTCAAAAAATTTTATTGAAGTATAGTTGATTTACAAGGTCAGTCTTTTTAAATTTGGTACAGCAAAGTGCAGCAGTTTTTCTTAATGGAAAAAAAAAAGCCCAAGCCTAGATTTTTTTATTTCCTTCAGATAATCCCTCATAGCTATACCATCCAGTATGGTAGCTAGTAGCCACAGGTGACTATTGAGCACTTAAAATGTGACTAAACCAAGTTGAGATTTATTGTAAGTATAAAATACATACTTAATTTTTTGTATTGATTAAATGTTAAAGTCATAATGTTTGGATATATTGGAGTCTATAAAATACACTAGTAAAATTAACCTGTTTGGTTTTCCTTTTCTTCATGTGGCTACTAGAAATTTTTATATCACAGTGGGGGCTTACATTGTATTTTGGTTGAACAGTCCTGCTCAGTTGGACATTTTCACTCCCAGAAAATGTAGAGCTTTATCAATGCCCAAACATTACTTAGGGCTAGTGAGCTGGTCCGGGGAAGGCAATGGCACCCCACCCCAGTACTCTTGCCTGGAAAATCCAATGGACGGAGTAGCCTGGTGGGCTGCAGTCCATGGGGTCGCTAACAGTCGGACAGACTGAGCGACTTCACTTTCACTTTTCTCTTTCATGCATTGGAGAAGGAAATGGCAACCCACTCCAGTGTTCTTGCCTGGAGAATCCCAGGGACGAGGGAGCCTGGTGGGCTGCTGTCTATGGGGTCACACAGAGTCGGACACGACTGAAGTGACTTAGCAGCAGCAGCAGTGAGCTGGTCTGGAGGCACACAGACAAACCTTATGCCAGTGTCTAACTTCCACTGGGTACTCTTTCCACTGTACAACCCAACTTCATTTTGGCCATGGAACTCCACCAGGGCAATATGTGGAGAGATCACTGAGGACAGTTTAGTATCAGTTGGTAATGAAAGTGAAGCAGGAAAAAAAAAAAAAGAAATGAAAGTGAAGCAGGATAATTAAAATATTTTTTTTGAAAGAAGTGAAAAATAAGGGACAGTGGCAAATGAGTGATTTTTACCTAATTCCATTGATGATGGGCATTTTGAGACACACAGAGTCGGACACGACTGAAGTGACTTAGCAGCAGCAGCAGTGAGCTGGTCTGGAGGCACACAGACAAACCTTATGCCAGTGTCTAACTTCCACTGGGTACTCTTTCCACTGTACAACCCAACTTCATTTTGGCCATGGAACTCCACCAGGGCAATATGTGGAGAAATCACTGAGGATAGTTTAGTATCAGTTGGTAATGAAAGTGAAGCAGGGAAAAAAAAAAAAGAAATGAAAGTGAAGCAGGATAATTAAAAAATTTTTTGAAAGAAATGGAAAATAAGGGACAATGGCAAATGAGTGATTTTTACCTAATTCCATTGATGATGGGCATTTTGAAGCAAGGCATTAATTTAGGTCGGAGCTCCCTTCCAGAGGTCTGGAGCATGGGGCATTGTCTTTCTTGGTATAAAAGAGGGACAGAGGAGTTTTGAAAGAGTACATCATCCTGTGCAGTTGCGTACACAGGTATGTAAGTACCATGTGTCTCATGGTTGTAAGAGCTACGTGTCTAGCTCCTAGCATAAGACTCTGGGTCCTGTATCTTGGTTTTTCCTCTCCTTTTATCCACATCACTACAAGGAAGGTCCCCTCCCCGAGTTGTCTCTCCTCCCCTTCTTCTGGTCCAACTCTTATCCCTGAGATGTTTTTTATATCATTGTGTTGTTCTAATATTGTTGTTTTCTTTTTTTTTCCTTTATTCTTATCTCTGTAAGTTGTTTGAGTTTCAGGACAGTCGTCTCTGGCACACCTTGCACAGAAGGCCCCCGAGCATATACACATGAACTCATTGCTAGGCAACCTAACCTTTTTTTAGCCACTGGCCTTCTTTTCCTTGATGTGGATACAATAATTACTCCCGAGCTATAACGTGATGATATGAGAGTTAAAGGAGACACAGCAATACTGGAAGCATTGTGTTGTGGTAAAGGAAGACTGCAGTTCTGACCCATCCTGCTCAGTTCAACCACAAATCCTGGATGGAACCTTTTTTAAATTTTTTGAAAATTGTCAGAGAACTAACCTAATTGGCAATGGACCAAAGCCCAGAAGCTTATAAGAACCCAGAGAAGAAAGCTGCCATCTAAAACTGGTTTTACTGTACTTATATTTATCAACCCAGAAGAGGGAATTCCCTGGCAGTCCAGTGGTTAAGGCTCTGTGCTTCCCTTGCAAGGGGCTCCTGTTCAATCCCTGGTCAAGGAACTAAGATCTTAAATGCTGCGTGGTGTAGCCAAAATGCAATTCAGAAGAAACAACTGTGAAATTTTTCTTTAGGTAGCTTCTTTGGGCTAAGGAGAGACACAAAAATCAAATCCAAGGTCCTCAAAACGTGGAGACTTACAAGTGAAACTGCCCCCTTCTGCCCGCCACCTTCCCCCACACACATACCTGCTTTTAGCAGAGGTCACGCAGGACTATATATTCAGGGTAAGAATGAACTGGAACTAAGTCAGGCCTTGATGTGAGATCCCTGGCTTCTGAGCTGTCTAAGGAACCTCAAGCGTTAGCTCCTCATGGACTAGTGGAGTACCGCAGTCTCCCAGTGTAGCACTTGGGCCATTATCCTGTCTCATTGTTGGGAGAGTTTCCACCTCTCCATCCTGCCTCATCTTGGGATTGGCACAGCAATCCTTCGTGGAGGAAGATATCCCCATCCTGTTGAGCCTCAGCATTTACTACAAAATTGTTTGTAAGCCCAGCATCCAGTGACAGAAAACCAGGCCACAAGGAAATGAGACACCGTGAGTGAGAATTAACAAAGGAATGGAAAAGCACCCACAGATTTAAATGAGATAAGACATGTGATAGTGCTTTTTAATACTTTTAAAAATATACAGTTGAGTAAAATTTCAAAGACAAAGATGTAGTGTTTTTATTTCATAATGTAATTCATTGCAAGGATTTCTGTCCTAACAATACTGGGTTTTTCCTCTTAAGTAAGACCAACAATGAACTACTCCATTTTCATAGATTTTGTTTATGCTATGTTTAGTTGTGCCCATCTGTGAGTATAATTTTTTTTAGTTGAGTCTTGCATTGATTCCACTTTTATTCCATTTTTTCTTATGCCTTGATAATCATACTAATATGAACAGTAAGAGTCAAAACTGACAGAGACATGACTTGTGCAAGGACTGTTCTAAATGCTTTATACTTATTAAATCATTTTCTTTGTGCATATTAACTTACATAATTTTCATGAACTCTGTAGGATTGGCACTGCTATTTCCCCCACTTTGCAGATGATAAAAACATAACACATATTCTAACTTGTCTAACAGTCACACAGGCTTCCCAGGAAGTACAGTGGTAAAGAATCTACCTTCCACTGCAGGAGATGCAAGAGACATGGGTTCAATCCCTGCATCAGAAAGATCCCTTGGAGTAGGAAATGGCAACCCACTCCAGTATTCTTGCCTGGAAAATTCCATGGACAGAGGAGCCTGGCAGGCTATTTAGTCCATGGGACTGCAAAGAGCTGGACTGAGCGACTGAGCATGCCACACATCACACAACCAGGAAGTGGTGGAGCCCAGTCCAACCCTGTCTGACTTTATGTCATGTGCTACCTCCTTGGTCCCAATAAGTGTAAGATGTTATATGTGGATCTAAGGTATGTTGGGGCTTACCTCGTGGCTCAGCTGCTAAAGAATTCACCTGCAATGCGGGAGACCTGGGTTCAATCTCTGGGTTGGTAAGATCCCCTGGAGAAGGGAAAGGCTACCCACTCCAGTATTCTGGCCTGGAGAATTCCACAGGCTGTATAGTCCATGGGGTTGCAGAGAGTCAGTATGTTGAATAGTTACATTCTCAACCCGTGTGTCTCTTCAGGTTTCAGTTCAATTCAGTCACTCAGTTGTGTCCAACTCTGCGACCTTATGAATGGCAGCACGCCAGGCCTCCCTGTCCATCACCAACTCCCGGAGTTCACCCAAACCTACATCCATCGAGTCGGTGATGCCATCCAGCCATCTCATCCTCTGGCGTCCCCTTCTCCTCTTGCCCGCAATCCCTCCCAGCATCAGAGTCTTTTCCAATGAGTCAACTCTTTGCATGAGGTGACCAAAGTATTGGAGTTTCAGCTTTAGCATCAGTTCTTCCAATGAACACCCAGGACTGGTCTCCTTTAGAATCCAGGACTGTAAGCTCCCTGCAGGGAGAGAATCTGACTTTTGTTCTTCACACCTCCTTCCAGTGTAGAGTTCTTTGCTTTCCTTAGGAGTGACTCTAAGCCCCTACAGCTGACCGATGGGCAGAGACTTAGCCAGGCTTTTGTCTGAGCCTGAGGTGCGGGCCCCGTGTTCTGAGGCCTGCTTTGTTTGCTTCTCTTTCAGAAAGCCCAACCGTCATGCTGTCTGCTGGCAGCTTTTCCTCCCCCTATGAGCACCTCAGCCAGCCAGAGACAAAGCGCATGGTGGAGCACTACACAGCCTATCTCAGCGACAACACCCGCCTCATTGCCAACCCGGGGCTCAAAGTGAGTGCTGTCCCGGGGCCCGCGTTTCTGCTCTGCCCCTCCGCAAGCCCGGGAGGGGTTTGAAGTGGGAAGCCGGCCTCTTGATCTGTGCCTCTCAGCTGGAGAGCCAGAAAGACAGAGCGTGAGGCCCAGGGGAGGCTGGCCGGCGAGGATCCTTCTGATGGATTAAGAAGCCCTGTGGGCCAGATGCAGAATATCTTTCAGGCTTTAGATGCAGTAGAGGCTTTCTAGGTAGGCGGGGTAGGAGTTAGAGACCAGAGGAACTTTCCCAGCCCCATTTTTCCCAGGGGGATGAAGTAAAGTGCCCCTACTGTCTGTTGAGATAAATAGGATGAGGTTTAAGGAGCAGAGATTTTGGGGGGGGGTGTGTGTGTGCGTGCACGTGTGCACGTGCCTGTGTGTGTATTTAATTATTTAATGCTGCACGATAGGTTCTTTCCTCAAATGCAAGAAAGCCTAAGTAGGATAAGCAACTGAGTAAGTCACACATCCACTGGCTATACTTCAGGAAGCTTCTGTTTTCACCAAGTTTGGCTGTATCCATCTGCTGTGGAAAGATTTTTAAGAAGTAATTGGGCTTGGCTTCTCTGCAAGGGAGCTTTGGGAAGCTCTGCCAGCAGGCCATTCTCTTTTCATGTGAGTCTTACAGGATCCCTGCTATGTCTCCCTTTGTTTCCCAGTTCTCTGTCAGAAATGAAGTAATGGCTACCAGCCACGTCACAGATGAATGGATGACACAAATGGAAATGAGTAGCCTGAACACTTACATTGTCCGCCGTTACATAGCAACACCCAATGGCGTCCTCAGAATTTATCCTGGCTCCCTCATGGACAAAGCATTTGATCCCACTAGGAGACAATGGTGAGTTGTAGGGGCTTCCATTATCAAAGGTTCTTCCCCAATCCTGGAGAGACATGATAAGTACACACAATAAAGCAACTTCTGGCAGTCATATTTACAGAGGATACTTTTCATGGCAGTGAAAATATATGTTTTTGTATTGTTTTTTAAACGTAGTATGAACAGCAGTTTCGTGGGCTTCCTCTGTCTACAATGCTTTTATCTCTTTATTGAGCTGTTGAGACTGAAATGCTTTATACTTGGCCATTTTGGTTCCTAGTGGTTTGATTCCCACCTTATATGCAGTGTGTCCACAATGGATATACTTAATGTCATTGCAAATGATCATGGTGTCAAATTACAGCTCATATATGACCTATGAAAAATGACATAAAAACTGAAAAATACTTTTTGACTTCAAGGATTTATTTTTACTCTGATTTTCAAAAGCAAAAGCTGGTCAGGTAGTATAGCAAGGGGCAACCTAGGCATAAAAGCAGGGTTTCTCCTCTTGAGGTGCTTAGCAGCCAAGTTACTCGTGAGCTGGCTCATCTTTTGTACAGCCTGTTCTCCCACCCTTCCCGACCCAGGGCACATTGTTATGTGCTCAGTTGTGTTTGTCCCTACCTGACTTATTAATCTTCGGTTTTGCCTCTAAAACACCTATATTTTTAAAAGTTGATTAAAATCTCACATATATACTGAGTTCAGCATCTTTTCAAAAAAGAATTCCGTATTTTTATTGACCCCTTGTTTTTGATGCTATAGTCAGATATAAAGGGTGGGAATCCTTTTGAACTTACATGTAACATAAGCACAGTTTACAATATTTTTTTAGGTTGCAAGCTCACTTTTCTTTGAAATGTGCAAATTTGTTGTTCATGCACTAAAGTAAGGACTTTGGTCTCCATCAGGTATCTCCATGCGGTAGCTAATCCAGGTTTGATTTCCTTAACTGGCCCTTACTTAGACGTTGGAGGAGCTGGCTATGTAGTGACTATCAGTCATACAATTCATTCATCCAGGTAATATTTCTTTATTTTTAATTTTCTCTTTAATTGGAGGATAATTCCTTTACCAATGTTGTGTCGGTTCCTGCTGTACAGCAACGTGAATCAGCTATATATATACATTTCTGCCTCCCTCCTGAGCTTCCCTCCCATCTCACATCTCCGAGTCATCACAGAGCACTGAGCTGAGCTCCCTGTGTCACACAGTAGCTTCCCACTAGCTGTCTATTTTACACACGGTAGCAAAATTCATCCACCCTCTCCTTCCCCCGCCAGGTAATAGTTCAATTAATATTTACTCATTTCTTGAAAACATTAAGGATATTTTGAAAATCTGAATAGAATAGTAGACAGCAAGGAGTAGTAGCAAAGGTATGACATTTGATATGGGCAAGCTGGGATTTGAATATCTTCTCTGTGTTATTTTGGTTTTCCTAAACTTCCTGATGTCTATAAAATGGGGATAATACTTACCTTACAAGGTTGTCATGTGATTGAGTCAATAAAAAGCACTTAACCCTGTTAGTGGCCATGAGGGTGCTTATGAAGAAGAAAGAGATGTTAGATTCAGTAAAGCAGTTCCTGGAAATGCCAGTCTTAAACCAATCAAAGAAATAGACAGTTATTATTATCAGAGAGTGTTTTCCCAAACAAAGAGTACTGCTACTGAAGGAAATGTATCGAGACAAAATTCTTCCTTCTTGTATTTGAGTTTCTTTAGACAATAAAAAGCACTTAACCCTGTTAGTGGCCATGAGGGTGCTTATGAAGAAGAAAGAGATGTTAGATTCAGTAAAGCAGTTCCTGGAAATGCCAGTCTTAAACCAATCAAAGAAATAGACAGTTATTATTATCAGAGAGTGTTTTCCCAAACAAAGAGTACTGCTACTGAAGGAAATGTATCAAGACAAAAATTCTTCCTTCTTGTATTTGAGTTTCTTTAGAATTATATATGGCACCCCACTCCAGTACTCTTGCCTGGAAAATCCCATGGACGGAGGAGCCTGGTGGGCTACAGTCCATGGGGTCGCAAAGAGTCGGACACGACTGATCGACTTCACTTTCACTTCTCACTTTCATGCATTGGAGAAGGAAATGGCAACCCACTCCAGTGTTCTTGCCTAGAGAATCCCAGGGACAGGAGCCTGGTGGGCTGCTGTCTATGGGGTCGCACAGGGTCGGACATGCCTGAAGTGACTTAGCAGCAGCAGCAGCAGAATTATATAGGAATTTGTTGTTGTTGTTATGATGGTTTTGTTGGCTGTTCTTACTTTGTCTTTGCACTCTCTTGAGAGATGAACGGCATTTTGAAAACTGATTTTTCTAAGAATGCTATAATATGTCAGTATCACTGTAAATATATTTAGGGTGCTTTATATTTCAGGTTCTTGAGGTTTCAGTATTTAAGCTACAAATGTCAGTGAAATGTTGGATAAGGAGGAAAGTCAAACACATTGTTTTAATCCCTTCATTGTACAAATCACTATTTTTTCCTTAGCAACCAGTAGAGACTATATCTTGACTGGTATCTATAATGATGCCTTAAAATGTATGGGAGACAGATTTTCTTGCTAACTTTTGCTTTTCACTGGTGCTCATTATATATCAAATGATTGACATCAGTAGAATCATTCTAATGCTAGTTCATTGGGAACAAGAACTGGAGAGCAGTGCTGTGTGGAATTTCAATAGCATGACCTGTGTCTCTATGGTAAGGAGGGCCCTGTCGCCAGCCAGATATTGATTTCTTTTCAGGGCATGGTATCTATTTGGCTTCATCACATACGAACAAACAAACATTCTCTTAGAACAAATCTTTTTCAATGTTTTTAGTAACAGACCATCTATAAGGCATATGCCTACTGTTGTCTGAATAGCAAGACTTATTTTTTTTCTCTCATATATTCTAGTCAATTGAGAAAAAGTAAACAAAGGTGTTTTCTTTGAGGGGACAGCAGTCACCTTGATCTTTGATGACAAGGACATGGGCTGGAATCGGGCTCTTAGAGGTGATGCTTGAAGCAGGGAGAGGATGCCTTATTCCTGGACTTATTCCTTGATCCGGCTTCTCCCGCCTGCCACTCATTATCAAGAACCATTAACTTTTCCTCCTACACAGTATTGTTTTGCTGTAGGGGAGGCAGGGGGATCACAGAGAGGTGCAGATTTTTATGCTCGTATACTTGTTTTTGTCAGAATTTGAGTGGGTGGAAGAATTTCTCATTTATTTATAAATATTTATCATCTCATCCCAAATGAAGCATGATGGAAATACGATGGACTTTCAAGTTAGAAAATATCTTGAGTTCAGTTCCCTTATTTGGTTATTGTTTATGACTCAGACAGTAAAAGAATCTGCCTGCAATACAGGAAACCCAGGTTTGATCCCTGAGTTAGGAAAATCCACTGGAGAAGGGAATGGCTCCCCGCCCCAGTATTCTTGTCTGGAGAATTCCATGGACTGTAGCCCAGTTGACTACAGTCTGTGAGGCCCCAAGGAATCAGACACGACTGAGCGACTGACACTGATAGTGTATTTAGACTACACAAGTTTAGCTGTTTAAGTTTAACAAGAGTTAAAAGGCCTGTCCATCACAATGAGAGTGTATTCCAGAAAAAAGTATCTGCTCACGCCTTGATCAATATGCAGTCCCATGGATTTGATTGTTTGAACATTTTCCCTACATGAGCATGTTTTTATTATTTAAAACCTTCTATTTTGTTCAGTGTATAATTTAGAATGCAAGTCAAATACTGCTTCTGGTTTTCAACCAAGGCAACCACAGCTTTAATGAGTGTGTTCATAGGTGGGCTCTGCAAAGGGACTTCTTCCAAATGAGTACCAGTGACTTTGATCTCACATGCCAACCTGAGAACCTGCCCACCCCCTAAGATGGATTCTACTCTGAAAAAGCAGATTTGCCATTTACTCTCTATGACTATTAACAAGTTCCTTTTTTTGCCTTGGTTTCCTCACTTGTGAAAGAGGGATATTAGGACCTACCTCAAGTGATGATTTAAAGATTATTTTAAGTAATATACATGAGTCTCCAAGAACATCGCATGGCCCACGGTAAGGGCTCAGTGCAGTCGCTCAGTCGTGTCCAACTCTCTGCAACCCTGTGAATTGCAGCACACCAGGCCTCCCTGTCCGTCACCAACTCCCGGAGTTCACTCAGACTCACGTCCATCGAGCCTGTGATGCCATCCAGCCATCTCATCCTTGGTCGTCCCCTTCTCCTCCTGCCCCCAATCCCTACCAGCATCAGGGTCTTTTCCAATGAGTCAACTCTTCTCATGAGGTGGCCAAAGTACTGGAGTTTCAGCTTTAGCATCAGTCCTTCTGATGAACACCCAGGACTGATCTCCTTTAGGATGGACTGATCTCTTTTAGAATGGACTGGTTGGCTCTCCTTGCAGTCCAAGGGACTCTCAAGAATCTTCTCCAACACCACAGTTCAAAAGCATCAATTCTTCGGCACTCAGCTTTCTTTACAGTCCAACTTTCACATCCATACATGACCAATGGAAAAACCATAGCCTTGACTAGACAGACCTTTGTTGGCAAAGTAATGTCTCTGCTTTTGAATATGCTATCTAGGTTGGTCATAACTAGTCTTTTCCAATGAGTCAACTCTTCTCATGAGGTGGCCAAAGTACTGGAGTTTCAGCTTTAGCATCAGTCCTTCTAATGAACACCCAGGACTGATCTCCTTTAGGATGGACTGATCTCTTTTAGAATGGACTGGTTGGCTCTCCTTGCAGTCCAAGGGACTCTCAAGAATCTTCTCCAACACCACAGTTCAAAAGCATCAATTCTTCGGCACTCAGCTTTCTTTACAGTCCAACTTTCACATCCATACATGACCAATGGAAAAACCATAGCCTTGACTAGACAGACCTTTGTTGGCAAAGTAATGTCTCTGCTTTTGAATATGCTATCTAGGTTGGTCATAACTCTACTTCCAAGGAGTAAGCGTCTTTTAATTTCATGGCTGCAATCACCACCTGCAGTGATTTTGGAGCCCAAAAAAATAAAGTCTGACTGTTTCCACTGTTTGTCCATCTATTTCCCATGAAGTGATGGGACCAGATGCCATGATCTTCATTTTCTGAGTGTTGAGCTTTAAGCCAACTTTTTCACTCTCCTCTTTCACTTTCATCAAGAGGCTTTTGAGTTCCTCTTCACTTTCTGCCATAAGGGTGGTGTCATCTGCATATCTGAGGTTATTGATATTTCTCCTGGCAGTCTTGATTCCAGCTTGCGGTTCTTCCACCCCAGCATTTCTCATGATGTACTCTGCATATAAGTTAAGGGCTCAATAAATGTTAAATGTTTTTATTAGTATTATATTCCATGATTCTCTGAGCCTCATACATAAAACAGAGGTAGCAATGCCTGAGTTGAACTGAAAAAATGAAAATTATGGATAATGTATGTAAAATGCTTGCCAATGTCAAATCCTCATAAATGGTAGTTACTTTTATTATCACGCTATTCATGCTTTACATTTCTGGCATTTTAATGGGTCAGAAGAGAGAACTTAAGCTAATGTTCAACTTGTCGTGATGGACTCTAATTCTCCCTTGGTTTTCAAATGCAGTTGGGCTGTGCTCTTGAGGACAGGTTTTTCAGTACTCATTTATCAATTACACAGCTATAGCAACTATGCTACGATTCTTTCATCAGCATTATGAGTGGCCTGAGAATCTAGGTGTTCATTCTTTAGAGGATGATAGTGTGGTAGAGATGACAAAGTACAGTCAGTGATTAAGGAACTGGTCAGACAAGTCTTTGGCAGTGAAAATCTTACCAAAGCGCTGCAAACAGCATGCAATGTTGTGCTGAGAAATGTGGGCTTGGTTTCATTTTCCTGTGGTATTCTTTATGAGTTGCTATGGTAACCATGGACATTTTTCAAATGTAGGTGAAAATATGAATGCTAGACTTCTATGGGCAATATATATGCTTTTACTTCAGCATGTTTATCATATATGGGAGCAGATGGCAGTCATGCAAGCGAATTTTAGAAACAAAAATCAACTTGTCCCCAAAAACCTGAATGGTATTTTTTACTAAGGCAGAACCAGATTTCATACTGGTTTCTATGTCATAAGTAAAAAGTGATCAATAACCATTCTAAACCTAATTTTTCATTTATAAAATAGGAATTATAATTTCTTTCTGATGTCTTCAAAGGAAATTAAATAAATGGTTTAAAATTGCTTGGAAACTTTTGAATGCCATGCATATCTAAAGAGGCAGAAAACCTATTGGTTAGGAATATACAGCCTTTCCGGGTGGCCCTAGTGGTAAAGAATCCACCTGCAGGAGACATAAGAGACACCAGTTCAATCCCTGGGTCAGGAAGATCCTCTAGAGGAGGGTATGGCCACCCACTCCAATATTCTTGCCTGGAGAATCCCCATGGACAGAGAAGCCCAGTGGGCTACAGACCATAGGGTCTCAAGGAGTTGGACGTGACTGAAGCGATTTAGCATACGGCACATATTCTTTGAAGTTAAAGGCACTGAGTTTGAATCCAGGCTTCCACTAGTTATTCACTATGTGACCTCAACCAAACCCTGAATCTCCCCAAGCTTTGGTTTTCTGGAAGTACTGCCTCATAAGCTTTCTATGAGCAATCACTGAAGTGACGTATTCAGATGCCTACCAGAATGCCTATCAATTGTGAACATTCAGTAAATGGAAGCAATTACCATCATCATAATGATGACGATTATGCAGACTCATCTCTCTTTCCTGAACAAGCCAGAGGGCTTTAGACTCCTTTTGACTAGTACTTCAGCAAAATGTTATTTTCTACAGTGTACAAATCCTGTAAGGTAGCTGAGTTTTGAACTGTTCCCACAGAAGAATTTAAGTTACTTAAGTATTAATAGGGGCTCTTTCTGAGGCAGTGGGCTATTTCTGAGGCAATAGCCTCTCAAAGACAATCCCACAACATGGTCTTCCCCCATCCTATGCCCAAAATAGCTCTGATAGGAAAGTTCTGATAGAAATTTATTTATAGCTGTGATGGGTCTTCGTTGCTTTGCAGGGTTTTTTCTCTAATTATGGTGAGCAGAAGCTACTATTTATTGCGGCGCACAAGCTTCTCATTGCTGTGGCTCCTCTTACTTCAGACCACGGGCTCTAGGGTGCACAGGCTTCAGAAGTTCCGGCTCTCAGGCTCTGGATCACAGGTTTCGTTATTCCATGGCATGGCGATCTTCCCAGACCAGGGATCCAACCTGTATCTCCTGCACTGTCAAGCAGATTCTTTACCACTGAGCCACCAGGAAAACCTCAGAAATTTCTTTTTTTTTTTTAATATTTATTTATTTGTCTGCACAGGTCTTTGTTGCAGCATGTGAACTCTTAGCTGTGACATATGCGATCTAGTTCCCATGAGCAGGGATCAAACCCGGGCCCCCTTCATTGGGAACACAGAGTCTCAGCCATTGGACCATCAGGGAAGTTCCTGATGGAAATTTCACTGCAGGCCTTGGTCCCTTTTTCTAGTTTTGTTTTGTTTGTTTTAACAGGATTGAGGGGTCAGTGGTGAGGGTTGGGTTAATATGTTGGGATTAATGTTGACAGTAACCAGTTGTCTCTATGGCAAAGCTAATTTCACTTTAAAGTTTTGATTTTCCAGAAGAGGATTTTACTTTGGGAAGTTTCTTCAGAGCTTCAGCATCATTTTTCTTTTGGTATTTTTCTTAACTAAGAAATTAGGCAGGTAAATAACGGTAATGGTGGGCACTTGAAACATTGCATGTGGAATAAACTTCAAATTTTTAACCAGTATAGGAACATTGGAGTTCATTGGTTAAGTTAACCCAAGGTCCTTCAGCTACCCATGAACATAAAGTAAGAAGAACCTCAGTTCCAATGAGATGCTTATGCTTCTGATATATTTAGCAATTTCTCTGAAAGAATTAAATGTTTACTCTCTGTGTAGGCCTGAGCTTAAAGCCATGTTTAGCTTTCTTTAAGGTAACTTCTCCTTATTAGGTATTTTCAGTATATTAAGCAGCTTGCTAAGCGCTATAAACACACTCTCCCTTTTAATCCCAGTAACTGCCCTTTGACGTAGATACCATCATTAACCCTGTTTTCAGATATTAAAGCTGAGCTTTAGAAAGGTTAAGTAGCATTCCAGGAGCCAAGTAGATAGAAAGCAACAAGGCCAGGATCTGAGAGCTAAAAGGCTAGCAAGCATATGTTAGCCTCCCCAACTTCTTCTGTTTGCTCGTATTTTTAGATACTTTTGAGTGGAGACAGTACTGGCCTAGGAATCAAGAGAGTCTTGTTCTAGAATATGAGCTGGTTTTGAGTAGAACCAACTTTATAGTGTTACAGGAAGAAAGTGAAACATTGGTTTTACTAAATTTTGTATGACCTAAACTAGTTAACCTCTGAGATCTCTATTAAATGAGATGTATAGATTAACTATAGATTTAGTTATTAACTATAGATTTTTTCATTATCTATAAAATGAAATAATGATGTCACTCAAGCTTCTTGTCTAAAAGTTCCTTTTGAAGACTGTTGGTTGCCAAGGGGGAGGCATTTGGGGAGGGAAGGGAGTGGGAGGTTGGGGTTAGCAGATGCAAGCTTTTATATATAGAATGAATAAATAACAATGTCCTACTATAGTACAGAGAAGTATATTTAGTATCCTCTGATAAGCCATAATGGAACAGAATATTTTTAAATGTGTATGTATAACAATCACTTTGCTAAACAGTTGAAATTAATACATTATAAATCCACTATATCTCAATTTTTTTTTAATTGAAGGGAAAAAAGGTTTCTTGTTGGAAGGAACCCTGAGAGCCACATATTGAACCTCCCACCGGATATCTATCTCCCCCACCCCCTTATTCTTGATAAAGAATAATCCCACCATTGTCTGAACATCTATAGCTCAGTTCAGTCACTCAGTCGCGTCCGACTCTTTGCGACCCCATGGAATGTAGCACACCAGACTTCCCTCCCTGTCCCATCACCAACTCCCAGAGCTTGCTCAAACTCATATCCATTGAGTCGGTAATGCCATGCAAGCATCTCATCCTGTCATCCCCTTCTCCTGCCTTCAATCTCCCAGCAGCAGTGTCTGTTCCAATGAATCAGTTCCTTACATCATGTGGCCAAAGTATTGGAATTTCAGCTTCAACATCAGTCCTTCCAATGAATATTCGGGACCGATTTCCTTTAGGATGGACTGGTTGGATCTCCTTGCAGTCCAAGGGACTCTCAAAAGTCTTCTCTGACACCACAGCTCAAAAGCATCAATTCTTCAGCTCTCAGCTTTCTTTATAGTTCAACTCTCACATCCATACATGACTACTGGAAAAACCATAACTTTGACTAGATGGACGTTTGTCACCAAAGTAATGTCTTTTGTTTTTAATATGCTGTCTAGGTTGGTCATAGCTTTTCTTCCAATAGTTATGACTAGCCATATTCTATAACTGACCTGTGTTTTGGGCTAATCTTATTCAGGAATTCTTACCTTTAATCTTAAATTTTTATCCCCATGTTATGCTAAGTTAGTCATTTAGTTGATTTCTCTAAGGGTGGCAAGTATGGAGAACGGTGGACCTGTGTTTCTGAAACCATACAATGTCCTATGGTTGAATATAGTCTTTGCCTTTAAATAAGACATGCCTCTTATTCTTATTGATCTTTTTTACCTGAAGTACACAGCTGTCTTCCGGGCACACTGTGGCTGTGATGGGCATTGATTTCACGCTTAGATACTTCTACAAGGTTCTAATGGACTTGTTACCAGTTTGTAACCAAGACGGTGGCAATAAAATAAGGTAAGCCCTTCAGGGACTGTGTATCCTAACTAGCTGCATAATACAAAGACAGGGATGTCTAGTGGAATGCCAGCCACCTTGTCATAGCACTAGTAAGTGAGTCCAATGCCTAGGTGTCCTATTAAGGATGTTTTTTGTTATTTTAATTTCTAAAATGCATGTTGCTTATGACTTAAACAAACAGATTTGACTTCTAACAAGGGGAGTAACTGTGGCACAAAATTCTCTAAAACCCCTTATTTCTCTAATAGTCAGTAATTACGGGTTTCCCATATCTTGGGTGCTAGAAAGACCAGAGGGTACTCTTGGGTAGTACTTTTGATGTGAGCTTAGTTATTAAACCAAAGCCTTTGTGAGATTTTCAGACACTTAGACTTTGTACATTTCGTTCCTTTGTACATTTCCCCAGAAAGAGGCTCATGGAACCGAAAGTCTTTGCTGCCTGAATTTCAAAAGAGCATGTCTGATCAAAGCAAGGGCATTCCCTTGATTTAATACAGGCCGCTTTTTAAAATAGCTTTCTTATTTCCAACTCATGGCCCGTGCTTCATGTCCCTGCTAAATTTCACATTGGCCTTTAATGGGGAAATGCAGGATTCACAGCAAATTGTTATGATGAATGGAGAATAAAACAAAGCGGAATATAGTCTTGATGAAATCAGTTCTAGCTTCACTTATTTAGTGTTTCCATCAAATATATTTTTGTATGTCCTCTGCATGTTGTATTTTAATATGCTTATCATTAAAAGAAGGAATTGTATGGTTTACTTAAAATTTGTGCCTGTAATTACTCAAGTGCTTCTTTCACAGTCTCCCTCCACAGGAAAAAGAGAGAGTCTCGCTTGACATGATCTTGCAAAAAATCTTTGAGTCCATCTTACATAGTCTGGGTGGTCACATTCTTATGAAGTATATAGGTGAACTCAGAGTCAGGTATAACTCTCTGACCTTAAACCTTATGCCAGGTGATCCAGCGCCTCGAGAATACTGTGTCTGTCACCTGACTGCCAGCCTTCCTTCGTTTTGTCCATTCACGTTTATTGAGGACCTGAGACAAATGCCGTTTGTGTTAGGACTAGCAAGATAAATGCTCACCAGAAGCACAGAGCAGCGGCTTCTATGAATGAGGGATGTCCTTGTCTTGGTGTAGGTGCTTCATCATGGAGGACAGGGGATATCTGGTCGCACATCCAACCCTCATCGACCCCAAAGGACATGCGCCCGTGGAGCAGCAGCACATCACCCACAAGGTATCTGTCGCGGAGCTGGAGCCCAGTTCTCAAGTGGCCTGCGACTCACTAATGACATGGCACCTGTCTTCTGCTTGGCCTTAGGAGCCCCTGGTAGCGAATGACATCCTGAACCACCCCAACTTTGTCAAGAAGAACCTGTGCAACAGCTTCAGTGACCGAACGGTCCAGAGGTTTTATAAATTCAACACGAGCCTTGTGGTAAGGACTCCTCCACAGTGTCCTCTCCCATCCGGCTATGGAGTTGCGATGGAGTCATGGTTTATGTCTGAATGTTTACTCCCAGCTGTTTTCATTGCCTGGGAACTAGAGTGATAGGCTGTGACGGTCCAGTTCCCCAGCTTGATGGTTGTGGGATATAGAGCCCAGAGTGGATAAGTGAACGTTTTGAGGTCTCACACTAGGTACTTTGCCTTGGTTTTGTTTGTTTAAAGACTCATCCAATCTAAGCCCTTTGAAATGTCTGCCGAAGTCTCTTCCCACACTCTTGTATAAATACATGTGGGATGAAACAGGGCGGATGACTAGAAACTAACCTAATTTGGCTTTAGGAGTTTAGGGAGACTGAGTAATCTCCCAAAGACAGGAAGAGAGGGCCACATGGTGCCACACTCATGTAGATCATCCAAAAATAATTTTTAGCTTAGAATACTCTCTTATGATTTGAGATGCTACAGACTTACCTGGATATGGTTAGAGTCCTTAAGGATATACTTATTAATTTGTATACAATCCTAGCTGAGAGAGAATGGGTTATGACAGAATCAACATTCAAAAAGTTAGTCACAAGAAGTAACTATATTCACAAATCATTACATGTATCATTAGTAAAAGTAACTGTAAAGGGACTTCCCCAGTGGTGCAGTGGTTAAGACTCCACCTTCTAAGGCAAAGGTTGCAGGTTCTATCCCTGGTCAGGGAACTAAGCTCCTACATGCTACAGGGTACAGCCAAAAATTTTAAAAATTAGTAATAATCGTAAAGATGTATTGGGTTAAATGAAAATCCCAAACACAAGCTTGGAAAAAGTGATTGCAAAAACAACTGTCTGGGGAAATAGAGTTTTTAAAATGAATATACTAGTAGGTTAGTGTTTTCAAAGCAAGGGAAGTCATTATTACTCTGTTCCGCCCCCAAACTTTGAGGAGCACTTTCTATAAAGGAGACATTGACAAACGTGAGTGTAATAAGAGGAAGGCTGTCAGGTAAGGCTCTCATATGAAAGTCTGCCTTAGTCAGCATATCTGCTATCATTTGTACAATGACTTTCTGAGACTTCCGGAGACAAGCCAGCATGTTCCAGTAGAAAAAATTTTTAATGCAAATTTAGTGGAATATGAATTAGAATAAACTCTTAACAGCCCAAGTTATTCCAAAATGGAATTGGAGCGTTCCTGGTTATTGGAGCTAACAGGCTGATAAGCCTATGTTTTTGCTTATCTTGTAAAGGTGGGCATGTTCCAGTCGTGGAGAATTCATCGAGACCTCTTGAAAACCCTTTCAGTGCCATGATTCTCAGAGTTAGGCTTATCCTCACTATGCACACCTAAGGGATGACTGGCCTGGATGCAAGAGATTAAATAATTGGCCCACTACATATGACACATGCAGAAAAAATAACCATATTCAACTTTGCAATACTGCTTTAGAATCTTTGGCTTTCAGATACCTGTAGACATTTCATGAAGCCAGCTATCACATGTTTGTGTGTGTGATAGAATGAAGAAAAGGATGCTCACTTTAGTTGGATTGTTTAAATATTCTGGAAGCAGAAAACTGGCCTCTTAAAGAGTCTTTGGTTTTTAAATAATTGTATTATTCTAGAATAAGAGGTTTGTTATCCAAGGGACGGTAAAGGGGGTGCATGTTTTTGGCTGGTTAGGTTTGCCTTTGAATAAATTTTAGGCTATTCTGTACCTGAAAGCTGTCTTTATTGCTTCTCGCAGTTATTTTCATTTTATATCATTATGTTTTTTAAAAAAAATTACAGAAAGAGCTATAAAAACATATCATGTAACCATGTGCTGTGCTGTGCTTAGTCACTCAGTGATGTCCATCTCTTTGTAACCCCATGGATTGTAGCCCACCAGGCCTCTCTGTCCATGGGGATTCTCCAGGCAACAATACTGGAGTGGGTTGCCATGCCCTCCTCCAGGGGAACTTCCCAACCAAGAAATCGAACCCTGGTCTCTCACACTGCAGACATCTTTACCGTCTGAGCCACCATGGATAAAAGAATAATGTACACACACTGTTAAATGAGGTCTACCTCTGACTGATGGTCATTATGAAAATTTTCTGTTTTCCAAATTTCTAGTAAGGACTGTATAACTACTGTTTTAATCAGAAGTTAAGTTTTGTTGTAAGCCGTTTTCAGGATGGTAGAGCTGAGTCTTTGCGTTGTTGTCTGTCACCTCTGACACGTTTGTTGTCTGCAGGGGGATTTGACGAACCTTGTGCATGGCAGTCACTGTTCTAAATACAGACTGGCGAGGATCCCAGGAACCAATGCATTTGTGGGCATTGTCAACGAAACATGCGACTCTCTTGCCTTCTGTGCTTGTAGCATGGTAGACCGGCTCTGTCTCAACTGTCACCGGTAAAAATGGGGTGGGACATACTCTCTGTTTACCACTTATTGAATATCTTAACTGATGCCAGCTGTACAATATACATAAAATGCTCAGGTATATCCTAAAGGAAAGGAAAGTCCTGGTTGCAAAAGCATTTAGAACTGTTGTCTGTAACATCCTTGTCCAAAGAACAGTTGGATTGAGGTCAGTTGAATATTTAAACCTTTGGTGATAGCTTTTACTGTCCGTTTTAGCTAGCTCATGTTGTCTTTATTTCACCTCTCAGTGTGTGTACAATATATAGTTGATCAACCCTCTGCATAGTAACTTTCCTTTTGCTTTTCAGAATGGAACAAAATGAATGTGAATGTCCTTGTGAGTGCCCTCTAGAGGTCAACGAGTGTACTGGCAACCTCACCAATGCAGAGAACAGGTAAATAAATCTCACACACGCATATATATATATCTGTGGACTATCCAAGTGGCACAGTGATAAAGAACATGCCCGCTAATGCAGGAGACATGGGTTCGATCCCTGGGTCAGGAAGATCCTCTGGAGTAGGAAATAGCAACCCACTCTAATATTCTTGCCTGGAAAATTTCATAGAGAAGCCTGGCTGGCTAGAGTTCACAGGGTCACAAAGACTCAGACACAGCTGAGCAACTGAGTACACACATATATGTGTGTTATCAGTTCAGTTCAGCCGCTCAGTCATGTCCGACTCTTTGCGACCCCCTGAATCGCAGCACGCCAGGCCTCCCTGTTAGCCACAGTCTGCAGTGATTTTGGAGCCCAAGAAAATAAGGTCTGTCACTGTTTCCATTATTTCCCCATCTATTTGCCATGAAGTGATGGAACCAGATACCATGATCTTAGTTTTTTGAATGTTGAGTTTTAAGCCAGCTTTTTCACTCTCCTCTTTCACCTTTACCAAGAGGCTCTATAGTTCCTCTTCGCTTTCTGCCATAAGGGTGGTGTCATCTGCATATCTGAGGTTATCAGTATTTCTCCCGGCAATCTTGATTCCAGCTTTTGCTTCACCCAGCCTGGCACTTTGCAGGATGTACTCAGCATATAAGTTAAATAAGCAGGGTGACAATATACAGTCTTCAGGTACTCCTTTCCCAATTTTGAACCAGTCCATTGTTCCATGTCCAATTCTAACTGTTGCTTCTTGACCTGCATACAGATTTCTCAGGAGGCAGGTCAGGTGATCTGGTATTCCCATCTCTTTCAGAATTTTCCAGTTTGTTGTGATCTACACTCAAAGGCTTCAGCATAGTCAATGGATTGAAGTAGATGTTTTTCTGGAATTCTCTTGCTTTTTCTATGATCCAACAGATGTTGGCAATTTTGATTTCTGGTTCCTCTGCCTTTTCTAAATCCAGCTTGAACATCTGGAAGTTCTCAGTTCACGTACTGTTGAAGCCTGGCTTGGAGAATTTTGAGTGTTACTTTGCAGGCATGTGAGATGAGTGCAGTTGTGCAGTAGTTTGAACATTCTTTGGCATTGCTTGTGATAAAAAGCCTTAATTTATAAACTAGCTGAGGGAGAGGGGAAGGAAATAGTCAACTTTCAATCCTCATTTTGGCCCAGGGAGCCAATATACTTTTTCTTGGTATCAAGGTTGGACAGAAGTCAAATTATTCAACCCTAAACCATAATCTGTACTCTACCATTACCTTGATAATTTAAGCAAGTTATTTTCTTTTTTGGGTCTAAGTTTGCCTCTCCCTCCACTCCAGCACTCTTGCCTGGAAAATCCCACGGACAGAGGAGCCTGATAGGCTATAGTCCATGGAGTCGCAAAGAGTTGGACACGACTGAGCGACTTCACTTTCACTTTCACTTTCACAATTAAAATAGTAAAGTAGATCAGAACATCCCAAATGGGTATTCTGAGGAATTCTGTTTTGAAGGATATAAATGAGTATACCACCTCCACAATACCCTTACCCAGAGCCAGGGTAACTGTTACCCAGTTGTGTCCAACTCTTTATGATCCCATGGACTGTAGCCCACCAATCTCCTCTGTCCATGGAATTCTCCAGGCAAGAACACTGGAGTGGGTTGCCATTCCCTTTCCAGGAGATCTTCCCAACCCAGGGATCAAACCTAGGTCTCCCACATTGCAGGCATATTCCTTACCTTCTGAGCCACCAGTCAAGACCCTAACGTCTTATTGGTGCATCTAAAATACTACAGAGAGAAAAAATATTTATACTGGGAGATATACATATATATACATATAAAGACTATATATGTGTGTGTGCATATTTATACTGAGTCTTATTTATAGATTTGTTTCAAGTTGGGACTATAAGAAGGTGACTCATTCTAGTGATGGAACTGTTCAGTGAGCTAGTTTTCAAACTCCATAGTATTTTAAAATGAAGCCCACTTTCAGGTTTGAATAAAAATTCTAAAAAAGTTTTATGAGTGTATGTACTTTTACAAAAAGTATGAGACTGTTACAAGCACTGACTAAGTGCCTATCATGTCAGATGCTGTATGCCTGGTAAGTCACTTAGTTTTCTAGTTTACCCTTTGATAAACAAGTAGGAACCTTTCACACACATAATATAGCATTACTTTTCTCAGGGACAGATTTTAAGGCCAGATTGGCCCCAGGTTTCATACAGGTAAATGACAAAGCCAGAGTTCAAACCCAGATCTTTCTGGCACTGTCAGGGGCCAAGGGCGTGATGAGTTTAGAATGCAGATGGTATGAGTCCTAACCTTCAGACTTGCTCCTTCATAGAAACCCAAGCTGTGAGGTACACCAGGAGCCAGTGATGTACACAGCTATTGACCCTGGCCTGCAGGATGCTCTTCACCAGTGTGTCAACAGCAGATGCAGTCAGAGGACAGAGAGCGGGTAAGCAGTGCTCAGTGCTGATCCGCGCCAGCATCGCAGCCGTGGGAGCAGGGCCTGGGAGAGACTAGAGAACGGCAGCCTCAATGGGGTTTTCTGGATGATAGTCATCATCCCCGTGTGTGATGTTTTTAAAAGATGGGCCAGGTTTTCAGATCTAAAACTGCCTTTTATCTGCCTTTTATCCACCAATTTTGGTGTTACTTGGTTTCTACTTGTTACAGATATTTGGCACATGTACCTGCTAGTGGGCTTCCCTGGTGGCTCAGATGGTAAAGAATCTGCCTACAGTGCAGGAGACCCGAGTTCAATCCCTGGCTGGGAAGATCCCCTAGAGAAGGGAATGGCTACCCACTCCGGTATTTGTTGCTTGGAGAATTCCATGGGCAGAGGAACCTGGCAGGGTCCACAGGGTCTCAAAGAGTCAGACACAATTGAACAACTAACGGGCCCGCGCTTGCACGTGCACATACACACACACACACACACACACACACACACACACACACACCCTCCCTATGTTAGTAGCCTCATCTGTGGGTGGAAAAGTTTTCTAGAAATAAGAGGCATAAGAGAGAAAATGGCATGACAAAGCAAGGCCAAGGGAGCAGGAAATCTAGCAGGTTATAGAAACAGAACTCAGCTGTGTGTGTGATACATTGAAATTCTTCAATTCTTCTTTCTTAGAAAACGGGTATACTTTATGGCAGTTTTGAGAACTAAAAACTGCATTATCCCTGCTCCCTCTACCTCCTCCCTAGGGTGTTTGGGACTAGACAGCTGCAGGTTGTCATTTGATTCAATGAAATTAGTGGGTGAAAGGGAAGGGCAGTTCTACTTTTGGTATGTATTTTAATAGAGGAATGATGGGGTATCAGATTAACTCAGTGTGTTACACAGTTACCCAAGGCCTATTAAGTTTGAGAAACACTGCATATATTCTCTTAGAGTGTCATAATGCACTCAACATATTAAAAGTTCTGTGAAATTAGCAGTAAAGAAATGTTTAACTGATCACTATTTCCCAAACTTGATTAATCAGGTTTTTTTTCCTTCCTTCCTTCCTTCCTTTTTTTTTTTTTTTAATAACCATAAACTTGGAGGATGTTAGGCCAAAATCTAACAAACCTTGGGGGCCGTGTGGTCTTCTAAGATGATTTTAAGTGACCCCACACTAATCCATGATGTGTGGACTTCATGGTTTGAGTAACAGAGGGCAATTCTGACAGCTCCAGGCTGTCGAGGGACGTTAGACAGCTTTCCCCTGGGCAACTCAGTCTCAGTGAGTTCTAGCTCTAGTGAGTTATGGAACCCCTGAGAGCTGTCTGATGCCCAAGTCCATGTGCTCGCTCCTGCCTGACACCGCTTCCTGGAACATTCAGCACTGTCTTCCTGGCAGGGACTGCTTCGGTGTGCTGGACTGTGAATGGTGCATGGTGGACAGCGACGGGAAGACCCACCTGGACAAATCCTACTGTGCACCCCAGAAAGAATGCTTTGGGGGGATCGTTGGAGCCAAAAGTCCCTATGTTGATGACATGGGAGCAATAGGTAATGTTTTGGGGGAACCCAGAATAACTTGATTCTTGAAAACATATTTTCTGGCCTCTATACTAGAACACAGATCTTAAAATAATTTCCTACTCTACTTCCCTGGTTCCTTTGCCAGTAGTTTTGAGTTGCAAAACCAAGGCAAATAATTACTTTCAAAGCTGGCTAGCTCTCCTGTGCAGAGTGAGCAGCCATCTTTCCTGCCAAGTTTTGCAAGCCTGAAATGCATTCCCATAAACCTTGTTCTGAGAAATATCAGGCCTGATTTCCAAGTGGCTGAGCTGGGGGGTTTGTATGAATGTGAATCCCAGCTGTCTGGAGCACAGGGCTGGTGATGGGCAGAGAGACCCGTGGACATTGCTTTCCTGCTGCGTCCTTCCCTCATGACTTTTGTAGACAGACATCTTAGGGCTCCAAATCAGTATTTAGGTCCTTGAGGTCAACAAAAGCCCACACTGTCCAGTGCAGCAGGCGACTTAGGTGGGGGACAGAGACATTGTCGAGAGGAACACCGCTGGGATCAGGCTCCCCCAAACCCCCAAATACTACCTGAGATTTTCTCCGTGTCTTTCTGCAGTCAGCACAAGCATCTCAATTGTGGTCCGCAGTCGAATAGATATTTAAACCTGCAGTGAATGGCTCTTTTGACATCTCTCTGCATGAGCCTTTCTGAGGAAGAAAAGCTTTTCCTTTGTGAGGAAGGGTTCTGAGCCCACATATGACTATCGGACCAGGCTGGAATGTGACAGACGTGACCTTGCTCCTAGAGGTCACTTTATATCCCCACCTGCAGTTTCCTGCCTGAAAAGTGCAAACAGTACTTTAAAGGGAGCCCATAAACTTTGAAATGGCATCCTTTTTGGAGGCAACACGACAGATCCACTGAAATAAATGACACCAGGTCCAGTAAATATCTGCTGAGAGGCACACGTCACCCTCCCTCACCTCCATACTAGGAGGAGCCCACACCCCAGAGCTGGGCCCTTAGACTGCATGTCTAAGTGATTCTCTTACTTTACCAGTCCTTGCCAACTGTATTCTCGCTCCGCCAAGCAACCAGCATTTAATTTGAGAACCAGAAATTCAAGGAACCCCTATTCTTCTTCCATCCTGGTGCATCTTCTTCATGAAATTCAAGCCTTAAAGCAGCTGGTCTTACATATCTTCACTGAACTCCTTCCCGCTAGATTCTTTCCATCTCACCCCCATCCCCATCTACCACTACACTTGGGAAACCTTTACAAGGGCTGTCTGTCTGTTTGTTTTAACGAAGGTGATGAAGTGGTCACATTGAACATGATCAAAAGTGCCCCCGTGGGCCCGGTGGCTGGAGGCATTATGGGCTGTATCATGGTTCTAGTCCTGGCTGTGTACGCATACCGCCATCAGATTCACCGCCGGAGTCATCAGCACATGTCTCCTCTTGCTGCTCAAGGTGAGCTTGAAATGAACCCCAAAGCTCCTCCAGGAAGCAGCAGGCTCCCCAGGGCTGTCCCCAGGCTAGAAGGACAGTGACTAGTTGTAAGCCTTTAAGCAACTCTAAGAATAGCACTATATATTCTGCTTCTGTGGAATAGATTCAGAAGTCCCCAAAAGCCTGCTTCTCTCCTTTAGCTCACAGCTCATTCTTTAAGGCCTGAATCCTGCAAGCCCCATTCAGTTCTCCAGAAAATCCCTAGATTCCATCTCTCCTTACATGGCTCCTTAGCCCACTTCAGCCTGACTCTGGAAGAAGCCAGAAGAAGGGAGTTGGAAGGCTTAGTGGGAAATTTTGTTCTTCGCTAAGCTCAGATGTGGTGTCTTTGCTGTTCCAAAAAAGATGGACAGACCAAAGACAGCCCAGGCCACTACTGGCAAGAACATGAGTCTGTTCTATTGTAGCCATTATTACATGTGTGAATGAACACACATTCAAAGTGACGATCACAGTTCTAGAACTATCCAACCTGGATAAGAACTTGATAAGATGAGTAATTAGTAATCATGGCTTCCATAACAAGGGTTAAATGTGGTATCTGTGCTCATTTGCAAGGGGCAAAAAGCTTGCAAATGACTATCTCTGTCCTCCTAAAAGTCCTTCAGGGTGTGTTACCCTGAGTGTTGGAGATAAGGCTCACTTGTCATTTTTCCTGGACTTGGTCGGGAGCCTGGTAGCAGGTGTGATTAGCTGATGTTAGGATAGTTCTCGGTGGTCACAATCCTGTTGGGGGATCATGGGATCATGTTGTCTGATTTAATAACTGAACTCTTTCCTCTTGGTAAGATTTGATTCGACTGAGGATGACAGCCATCCAGTGTTACGTTAGGCTTGGCTTCTAGATTCTGTAGCGCCATTTCATCAGCACAGCCAGCCATGGTTTTAGGCCCCTTCCCTCAGTTGCAGGTACTTATTGTTCAGTCACTAAGACGTATACGACTCTTTGCGAGCCCATGGACTGCAGCACACGAGGCTTCCCTGTCCTTCACTCTCTCCCAGAGTTTGCTCAAACTCATGTGCAGGAGAGGATGAAAGACTTGTTAGCCTCAATCAACTTCTTTTCTCCCGTCTCCAGAAATCAATCTCAGGTGCCCCTCTTGATTACTCACCTCTTGTTCTCCCTCTTCAGATTCCTGCTCCCTCTTCCTTTAAAAAAAAAAAAAATGAGATAAGGCCTCAGTTCACTCTTGATGGAATGCTGTCACCCAGCCGTCAGATGAGCCCTCTGCGGGTATTAACGTGGGTGATGTTGTTTGATTAAATAGTCCTGTGTCTCTCTTTTTAACGATGCGTAGAGATGTCGGTGCGCATGTCCAACCTGGAGAATGACAGAGATGAAAGGGACGACGACGGCCCCGAGGACAGAGGCATCAGTGAGTGGCCGCGCCACCTCCATCCCAGACGCGCCAGCGGGAGGCTCTCTTGTGTTAAAATTTCAGTTGCTTTAACACGACGGGATTCTTTTTATCCCCCATTTTTGTTAGGTGGAAGCATAGGTCTTTGCTTTGTTTTAGGAAATCTCCAAAGAATTCAGTGTTCTTTGTGGCATTAAAGACATTTGACCTGAATCCCCTTACTCTTCCCTTTCTCTCTCCTCCTTATTACTTTCCAGTATAGCATTTTAGAAAGGGAGTCATCAGGTATGCATGTTTTAAATCCCTTAACTAATGTATACAACCCAGGAGAACAAAAAGAACACTTCTTTATCAAAAGAGAGCTCCATTTGTGGTGAGATGCTTTGGCCTGCAACTGTATGAAAAGTGTATCTTCTTGATGCATGTTGAAGATATGTAATTAGGGACCTCCTCCTGCCCCAGTCCTAAAAGCAACTTCCCTAATCCTCAGAATTTTTTAAAAATTACTCATTCTAGCTCTCTAACAAATAACAACCCCTTTCACATGAAAGAGCCTGCTTAGAGCAGATGTGCTTAATACAGCAAAGATACTGGCCTAAGTGTGACTAACTATCCTTGCCTTCCACAGTCAGCAATACTCGATTTATAGCCGCAGTCATTGAGCGTCATGCACACAGTCCAGAAAGGAGGCGTCGCTACTGGGGTCGCTCAGGAACAGAAAGTGATCATGGTAAGATCTGGCATCCTGCCCTTGAGGCCCTGAGGACCCCGATGTACTCATGGGCTAGTGCTCACACCCACTCTTTCCTCTTTCCTACTCTGTGCTCAAGTAAATGATTTTGACATAGTTTTCCAAAAAGACACGTTCCAACATGACACCTTTACAAGAACCCCCAAGAGATTTTGGCTCATGGCTCAGCATTCTCAGATACGTCATCATACGTCAGATAACCTCAGGGCACACAGATAACCCCCTGGGTTTTCTCCATGAATAAGGGTTCTGATTATTTCAGTGGTACCTGCTAACTATTCAACTTGGTTCTCAGTGAATCAGCATCTTCTTAGATCCTAGGGCCCCGTGAGGCTTGTTGGCAAACAGCAGGATTGTTAAGGGCTCTCTCGGCCACACACTCTCGGGACCTGGTGAGAGTCCACACTGTCATCTGGCATCCCCTGGCCCTGGGAGGGCTTTACTAAAGAGACAACACTTACCCTGGGCCTTGAAGGATGGTCAAAGAAAAGGGAGAGGTAAAGGCCATTAGAGGCAAAGGGGCTAGTGTTTACAAAGTCATGCAGCTGCCTCTAGTGCCTATTGGATGCTCAGGCAGGATAGGCACTGAGTTGTGAAAGAGACCCTGAGTGCTAAGTCCAAGGCGGCACTAATGGCATGCCCACTGTGTGCCATCTCACCTTCCCAGTGTCCCATGGCTTGTTGTCCCAGAGAACAACAGCTGTGTCCTTCTGTCTAGGCAGTTCTGTCACCATTCACAGAAATGAAAGTGTAGATCCTTTCCTGTAATTGTCAGGTCTTTTTGTTTTCTTACATACCTGCTCAATTTTCCAGAAATCTTTCTTTTCTTCCCAGAATCAGGTCTTTTTATAAATGCATAAATAATGCATTTGTGCTTTTTTTTATTCTGCCTTCTCCACATCTACCCTGAAAACAAAGTCTTCAAGCAGTGTGCTCCACACCTGTGCTAAAAAATGCAGAGGGGATATTTGCTAGAGCAACCCATGCTGCCTTTTGCACGACAGCCAGGTCTTCTGAATCCCTTTGGAAAACTGGAGAAGCCAGAGCTCTGATTTGTAAACCAAGGACTCTTAATTTGGGCTCTGAATGAGCCCAAATGTTCCCACTAACTAAATAGAACCTTCAGGTTTCTATGGAGAGTCAAAGCAGAACTCAAATTTCTCAGCTTCTTTGACTTTCTGCCTTTTTTCCAGAAAAACCTTTGAACCTGCATAAATTTCATTCTGCCAGGCAGTTCTGTGCTTCTCCTTTGAATAATAAAATAGGTTTGGGGCTACTAAAGTTCAACAGAAAGAATTTCTTATTCAGCAGAAATTCTGAGTCCTTTCTGTCTCTCCTCTCCCCCTCTCATTCCCTCTCTGTGTCTCTATCGCCTTCCCTCCCTCCACCCTCCTTTCCTCTCCCCGTCCCCCTCTGTCTCTCCACCCCACACCACATGTGTATAAG
>SJYX01021643.1:117618-127864 GCA_006410675.1 Oreotragus oreotragus
AGCCCCCGCCCCGCCAACCGCCCTTGCTGGTAGAAACCACTTAAGTACAAAACTGGAATTCTGAATGACATTTCCAATGCTGCATTAGCCCTCCCATTGTCTTAGTAAAATGGCACATGAAGCAACAGCTGAGATAAAAGGCATAGTGCAGTGTCAGTATCTAAACGCCTAGGAATCTAGCTAAGGGCTTCCTTTCTTTCATTTTTCACAATAATTGGATCCCGTTATCCCCAAGGAATGAAAAATAGTTTCTCGTGCAGACAGAATACAACACCAAAAGGAGTGGAAGACACTGACATTCCAGGTAATTCCAAATACACCACAAAATCAGTAGCATTTAACCAAGTGCCGTCATACCCCTGAGCCTATACGGCAGGTCACTTTAGGTAGTGACAGCAAGCTAACATCCCCATGGTGCCTAGAGGATAAGCTGTAGGAACACATTAACTCAGAAATCTGATCCACTAATAGTGGTTTTGTAGCATGTGACACTCGTGCAGGTGTTTGGTGAATGTATCAGGCATCTGCTGTTTGCTTGGCAGGGAGGAGCGAGGTGGGAAAGGGGTGGTCTCATTTCTGCCAGGCAGCCTGGTACAGAACAGCTTATATACGCTAGGTCAAGCAGAACTCACGTGGAGTCCCACTTCTCCCTGTCTTTCCGAATGGTGAGACCTCGGGGAAACTACTTAGACCTCAGTTTCCTGATAGTTACAAGGGGATTTGAAACTACCCCCTGGTAAGGTTGTCATGAGGACGAAGGGAGATAACACATGGCCAGGCATGAGCTCAGAGCCCGACCTCCTCACCCCCACACCCACTCTGCNCCTGTCTTTCCGAATGGTGAGACCTCGGGGAAACTACTTAGACCTCAGTTTCCTGATAGTTACAAGGGGATTTGAAACTACCCCCTGGTAAGGTTGTCATGAGGACGAAGGGAGATAACACACGGCCAGGCATGAGCTCAGAGCCCGACCTCCTCACCCCCACACCCACTCTGCGCTCAAAGAATTGATAATCCAGCAAGAAACTACAAATGCATGCATGTATTCACAAGATTGAGAAAAGGCTGAATATAACAGTTCCCTTAAAGAAGTGGAACAAAGAAGATGGGAACAGAGTTCACTTTTATCTGCAAGTAAATCCTGTGAGACCATTTCCTTCTCCAGGGGATCTTCCCGACCCAGGGATCGAACTCTGGTCTCCTGCATTCCAGGCAGACGCTTTAACCTCTGGAGTAGAAGGGCATAATTTTCCTTAAAAATTTTTTTTTCTTTTATATTGGGGCATAGTTATTTAACAGTATTGTGTTAGATTCAGGTATATAGCAAAGTGATTCAGTTTATATGTATTTATTCTTTTTCAAATTTTTTTCCAATTTAGATTATTACAGAATACTGAGCAGCATTCCCTGTACTATCCAGTAGGTCCTCGTTGGTTATCTATTTCCCAGGTGGCACTAGAGGTAAAGAATCTGCCTGCCAATGATGGTTCAATCAGGAAAAGCTCCTGGAGGAGGGTATGGCAACCCACTCCAATATCCTTGCTTGGAGAATCCCATGGACAGAGGAGCTTGGTGGGCTACAGTCAATGGGGTCACAAAGAGTCAGACACTACTGAAACAACTGCACGTGCACACATGTGTATAAGTCAATCCCAAACTCCCTAACTATCCCTCCCTCCCACTGTTCCCCCCTATAACCATAGGACAGCTGGATTTATTTTGCTAGTATATTATGTAGGATTTTTATATCTATATTAATAGTGGGGTTAGTCAGTAATTTTTTCCCCCCATACAGTTCTTAGCTAGTTTTAGTATTAAGGTTATGCTAGTTTCATAAAATGAGTACTAGACTTCTCTTTTTCTAGACTCTGAATCATTTGTATGAAATATGAACTATCTGCTATTTGAAGATTTGGTAAAGACTGCTTGTAAAACTTTGGAGGCTTTTTTTTTTTTGTAGTTAGATCTTTACAGATCATTTAAAATTTTTATATAGAGTTATGCTGGCTTTCTATCTTTTCATTAGTCAGTGTTGATAATTTATATTTTTCTAGAATTTTCATTTGAATTTTCATTTGTTGGCATACAGTTTAACATATTATATGCTTCAAAATATCTCTATTCTATCTATAGTTCTATCCCTTCTTCGTTCCTACTATTTACTGCTACTGTCTTTTCTTTTTCACCTTGATCAGTCTTCTAGAGGTTTAGATTGCCTCTGTGTGTGTGTTTTCTCCCTCCATAGTCAGTTTTTGTTTTACTTATCAATTCTAATATTTATTTGTTTTCTTGTCTATTAAGTTGTGCTTTTATGTTTGCTATTTTCTTCAGGCTTACTCTGGTATTCTTTTTCACTTCTTGAGTTGCTGGGCTTACAACTGTTCTTTTTTCTTTCCTAACATATTCATTTAAAAGTATATACATTTGAAGAGAGTAGCATGGAAATATATACACTAACATATATAAAATAGATAGCCAGTGGGAATTTGCTGTATGGGATAAAATAGCCATAAAAAGTACTGCATTTGGGTCAGTTTTAATTGAGGTGGATGAACCTAGAGTCTATTATACAGAGTGAAGTAAGTAAGAAAGGGACCAACAGATATTATATATTAATGTATGTGTTTGGAATCTAGAAGCATGGTACTGATGAGCCAATTTGCAGGGCACAGTGGAGATGCAGACATAGAGAACAGACTTTTGGACACAGTAGGGGAAGGAGACAATGGGACAAATTGGGAGAGTAGCAGTGAAGATATACTTTATCATATATAAAATAGATAGCTATTGGAAAATTTCTGTATGATGCAGGGAGCTCAAACCTGGCTCTCTGTGACAACCTAGAGGGGTGGTATGGGGTGGGAGGTGGGAGGGAGTTGGAAGAGGGAGGGGACATATGTATACCTATGGCTGATCCATGTTGATGTATGGCAGAAGCCAGCACAAATATTGTAATTATCCTTCAATTAAAAAATTTTTAAAAAGTATATACATTTCCTTTTAAAGGATACTTTGGCTACTTCTCACAGATTTTTATGTTACATTTTCATTGTTATTCAGTTCCAAGTATTAAAATTTTCCAGCATGTTGTCTTCATTGATTATGAATGATTTAGAAGCATGTTGTAAAATTTCCAAACGCATATTTTCACCTTTTGGTTGTGGCTTTCTAATTCACTGCCCTTTATCATCCTTTTAATGCTGTTATTTTATGTCTCCTTCAGATTGTTCTCTCTTCTATGGTCTAGTTGTAGGATTTCTGGCTGAGCCAGTTTATCATGTCTGCTGATTTTTCTCTCAGTGCAAATCATTTCCAAGTATTTGGTTGTGTTTTTCATTGTTAGCTTGTCTTCAGTGGAGGGTTTTATGTGGACTTTCTGTGCCCATGCTGTGGACATTTCTCTACAGGGCATTTTATTTTTGTTTCTATTGGGAGTCCCAGGGTTTTAATGGCCCAGGACTTGGTTTTGTGCTGTTGGTAGTTTCTCAGTTTGCTGTTTATCACATAGGCCATGCAAATGTAACTCTCGTATCCACCAGTGTCACAGGTCTGAGATTTTTTCTTCTTTTCAAATGACCTTTTTCTTCTTCCTGGAGCCCCTGCAGGTGACAAGCTGTCCCACTACTGCCCCAGACTGGGGAGAACCTGCCCTTCTGTCGTCCTGTTTTGCAGGAGACTCAGTTCTAAGTTCTGTGCTATTGTGAGATAAAAACAAAAAAATGCCTTATATTTCTGGGTGGACCTTGAAACTCCAGTCCCCACCAGGATACCTCCTGGGCCACTGAGACCCTCAGCTTGTCTGAGTAACTTCAAAACAGTTTTGGTTATATTTTAGAATTTCTAATTTTCTAAGAGTAGGAGGAGATGCATGCTCAGATTAGGCAAACTTATTTTTACCTATGTACACATTTACAAATATATTCTAGAGACACTTGTCTTATACCATAACTATTATTCTATAAATAAATTATTCTTGTAAATAATTGTGTATGCAAAGCTTTTATTAAAGCAGGGTACACATAATTATTTTAAATTAGGTTTTGTTAGGGAAAATCTAAATATGAATCACAGTTCTGTTCTAAGGTTGTCATCAGTTCAGTTCAGTTCAGTTGCTCAGTCATGTCCGACTCTTTGTGACCCCATGAATCATAGCACACAACCTTGGAAAATCGCACAAGTCCTGGTTGCAGGGAGAAAGCATAATTCCATTTACTGCTGATCTATAGGAATATTTACTTTTACATCATTGTTAATTTTCTGGACCAAGATCAATTAGACCCTGCTGAGCAGTGGAAAGCCAAGAAACTCAAAGTGATGTGTGTAGTTTTGTGTGTCTGAAATGATGGATTTTGGCATTTTGATAGATTGACAAGCTTTGCACTTGTCAGCTTTTTCACTGAATTCTAAACATAGAAATGGGCTTCTTTCCTCACACAAAGAATACTAAGAATTTATTTCCTAAGGAACATTGTTTTTTTCCCATTCTAGGCCTGATTCTCTCTGACAGGATAAAGTTTTGTAGGCAAGAGAGATTTCTTTTGGGTGGCCAGAATGCTTGTTTATGGTACTCCTGCAATACTACCTGATCCATTCAAGTTAATATGGACCTTCTTTCCTTTTTCCTTTGATTACTCTCAGACTTTCATTTTGCATTGTTACAGAAATTATTTTTATAGTAAAAATAAAAGCAGAGGAGCAATTAGTAAACTCAGATAATTTCACATTAGAACTGCTAATTGTTTTCTTGTGAAAATAATGACAGTTTAGGAAAAAAATCATTAACTTGATTATTTGAGCTGACACTGGAAGGTGCTACCTGAGTAGTACCTTCTATGAGAAGGAATGTACTAGTAAGCTTAAAAATTCATACATGTTAGCCCCTTTAAATAATCAATAAAAGATATAAACAGGGTCCTCACTAATAAATACCTAATTGTTCTCCCAGTTTTTGACATTTATGAATATTTGTCATTTAAAACAAAAGAGTAACCATTGGCCTTACATTCTGTTAAAAGTTTTTTGTCTGATTGAACCAAAGGACTTCAGAGGAGATCTTGAAAGGGGAGAGATTAATCAACCATTACTGTGGCCAAGAAGTGCTCACTTTTCCTTAAATGGTCCATATGAGGCCAGCCCTAAAGCATCATCTGATAATTTAATAAATAAACTTTGGGGTATGGGCAATGATTTCATCAAAAGAATAATTTAGCTCTTGGTCATATTGAATTTTCTTGATGCGTTCTACTTGTTTGAACTCTTTAAAACAGCTACACTGAATTCATGGTGCACAACTAACTAATCAGACATTTTTTTGACATGTTACTTGCCAGTTGATGTAGGTGATTTCTGAAATAATGCTTTCATTAGCATTGTAGAGAAGCTATTTTGAAACACTATCTCAAACGCAACTATGACAGTGGTCAAGAAGAGAAGTGGACTGACTGGGTTCAAATCACAGTTTGCCCTAACCAGAGGTTACCCTTGACAAAGTTGCTTCAGTGTCTCTTGTAAAATAAAGAGAATAGGAGTATCACCATCGCTGGGTAGTTAAGAGGATTAGAATATACCTGGAAAGGATGGGTATCCCATGTGGTGAGCATTCAGTGTCAGCCGTTATAGTTAAATATGCATATATTTTACATGGAAACACTCAAAGTACCTGAAGCATAGCTCTTACCAATACACTAACGACTGAAATAGTATCTACTATCCTTTTGGAAACTACAGTTTGTGTTTTCTCCTGAGAAACGAAGCCACCTGTCTAGGTTGATAATTGTATAGAAAAAAAAAAAAAGGCCGTCTTTTCAGATATTTCAACCTCTTTGGGAGTGAACCCTAGAAAAGTAAATTCAAAGTTAACTCCGACTATGCTCTTTGCTGATTTCTCATCTTTCTAATCCAAAATTTAATGAAAGAAATCTGATTTTCACATTGGAGCAAGAAAGAATTTAAATATCAATTATTCTGTATTCACGCTGCCATGCCCAATTCCTTTAATTGTCTTTGCAGTATCATTTGGCTGTCTTCCCCCGCCCCCCTTTCTTTTGCTGTTCAGAACTGAGGCTTTTCCAACTAGAACTATCCACCTTGGCTTTTGAAATGCTAGCTTTCCAGCTGTGAATGGAGTGTCAATCAACTGCAGAAAGCCCGATCTTGTGAATTTCTGGTCTGCATCAGACCATCATGGTTTACTGTTCTGAAGGCTCTTGAAGGAGGGTTCAAACCCATGGTGCCATGCAAGCATCAGGATGAGTTTCTTGCAAATGGCTGTTCACTTGACATGCCTGCATTTAGAAATCCCTTGGGTAAATCTTTAGATGCAGTTCATCACCATCATGTATCAATTGAGGATAATCTAAATCCCTTGAAAGCACACATAAAATGTAATTGCCCTTGAAAATAAACACAAATAATTTACTGGTTATTTTACCAGAACACATCCCACTTGTCCAGACTATAGTCTAAACTCCACCTGGGCTGGTAAAACCCACATTTCTTTTTATTGGTTCACTGTGGTCCTGAATCAGAGGCTATTGCTAAATTTTGTTTTCTTTTTCTGAGTCAAAAACTAATAAGAGACAGAGTAAAGAATCTTTTACTCATTCCACTGTTGACTTCCCTGACAGCAGTTTCTATTATTCCCTTGGCTTATTTGCTATTGCTACCCTGCTTATTAGAGGCTGAACTGCCTCTTCAGTCAGTTCAGTTCAGTTCAGTCACTCAGTCGTGTCCGACTCTTTGCGACCCCTGAATCGCAGCACGCCAGGCCTTCCTGTCCATCGCCAACTCCTGGAGTTCACTCAAACTCATGTCCATCGAGTCGGTGATGCCATCCAGCCATCTCTTCCTCTGTCGTCCCCCTTTCCTTCTGCCCCCAATCCCTCCCAGCATCAGAGTCTTTTCCAATGAGTCAACTCTTCGCATGAGGTGGCCAAAGTACTGGAGTTTCAGCTTTAGCATCAGTCCTTCCAAAGAAATCCCAGGGCTGATCTCCGTCAGAATGGACTGGTTGGATCTCCTTGCAGTCCAAGGGACTCTCAAGAGTCTTCTCCAACACCACAGTTCAAAAGCATCTTGGATCCACCCAATTCTCTGAGTACTGAGTCCAGAAATAAGTGGGTCTTGTGTATATCATGTGCATTGCTTCCCTGGTGGCTCAGACGGTAAAGCGTCTGCCTGCAATGCGGGAGACCTGGGTTTGATCCCTGGGTTGGGAAGATCCTCTGGAGAAGGAAATGGCAACCCACTCTAGTACTCTTGCTTGGAAAACTCCATGGATGGAGGAGCGTGGTAGGCTACAGTCCAGGGTTCGCAAAGAGTCGGACACGACTGAGTGACTAAAAAAAAAAAAAAGACTGTTTTGTTTTTAGCAATTATTAATACATAGGAAAATACTCAAGGATAAAGGAGCATGATGTATGCAACTTACTCTCAACTAGTTCAGAAAGAAAAATTGTGTCACAAACATGGCAAATTACCAACAGCTGGTGAGCTATGGTATAATAGAGATGGCCACACCATTACTGCCTCTCCTGACTGGGTTGCATGTTGTTTAGTCGCTCAGTCGTATCTGACTCATTGTGCCTCCATGGACTGTAGCCCACTCTCAGAGCTCCTCTGTCCATGAAATTCTCCAGGCTGAGCTGGTCTTAGTCAGTTGTTAGACCACCAGGCTGGTGGGGAGCAACTCTGGGACTTCCTTGACCATGTTATGAGAAGCTTTGCGCTTTCAGTCTGGGCCTCTTGGAAAGCTCTCTCCAGGGCCCTTGAGCTGCCGTAAGACATCTAGCAGCTCCCTGAGACCATCGCACTAGAGAGGCCATGCATAGGTGCTCCTGTTGACACTTGCCACTCAGCTCAGCCTTGCTGCTCTCCCCACCAAGGTGCCAGACTTGTGAGTGAAGCTTTCTTGGATTCTCTAGATCATTCCGTCCACGAACTAAGTAGCATTCCATGACCTCTGTCAACACCACACGGAACAGAAATCACCCAGCTGAGCTCTGCCCAAATTCTTGACACAGAAACTCATGATACCTCCTATAATGGTTGCTGTTTTAAGCCACTAAGTTTGGCAGCAGTTTTTTTTTTTTTTAAACGCAAAAACAGATAACTAGCACTAGGGAGAATGACTTTTTTTTAAAGAGGGCATTCTTTGTATTGTTCTAACAACTTTTCTGTATGTTTGATATTATTTTTAAATTAAAAAAAATTTAGGACCATCAACTCATGGTTAAGATGGGTGTGTATTTTTGCTTAAACCAAAAGCTCTTTTTTTCTCAGCAGGAAAATCATTTAGCAATTCCTTAAATCTATGCCAACTTCTAGACCCAAATTGAACTTTTCGAGTGAAACCTGGTGCATCAAGACCACAAAGGGGTTTGTTGAACTTTGACGCTGAATGTGGAAACCAAAACTCATAAAGTGGAAACACACCTGTTACATGTCTCGCTTTTATGCTCCATCACCTTGGATCCAACTGCCTCTTCTCCTTCTCCACCAGATATGTCAATGACGGTTCAGCTCATCATGTCCTAATCTTAACTCACAGTCTCAGCAACCTAAGCCCCACCCCCCACTGAAATAAACAAACAATAAATACATAAATCCCTAGTCCTCCTTTAGTGTTTGCTATGTCAGAGGGTGGCTGCTCCATTCCTTTTCAAAAAGAACCAGAACCTGAGACTCATCCTTGTTGCCTCCCTTGCCTTATTCTCCATCTTCAGCTGCACTGGTTTTGCCTCTTGATCTTTCTCCCATTTATCCTCTCAAGCCAAGTCACCATCACCTTTCACCTTCTAACCACTCTCCCTGGATTTAATCTTGCCCTCTTGAGAGTCCAATCTTCAGTTCCCTGGGAAGCAGCCACATTTAGAATACAAATCAGATTATATCACTTTCCTGCTTAAAAACCTTTCAAGGCCTCCTTTTGTTCTTGGACTTCCTGCAGGAAGCCATAAAGGAAAACTTTAAATTTAACTAGGAAAATGGAAAAAGAGGCAAAAAAAGAATACACATAAATGATCATAAAGCAGGCTAAAAACAAAGAATAAATTGGAGGGAAATATTCGCAACACCATGTGAGTAGCAAAGAGCTATAGTCCTCATTATATAAAAGAGCTAACAAATCGACACAGAAAGGATCAAATTCCAATAGCAAAATGGACCTAGAACACAACAATTTAGCTCACAGTAAAGGGGAAAATGGCATAGAAATACACAGAAAAGATGCTCAACTGCACTCATAATTAAATAAATATGAAAGTAAGGAACAAACAGAAATGTTGCATATCAAGTTGACAGAGATTCATAATTTTGAAAACACAAAATGTTGGGATTCCCTGGTAGCATAGTGGAATGTGCCAACGCAGGAGACATGGGTTCAATCCCTGGTCTGGGGAGATCCAACACGCCAGTGAACAACGAAGCCTGCGCACCCCAACTATTGAGCCTGTGCTCTAGGGACCAGGAACTAATGAAGCCCACACACTCTAGAGCCTGTGCTCCACAGCAAGAGAAGTCATCATGATGGGAAGTTTGCTCACTGCAGCTGGAGAGTAGCCTGCATGTAGCAAAGAAGACCCAGCACAGCGAAAAATAGTACACACATTTTAAAAAAGAAAGAAAATATAAATGCTGATGAAGGTATAGTGCTCAGTTGTGTCTGACTCTTTGTGGCCACATGGACTGTACCCCACCAGGCTCCTCTGTCCATGGGATTTCCCAGGCAAGAATACTAGAGTGGGTTGCCATGCCCTTCCCCAGGGGACCTTCATGACCCAGAAACTGAACCCAGGACTCCTGCATTGCAGGCAGATTCTTTATCGTTGGAGCTCCTTGGAAAGCCCGATGAAGGTATAAAGATTCAGACAACTCTCTACACAGTTTGTATAATCTTTCATGCAAAGATGGGCTCAATAAAGGACAGAAATGGTAGGGACCTAACAGAAGCAGAAGATATCAAGAGGAGGTGGCAAGAATACACAGAAGAACTGTACAGAAAAGATCTTCACGACCCAGATAATCATGAGGATGTGATCAGTCACCTAGAGCCAGACATCCTGGAATGTGAAGTCAAGTGGGCCTCAGAAAGCATCACTATGAACCAAGATAGAGGAGGTGATGGAATTCCAGTTGAGCTATTTCAAATCCTGAAAGATGACGCTGTGAAAGTGCTGCACTCAATATGCCAGCAAATATGGAAAACTCAGCAGTGGCCACAGGACTGGAAAAGGTCAGTTTTCATTC
>SJYX01021643.1:128086-142651 GCA_006410675.1 Oreotragus oreotragus
CACAATTGCACTCATCTCACATGCTAGTAAAGTAATGCTCAAAATTCTCCAAGCCAGGTTTCAACAGTACGTGAACTGTGAACTTCCAGATGTTCAAGCTGGATTTAGAAAAGGCAAAGGAACCAGAGAGCAAATTGCCAACATCCATTGGATTACTGAAAAAGCAAGAGTTCCAGAAAAACATCTACCTCTGCTTTATTGACTATGCCAAAGCCTTTGACTATGTGGACCACAACAAACTGTGGAAAATTCTGAAAGAGATGGGAATACCAGACCACCTGACCTGCCTCTTGAGAAATCTGTATGCAGGTCAGGAAGCAACAGTTAGAACTGGACATGGAAAAACAGATTGGTCCCAAATTGGGAAAAGAGTACGTCTGTATACTGTCACCCTGCTTATTTAACTTACATGCAGAGTACATCATGAGAAACACTGGACTGGATGAAGCACAAGCTGGAATCAAGATTGCTGGAAGAAATACCAATAACCTCAGATATGCAGATGACACCATCCTTATGGCAGAAAGCGAAGAAGAACTAAAGAGTCTCTTCATGAAAGTGAAACAGGAGAGGGGAAAGAGTTGGCTTAAAGGTAAACATTCAGAAAACTAAGATCATGGCATCTGGTCCCATCACTTCATGGGAAATAGATGGGGAAACAGTGGAAACTGTGACAGACTTTATTTTTGGGGGCTCCAAAATCACTGCAGATGGTGACTGCAGCCATGAAATTAAAAGACGCTTCCTCCTTGAAAGAAAAGTTATGACCAACCTAGACAGCATATTAAAAAGCAGAGACATTACTTTGCCAACAAAGGTCCATCTAGTCAAGGCTATAGTTTTTCCAGTAGTTGTGTATGTATGTGAGAGGTGGACTATAAAGAAAGCTGAGCACAGAAGAACTGATGTTTTTGAACTGTGGTGTTGGAGAAGACTCTTGAGAGTCCCTTGGACTGCAAGAAGATCCAACCAGTCCATCCTAAATGAAATCAGTCCTGAATATGCATTGGAAGGACTGATGTTGAAGCTGAAATTCCAATACCTTGGCCACCTGATGCAAAGAACCGACTCATTGGAAAAGACCATGATGCTGGGAAAGATTGAAGGTGGGAGGAGAAGGGGACGACAGAGGATGTAGTGGTTGGATGGCATCACCAACTCAATGGACATGAGTTTGAGTGAATTCTGGGAGTTGGTGATAGACAGGGAGGCCTGGCGTGCTTCAGTCCATGGAGTCACAAAGAGTCGGACACAACTGAGCGACTGAACTGAACATATAGCTGATGCTCTCATGTTGTACAGTAGAAACCTAGACGACATTGTAAAGTAATTGAACTCCAATAATAAAATTTTTTTAAAAAAGAAAAGAAAATCTTAAACACCCCTCAAAAAGTGTTCAATGGTTCTCAATAGTTTCTTTAGTCAAGTTCAATCCTCTGGACTTAGCAAGCAAGGCCTTTCACTACCTGGGCGCTGCTGGCCCTCCAGCCTCGCTCCCCGGCACTCTCCTGCCCCACACAGCTTCCACTCAGCCGTCCCTGCAGATCTACGTGTGGAAGTGCTGCTTGCTTTCTATCTGTTGCCACTCTCGCTTGACACGGCCTCTGCTCATCTTTCTCTAACTACTATTTTCAAAACTAGACCAGAAGTCACCTCATTTTGGAAGACCCTTCTTATAATGACCAAAGGAGCTTTTACAAGGATTACATGGAAAAGATACAGAAAACGCCTGGCCTAAAGATGGCATTCAGCTGCTATCCTGTTTACCTGATGGAATTTTCTCATATTTGGGGCAGGCATAGTTAGCACATAAAGTTTTCCTATTTTCAATGAAACCGTCTCAGAAAACAGCCTCTGAGGCACGGACTTGTCTCCCTCATTGTTTTTAATGAGATGGACTCATGCACAGGAAATTTTCCTTCTCATTTATGTTTTTGTTATTATCATTTGAGCTCCTAATCCTTATTCTTAATGGCCTGGAAGTGATTCTGATGGATCCTAAGATTGGAGACAAATATCTTGAATATATCACCATCCCAACAGCACAAACAACAATTCACAGTAGTCCTTGGCCCTGAGGATTGGCTGTTGCCATTTCCAATTTTATATTGCTTCTTGGCACACTCTCCCAGCTCCCAGGGCACTGAGGGAATCCACCAACCTGCCACTCTCCACGGAAGGATGGGACCACACACCTCTACCAAACTAAGCCCTTCCTGGGTTGACTTCTGACACCGTCGCCCTGAGCTTGTACGGAGGTTTTAGGAACGCTCTGGAAAAGGGAAAGCCGCTTTCTGAGAATATATTTTCCTCTGGATACCTGTTCCTTGATAAGATTTCTCTCCCAGCACGTGCCCACAAGAGCACACACCCAGTTCTTACTTGGTCAGTCTCCCTACCTGTGTGAGGTCTGTGTTCTGGAAGCCCCCAGAAGGGGTGGTAAAGATGCAGTTCTCTTACTTGCGTTTAGTAGCGTCCGGATCCTCCGCTCGTCCTCCGCTTCTTCGACCAGCGTTTCGGCCAGCGCCTCGCCGTCCTCCGACTCTGCGCAGGCGTCGGCTGCCCGCAGGTACTCCAGGTAGTCGAGCTCCCGCTGGGCGCGCTCCACTCTCAGCGCCAGGCTGTGTACTGCGCTCTTGTACTCGCTTGTGGAGGTGTGACATCGTCCCAACATAACGGATATGTTTTTCGAGAACTCTTGGAAATCTTGAATGTATGCTCTTGTTGCTTGGGTACATTTCTGCAGTCCTTGCTTCAGTCAGAAAATAAATTCTCAAATTATTTCCAGTTATTTAAATTGCCCAAGTAATGTCAATAGCTCTTATTCATAGAAATAGACTTTTAAAATACAAACAGCTAAAAGGGGGTGAAATTAAAAAAAAAAAATCACCCATAATTCCTTAACTCAAAGAACTATTGACACTTTAGAGTACAAGTCTTTGGGTTTTCCTATGCATTTAGTCATACACATATAAATATGTTAATGTGATCTTGCTACGTTTGTTTTATAACATATTTTAAATTTGCTGATATATTTGTGAACATATTTCAATACCAATTAATATATATTTATACCATAATTTTAATGACACAATTCCATTAAATTGGTTAGAGTCTTTCTAATGAACATTTGGGNACAAGTCTTTGGGTTTTCCTATGCATTTAGTCATACACATATAAATATGTTAATGTGATCTTGCTACGTTTGTTTTATAACATATTTTTAATTTGCTGATATATTTGTGAACATATTTCAATACCAATTAATATATATTTATACCATAATTTTAATGACACAATTCCATTAAATTGGTTAGAGTCTTTCTAATGAACATTTGGGCTTCCCTGGTGGCTTAGATGTTAAAGAATCTGCCTGCAATGTGAGAGACCCAGGTTCGATCCCTGGGTTGGGAAGATCCCCTAGAGAAGGAAATGGCAACCCACTCTAGTATTCTTGCCTGGAGGATCCCAAGGACAGAGGAACCAGGTGAGCTACAGTCCACGAGGTCGCAGAGTCAGACGTGACTGGGCGACTGACATACACATAAACATAATGGACATTTACATAGTTTTCAGTGATCCACCACTCAAACATGGTGAAGAAAATCTTTGTCTTTACATACTTATACTCCTCTGATTATTTTCTTAGGATACATTTCCAGATGTAAGCTCCACCCCCAGCACCTGCTCAGCACCTGGCACATAGTTACACTTAATATGAACTTACTGAATAAAAGAATGAGTTAAGGGGTCTTCCCTGGTCTAGTGGTTAGGAGTCTGCCTGCCACTGCAGAGACACAGGGTCAATCCTTGGTCCAGGAAGATTCCACATGCCACGGAGCAACTACGCCCGTGTGCCGCAGCTCCTGAGCCTGCTCGCCAGAGCCCTGGAGCTGCAACTCCTGAGCCCACAGGCTGCACGTACTGAGGGCTGCCCGCTTGGAGCCTGTGCTCTGCAAGAGAAGCCACAACGAGAAGCCTGAGCGCGGCAGTGAGGAGTCCCCGCTCGCTGCAACTAGACAGAAGCCGTGCAAAGCAACAGAGATCCAGCAGCCGAAAACAATTAACTCAAAAAAATTTAAAATAAGGAATAAGTGAATGAAGGAGGGAGATGAGATGGGTTTCTGGGTCAGGATGTATACTTAAAGACCATTTGGTGGTTTACCAAAATGCTCTCCACAAAAGCTGTAAAAATATATACTTCGAACAGCAGGATGTAAGACTGCTCACTGAAGAATGAAAGAGAGATTGGGAGAGAGAGAGGTGTGTGAGAGGGAGGGAGAGAGAAACAGAGGTAGAAACAGAAGATGAGAGGGAAAGAGAGAGAGGAGAGAGAAATTGTCTAAATCTATCCTCTTTTATTCTTACCCCACCCCACCCCACACACACCCCTGGATGTGGGATCGCATCACTTTGCACGTGTTTGCCTGGCCAACAGTGCAGCCAGCTGGGACTTGGCTTCCTACTAAGGTCACCACAGTCAGGGTGCGAAGACCTACATAAATCCCACTCTCTTCTTTTCAGTCCACCTTCATAGCTATGAAAGTATCCATCTGCACTCAATACCCTTGTCTGCAGGCAGACTCAAGTCTTGTGGAAAGCTTGCAGGGATGAGACTGGCCCTGAACCCCAAGGCAGGTCTGCAGTAAATGGAGAGGGACCACAGCTGAGCATAATTCTAGCACACGTGAGAAAGTGAGATCGGGAAGGTCTCTGAGGAGAGAACCAGTGAGGCAGCAGCAAGAGGCCATTGGCCGGGGAACATTCCATCTGTGGCTCCCAGGCCTCGGTTCACCGGACCTCAGAACCCAGTGCAGCCTGCTCTGAGGAAGTGTTCTACCCTGACTGCAACCGAATAGTTTGGACTAAAGAATTTTCAGGAAATATAGAAACTAAATACCAGAGATAAGCGTGTCTTTCGGAGAAGGGAAATAATTTATCAAAATTTAACTTGTACAAAAGCAAGGCGGGACATAAGAAATAACTGATGTCGATGCCAGGGTGTGTTAAAGGTTAGGACAGCGGGTTACATTTGCCCCAGGGAGTATGTCCCTGCGGCAAAAATGTTGGGTTTTGCAAATTTTAATGAAGTGGCAGCTACAACGCTTGGGGAAAAGGCCCCAAAACTTCCTCTCTGTTTAACACTGCTGAAACCTGCTCATTTCTAAAACCAAATCCAGTTCAGCAAAAGAAGCACCAGCCTCTCAGTAAGCCAATATCATGACTATTTACAGTGACCTAAAGTCTCACCATTAAGAGACACAAAGAAAACGAAAATGTGCTATCCTCCTCATATAGAAAAACACGAAGAAAACATGACCCAAATGTTTAATTTTCCTCTTTTAAAAACTGGGCAATTGAATAATAACATTTTAGACACTTACCACCATGCCAGGCAAGGTTCTAAGTAGGAATTAATTTATTAAATCTTCTGAATATTAGTAAGAGGTAAATTCTATCAATGGCCCCATTTTACAGATGAGAGAAACTGCCAGATCAGACAACAAAGGAAAGCCCTGCTCAAGCAACTACTAGACAATGAAAAATACTCAGTGTACCCTTAGCGATCTTATCATTCACTATCTGGAAAAACACATCCCAGTAGGTAGGGAAGCGTGGGTCAGATAAAGTGACTTCTGGAAGGCAGGTTCCCTGGGTCAGGGGCATGGGTGCCACCTACCTCCAAGACTTGAAAGCGCTGATAGATATAGTGCACCATGGCTGGGTCCTGGGCGCGTTGCGGTGGGGGCAGGAAGGCCATGAAGGCCAGAGCCCTGAAAACGCAAGCTCGCCTGAGAGCCAGCATCATCCTGCAAACCACCCCGGGCGGGAATCTCTTCTGCTGCTGCTTCTCGAGGAAGACTCAAGGGTCCAGGTGGTGGTCTCCTGCTTTCTAGCCGCTGCTGAGAAAATCCTCCAGAAACAGCCGGACAGCAAAGTCTGCTAGTTACTCCCTCTCGTGCGTGATCTCACTTTGCAAACTGGTGATCAAGTCCAGCTGTTGGCAAGTCCGTCCCCGGAGGCCTTGCAGGCCAACTCGGGGTAGAGAGTTCCCTGGGTCCAGCATCTGCTGCCATCACATTTGACACATGAGGACCCTCTGCAGATAGTGGCTGCCCCCTCTTCAGGCATGGGTGAGTGTGCATGGGGTGGGGTGGGGGGAGCCGGGAGGATTTCTCCCCTCTCCCCCGTTCTTTTCTTTTTATTTTTGCTTTCCTCCTCCCTAGAGAACCCTGCAGTCCAGTCACAGCCCTGACCCCATACACACCACCCCCAACTTCTCAGAGCCGCACTCTCATTTTAGTTTCTGGCCAAAATTCCCGAGATCCTTTTCCCAGAAATCCTGTTGGGAGACCCCACCCCGCCTCCAGACTCTGTTTGCATTCCTGCAGCTCTTAAAGGCACAGCAAGGGGAAAAAATGAAAGCTCTGTTACACCTCCATCTTCAAGCAGGCAGGGCACAGGCCCCATTGCCCCTGGGGAAGAGAGCCCCAATGGGCCACGGGCCTAGCCCTGTGGAGGTAGCTGAGGAATCTGAAATTCAAGCTCAGAAGAGTTTCATTAAGAACCAAACAATTACTGATACAGGGGCACTTTCAGAGCCAAGCCATCAGGCATGAACTCCTTAGTGAGGAAGTCTTTGAGTTTTTTCACTCTCCAGTAGCAGAATTCCCTTCACTGGAAGCAACAAGCTAGCCATACAAAGGATTCAACTCACATTCTCAGTACAAAGTGGTAAAATCTTCCAATGTTTTGCCTTTTCTGTTCAGGCCTACTTATTTTAACCTCTCCATCTGTGGTTGGGTCCAGGATACTCATGGTTCTTTCTCAATCACCAACCAAAGTGGAGAAGGTTGGGGCATCTATGAGAAGTGAAAAGAACTCTGACCAGGAGTCAGAAGACCTGGGTTTGTATTTGATCCCTGCAAGAGACACAAAAAGAATTTTCCAGCCTGGCCCCTGCATGTCCTTTCTCCCATTAGTTGCCCTCTACCTCTCTTTCAAGTGACTTTAGCCCCTAACTGTCCCGCCTTACCCACTTGGTATCATCGCAGACAATGTTCCTCATCCTTAAGGACAATCCCTATTTCTAAGAACTATCTTTGATGATGTTCAGGCCCCTATGTCTGTGGATGGAAGTGTACTAAGTCACATCATATAAGGGATGTGAGTACTGTGGGATTTTGGTGTCTTTGGGATACAGGGCGAGGAATGGGCTGATCCTAGAAAAAATTCTCTGTGGACATCAAGAGGCAAAGAAATTCTCTGAAATAGGTGAAATTCTGCTGACCCTTCCTCTTAAATTCTCATAAAAATACTGCCCACTCAGCCTCCTTTCCCAAGTAAGAAGGCTCTTTTGGAAAACTCTCATGCCTGCCTTTTTAAAATAAAGTTTTATGCCAACAGTGCTCTGGTTGATTTTCTTGATGAATGTCTCAACTCCTAACTGGGAGATAGTGAACTAAAATGGATAAGATCCTGTGGAGGTGAAACACAATTTTTAGGATCCTCCTTTCCCAAGTAAGAAGGCTCTTTTGGAAAACTCTCATGCCTGCCTTTTTAAAATAAAGTTTTATGCCAACAGTGCTCTGGTTGATTTTCTTGATGAATGTCTCAACTCCTAACTGGGAGATAGTGAACTAAAATGGATAAGATCCAGTGGAGGTGAAACACAATTTTTAGGAGGTGGCATTTTCTTGGGGTACACTTTTTCTTGGTTTTCTATAGCATGGTTACATTATTTTTACAATGAAATATGGACTTCCCTGGTGGCTCAGAGATTAAAGCATCTGCCTGGAATGCAGGAGACCCGGGTTTGATCCCTGAGTCAGGAAGATCCCCTGGAGAAGGAAATGGCAACCCATTCCAGTACGCTTGCTTGGAGAATCCCATGGGGGAGGAACCTGGTGGGCTATAGTCCATGGGGTCGCAAAGAGTCAGACACGACTGAGCGACCTCACTCACTCACTCACTCATACATTCAATACTAGGGGCTTTCCAGATGGCACAGTGGTGAAGAATCTGCCTGCCAATGCAGGAAATGAAAGAGATGTGGGTTTGATCCTTGGTTGGGAGGATCCCCTGGAGTAGAAAATGGCAGCTCACTCCAGCAAATTTTCCTGGGAAATTTCCCACCCCAGTACTCTTGCCTGGAGAATCCCATGGAGGGAAGAGCCTGGTAGGCTACAGTCCATGGGGTCGCAAGGAGTCGGACACGACTGAGCGACGTCATCATTTCATCATCATGGTGTGAAAAAGGAATCTAATTTTTATTACTTTTCATGTGGTTGTATCCAGTTGTAACATTGCTATTTAAGAAAATGGGAACCCATTTTTTTCTCTGCTGATTTGAGATGCTACTTCCATCATATATTCCATTTCTATTGTTCTCCAGTCTAGATGTGAGTTTTGTATTCTGTTTCAACATTCTACCATTCTATTCATGTGTTAACACCAACCTGTTTTAATTATAGAAACTTTGTAATGTTTCCATACCTATTACGGTTAGCTTCCAAACAATGTGCATGTTCAGTTTTCATGCTATTCTTGCTTGTTTATTCTTTCACATGAATTTTATAATCAGTGTGGATTTCTCTTGAAAAAAGCCTGATGCTATTTTTATTGAAATCCTATTATAAACAAAGTTATAACTGATATATTTGGTTGAGTATTCCAACCCAAGGGCTTGAAATGTCTTTCTATATTTCTTTGTGTTTGTTAGGTGTGTTTGTATCTTTAGTCATACAGGTTTTGTTAAAATTCTTGTTAGATTTTTGCTTAGGAATTTATTTTACTTTTCTATTGAAATGAGATTTATTTTATATGTTCTAACAGGTTATTGTCTGTATATGAAGTATACAGATTTCTAATTTTATTCCTGCAGTTTTACTGGTATTATTTTTAGTATATTTTCATTGATTCTTTTGATATTTCCAGATGTATAATAATATCATCTGCACATAGCGGTAGTTTTACCACTTCCATTCTGATTCTTCTGCCTCTAAATCCTTTCTTTTTGTTACTGGCATTCTCTTGTCCCTTCTACACAATATTAAATAATAGAAGAAGTGGTCAGAGAAGGCAATGGCACCCCACTCCAATACGCTTGCCCGGAAAATCCCAGGGATGGAGAGCCTGGTGGGCTGCAGTCCATGGGGTCGCTAAGAGTCAGATACGACTGAGCGACTTCACTTTCACTTTTCACTTTCATGCATCGAAGAAGGAAATGGCAACCCACTCCAGTGTTCTTGCCTGGAGAAGCCCAGGGACGGGGGAGCCTGGTGGGCTGCCGTCTATGGGATCGCACAGAGTCGGACACGACTGAAGTGACTTAGCAGCAGCAGAAGCAGAAGAGGTGGTGGACATCCTGTCCTTGGCTCAGGTTTTAACAGGAATGCATTAAGCCCTCCCCAGTGGTCCAGTGGCTAAGACTGCGCTCCCAATGCAGTGAGCCTGGGTTTGATCCCTGGTCAGGGAACTAGATCCCGCGTGCTGCAATTAAGGATCCTGTAGGCCAGAACTAAGACACCTAGCACACCCACATAAATAAACAAATAATATGTATTAAAAAAAACCCCAAATAGGGATGCATCTGTATTACTTTGTTAAGGCTGCCATAACAAAATATTATAGAATGTGTGGCTTAAACAACAGAGATTTATTTAATCACAGTGTTGGAGGCCAAAGTTCAAGATCCAGGTACCAGTATGTTTGGTTTCTCCTGAGGACACACACCCTGCCTGGTTTGCAGACGGCCGCCTTTTCCCTGTGTCATCACATGGCTTTCTCTCCTTGTGCAGACACCCCTGGTGTCTCTCATTGTGTCTGAATGCCTTCCTTTTCTAGGGACATAGTCTAGATTAGGGCCCACCCTAGTGACCTCCCAGGTGGTTCAGACAGTAAACAATCTGCCTGCAAAGCAGGAGACACAGGTTCAATTCCTGAGTCTGGAAGATTCCCTGGCAACTCACTCCGGTACTCTGTCTGGAAAATTTCATGGAGAGAGGAACCTAGCAGGCTACAGTCCATGGGGTGGCCAAGAGTCCCACAGGACTGAGCTACTAACAGTTCACTTTCTTTCACTAGTGGGCTCATTGTAACTTAAATACGTTTTTAAGGGCCGTATCTTCACACCCTATCGCATTCTGAGATACTACTTAATTACCTCTTTAAGGGTCTTATCTCCAAACACTCTCACATTCTGAGATACTGAGGGTTAGGGTTTCAACATATAAATCTTGAGGGGACACAATTCAGCTCATTACAACAATGGATAGTTAAAAATTAAGAATGGCCCCAATTCATCTACAGAATTGTCTATCAATGTAGAGAACAAATATATGGACACCAAAGAGGAAAATGGGTGGGGTGGGATGAACTGGGAGCTGGGGATTGACATAGACGCACTAGTGATACTGCATATAAAATAGTTAGCTAGCGAGAACCTCCTGTATGGCACAGGGAACTCTGCTCAGTGCTCTGTCCTGACCTAAATGAGAAGGAAGTCCAGAAAAGAGGTGATATATGTTTACACATAACTGATTCACTTTGGTGTACAGTAGAAACGAACACAACATTGTGAAGCAACTATGCTCCAATAAAAATTAAAAATAAAAGAATTGTCTATCAATTCCTGCTTCATTTAGTATTTACAATAATGCTGCTGCTGCTGCTAAGTCGCTTCAGTCGTGTCTGACTCTGTGTGACCCCATAGATGGCAGCCCACCAGGCTCCCCTGTTCCTGGGATTCTCCAGGCAAGAACACTGGAGTGGGTTGCTATTTCCTTTTCCAATGCATGAAAGTGAAAAGTGAAAGTGAAGTTGCTCAGTGTGCCTGACTCTTCGCGACCCCATGGACTGCAGCCCACCAGGCTCCTCTGTCCATGGGATTTTCCAGGCAAGAGTACTGGAGTGGGGTGCCATTGCCTTCTCCGTTACAATAATGAGTGATACTGAATATGGTCAAAAGCTCTTGATCTCAGTCCTTCTCATTCCTTCAGGTATTTCAAATCCTCAAAGTTCCATTTTCTTCCTTGTACCTTCAATATAGTTTTCTCTACTAATTTTTTTCTTCAGTGTACAAACATAAGGGTATTACCCTAAAAATATGCCCCCTATGCCCTTTCTCTCTCTTTTCCTTTAATTGTAAAAAATGTAAGAATACTGAGGCATACTTAAGACTTCCTATGTACCTTTAAAGGCTGGTGTTCATTTCTAAATGTTATGCCATCTCTCCTCATACCCAATGCAATTTCTGTACAGATATACTTGTAAATCAAAATCTGGGTTTTCTTTGTGTTTTGGAACTTGCTGTGTGAAGACCAGGTGTTTCCTGGGCTAGAAGATGAATCCTCAGGACCTTTGATTCCTGTCCTTGAACTTTAGGCATGTCGCCACTAGGTGGCAGTAGGCGTCATCTTCTGAACTGACTCTGAAGATGTTTAGGCTTTTGTTGATTTAAAAAGCAAAACAGATTTTTTTTTTTCAAATAGGTGCTAATTTTTTTTCTCTGCTGAGCAGCATGTGGGACATTAGTTCCCTGAGCAAGGATCGAACCTGTGCCCCTGCAGTGGAAACGTGGAGTCTACATCACTGGATTGTCAGGAAAGTCCCCTTTGCTGATTTTTAGATGTTGCTTTCTACTTTAAAAAATGGAAATACATTATATATAATGTATATATGTAAGTATATATATATGGCATGTACACATATGATTTATTTAATTGGGAGAGTATATAAATATATACATTCAGGGCTTTCCTGGTGGCTCAGATGGTAAAGAATCTGCCTGTAATGCGGTTTCGATCCCCAGGTCAGGAAGATCCCCTGGCGAAGGGAAGTACCCATACCAGAATTCTTGCCTTGAGAATCCCATGGACAGAGGAGCTGGGCAGGCTGAGTTCATGAAATTGCAGAATGGGACACAACTGAATGACTAAATACATGTACATAGTATCAAATATTTATATGTAATATATATGNTGGAACCCCTAACCGATTAGGATTCATGAGCCATGAGGCAGAACCAGAGTGGAAACCCTCATGTTCTTATGACCAGAAATCTCACAAAGGAAAATTAAACTCACTTTGGAGATAGTCACAGCTTTGACTGATATACAGTGGCCAACCGTGGCCTTTCTTATTCAGAGCATACCTTAACTCAATGGAAAGAAAAGATGGCCTGGTGCCCTCAGCCTGCTGTTGGGATAAAATCATTCACTTGGCTCTTCTGCCTTCCTTGCATTTAATCTCTGGCCTTGACCACTGCTATAATCTCCTTAAGGAGGACAATGACCAAGCACAGTGACTCCCTTTTCTCCTTTGCAACTGAAGATCCACCCTCAGCCTGCTGTTGGGATAAAATCATTCACTTGGCTCTTCTGCCTTCCTTGCATTTAATCTCTGGCCTTGACCACTGCTATAATCTCCTTAAGGAGGACAATGACCAAGCACAGTGACTCCCTTTTCTCCTTTGCAACTGAAGATCCCCTGGAGAAGGAAATGGCAACCCACTCCAGTATCCTTGCCTGGAAAATCCCATGGACAAGGGAGCCTGGTGGGCTGCAGTCTATGGGGTCGCCAAGAGTCGGGCAGGACTGAGCAACTGACACTTGTGTGTGTGACACTTGTGATGCTTCTGCTCTCCTGCCCTGGTATCCTGAGAGAGGAAACTTAAGCCCTTGAGAACTACAACCATGTCCCTCCCCAGTGTGGCTCGATCTGAGTCCCTAGTCCTTGATCTGTAAGCCCAGCCATGAGTTGCTATTTTTCCTTAAGTTACAAGTCAGGACTGGACACATCAATGCCCAGCCTAACCAGCCCACTGAGGCTGATCTCACTCAGCTTCCCAGTCCTCTTGGAATTCCTTGCCATCTTCATCACTGGTCGTCCTTTTGCTTGGTGCCTCCATATTAACTGACCCTACTGATTTCTAGAGCCTTCTCTACTCCCTGCACCCTCCACTTTATTGAGAGGTGCTGGTTGACTCTGGGAAAGTCTGTATGGAGGAGAACTTGTTTTCTTGAGAAGGCAGAGGCCAATTAAACAGAACCCCATCTGGAATACTAGAATTCATCATTTCGCTCTGAACAGGAAATCTCTCTTCTCTTTTTTCTTCTGGTTTTCCCCTTTATCTTTTATTCACCACTCCTGTTCCCCCACCCCCAATAGCTCTTTGCCTTAAAATCATCCTCCAACCTTCCAACCTTTTACAACTAACTGCATTGTTTCCTGCTTCAGTGAGTGGAGTGGTCTTTAATTACCTATGTCTCTTTAGATAAAACATTGGCTGCTTTTATGCCAAAAGGAAAGTGCTTGAAAATGTGACCTCAGCCAACCCCTTGTGGGGAGGAAGAAATTTTTCTCTAACCTTCTAGGTTCTTCTGGCTGGTTCTAAGAATTAAATTGACATGAGACAGATTAATAGGAGAAAATCAAACAAAAAATTAAAAAATATATGTACATATGTGTATATGGGAGAAAAACCCAGGAAAAGAGAGCAACTCACCAAAATGATTGAAGCTCTTACCTTAAATACCATCCTCAGCTAAAGACAAAAGTGGTTGTGTAGTGATTTAGGACTTCAGAAGGGAGGAAGGCAATTTACATAGGGATGAACAAGCAAGTGTTTGGTAAACAAATGTTTCTGGGCGTTGTAGAGACACTGGGCCACACAGAGGGATTTTAACAAATTTTCCTAGATTGCGTCCTGTCTACACACCTAGTTCATGCTTCCTTATCTATGGCCATAGCTCCCTTCCTGGAAAAGGTCCTCTATCTACATGCTTTTAGGCAATTAGGACAAGTCAAATGATTTTTCAGTATCGCAGTAATCCAAGTCTATATCCCAACCAGTAATGTGAAGAAGCTGAAGCTGAATGGTTCTATGAAGACCTACAAGACCTTCTAGAACTAACACCCAAAAAAGTTGTCATTTCCGTTATAGGGGACTGGACTGAAAAGTAGGAAGTCAAGAAACACCTGGAGTAACAGGCGACTTTGGCCTTGGAGTACAGAATGAAGCAGAGCCAAGGCTAATAGTTTTGCCAAGAGAACGCACTGGTAACAGTAAACACCCTCTTCCAACAGCACAAGAGAAGACTCTACACATGGACATCACCAGATGGGCAATGCCAAAATCAGATTGATTATATTCTTTGCAGCCAAAGATGGAGAAGCTCTCTACAGTCAGCAAAAACAAGACCGGGAGCTGACTGCGGCTCGGATCATGAACTTCTTATTGCAAAATTCAGACTTAAATGGAAGAAAGTAGGAAAAACCACTAGACCATTCAGGTATGTGAGTGAGTGAAGTCACTAAGTCATGTTCGACTCTTTGTGACCCCATGGAAGATAGCCCACCAGGCTCCTCCATCCATGGCATTTTCTAGGCAAGAGTACTAGAGTGGGTTGCCATTTCCTTCTCTAGGGGATCTTCCTGACCAAGGGATCGAACCTGGGTTTCCTGCATCGCGGGCAGATGCTTTACTGTCTGAGCCACCAGGGAATCCCTCAAATCCCTTATGATTATACTGTGGAAGTGACAAATAGATGCAAGGGATTAGAT
>SJYX01021643.1:143371-183846 GCA_006410675.1 Oreotragus oreotragus
AACAGTGGAAACAGTGTTAGACTTTATTTTTCTGGGCTCCAAAATCACTGCAGATGGTGATTGCAGCCATGAAATTAAAAGACGCTTACTCCTTGGAAAGAAAGTTATGATCAACCTAGATATCATATTCAAAAGCAGAGACATTACTTTGCCAATAGAGTCTGTCTAGTCAAGGCTATGGTTTTTCCAGTAGTCATCTATGGATGTGAGAGTTGAACTGTGAAGAAAGCTGAGCACTGTGAGAAAACTGATGCTTTTGAACTGTGGTGTTGGAGAAGACTCTTGAGAGTCCTGAGTCTCTTGGACTGCAAGGAGATCCAACCAGTCCATTCTAAAGGAGATCAGTCCTGGGTGTTCTTTGGAAGGAATGATGCTAAAGCTGAAACTCCATTACTTTGGCCACCTCATGTGAAGAGTTGACTCATTGGAAAAGACTGATGCTGGGAGGGATTTGGGGCAGGAGGAAAAGGGGACGACAGAGGATGAGATGGCTGGATGGCATCACCGACTCGATAGATGTAAGTTTTAGTGAACTCCAGGAGTTGATGATGGACAGGGAGTCCTGGTGTGCTGCGATTCATGGGGTCACAAAGAGTCTCACATGACTGAGCGACTGAACTGGACTGAACTGAACTGAAATGAACTGAATTTCAAGGAGCTTAGAATCCAAGATAAGGAAGTTGAAATGTGCTCACCACATTTTAAACATGATAACACAGTTTCAGAAATCTGGAGATAACAGAACATATTAGCATCATTTCTGATTTTCTTCCCATTCTAACCCTTTCTTCTCCTTGTAATCTAAGACAGTTTACAATGTAAAATGGATTATGTCATTAATCTTAAAATCCTTTCAGGACCTTCCATCATATGAAAATAACTGAGAAATTGTTAATCACTGTATTTTCTACTTGTTCCTACTTAGACAGTGGTAGGAATGTAATGAAAATTCCTATCAGTAAAAAAAGTTAATGTGGCTGATGTAGAAAACAGACTCTAAAATATCAGATATTTTAGTGCTGGAGTCTGATTGGTTCACCAAAATCAAGGATGTATTTCATTTTNAGTTTTAGTGAACTCCAGGAGTTGATGATGGACAGGGAGTCCTGGTGTGCTGCGATTCATGGGGTCACAAAGAGTCTCACATGACTGAGCGACTGAACTGGACTGAACTGAACTGAAATGAACTGAATTTCAAGGAGCTTAGAATCCAAGATAAGGAAGTTGAAATGTGCTCACCACATTTTAAACATGATAACACAGTTTCAGAAATCTGGAGATAACAGAACATATTAGCATCATTTCTGATTTTCTTCCCATTCTAACCCTTTCTTCTCCTTGTAATCTAAGACAGTTTACAATGTAAAATGGATTATGTCATTAATCTTAAAATCCTTTCAGGACCTTCCATCATATGAAAATAACTGAGAAATTGTTAATCACTGTATTTTCTACTTGTTCCTACTTAGACAGTGGTAGGAATGTAATGAAAATTCCTATCAGTAAAAAAAGTTAATGTGGCTGATGTAGAAAACAGACTCTAAAATATCAGATATTTTAGTGCTGGAGTCTGATTGGTTCACCAAAATCAAGGATGTATTTCATTTTGACCATGTTATAACCACTCTGAAAGGTTATGCCAGTTGTGATCTGCACAACTTCAGGGGTGTGGACTGAAAGAAAAATGCACAATGTGAGAGTTGTGAGTTAAGTTTTATTCAGGGTCTTACTGAGGACTGAAGCCCAGATGACAGCCATTCAGTTGAGGAAGCTGTTCTGAAAAGTGTGGAGAAGCTGGTTGATATATGATTTTTTGGTTAGGGAATGCATACCTTCAATGTTGGTTGTTTGCTATTTAGTCATTCAGTCATGTCTGATTCTTGTGACTCCATGGGACTGTAGCTCACTAGACTCCTCTGTCCTTGGGATTATCCAGGTAAGAATACTGGAGTAGGTTGCCATTTCCTTCTCCAGGGGATCTTCCTGACCATTGGATCGAACCCACATCTCCTGCAAGCCTCCTGCATTGCAGGCGGATTCTTTACCATTGAGCCACTGGGGAAGCCTGCCCGCAAGTGTACACCTTTGTAAAAGATTATTGTTAGTCAAGAAGCGATATCTCAATTTAATGATCTTAGAGCTTTTCCATGTAGGAGAAGATGCAATAATCAGGGTTCATTAAAATCCTTCCTGAAATAAACATCCATCTAAGGGGGCTGCTGGTCCAAAGCACAGAGTGCCTCATCCTGTTATCTTCAGTTTTTTTTTTTTTTCCAGAGCGTACTGCTGGTCAGGACTGCAGCAGGTTGCAACTTTAATCCATATAGAACTGAGTAAACAAAAATGCTCTCTTCTTTGTTTATACTTCTGAGTGCATGTAACTCACGTCAGTCGTGTCTAAACCTTTGTTACCCTATGGACCATAGCCTGCCAGGCTCTTCTGTCCATGGGAATCTCCAGGCAAGAATACTGAAGTGGGTTTCCGTGCCCCCCTCAGGGGATCTTCCCCACTCAGGGATTGAACCTGTGTCTCTTATGTCTCCTGCACTGGCAGGCAGATTCTTTACCACTAGCGCCAGCTGGGAAGCCCTGTGCTTACAGTTCTACAATGGGTACAAAGGGATCTGAGAACTTTACCATATTGTAAGAGGTCTATGAGTTTTCGGGCCTTGAAAGTGGTTACTTAACTTTACTCATGTTTCTATTCCCCGAAGTGTCTATTATTTTACCTGAGGCTGAATTGGGAATTAATTCATATTTATTTATTTAGTGGAATTTTAAAATAATTTTATGTGTTCTTGTAATATTTGTTCTCATTTTGAATTACTTTCAGTTTACAAACTACTATTTTAATACTGCATAATTGGTCAGTTTATTTTAAAAAGTCAAAACAGAATCATAAAAATGATTCCTACATACATTAAAAAATGTTAATTAAGACATGAAGTGTATATTCATTCAACAATTTTTGAGACAGTACTCAGGCCTATTCTTTGGCCATTTAGACTATTCTTCCTCTATTCTTCATGTCCATTGATAAAAGTTCTGATTTATTTTATTGCATTAGTCATAAGGCATGATTCTAAATTTCCATATTCCTTTTTCAGAGAATCTTTTACCTTTCACAATGATTTAGTTATTTATTTGGCTATACCTTATCTTAGTTGTGGCACATAGGATCTTTAGTTGTGGCATGAGAAGTCTTAGTTAAAGACTAGTTCCCTAACTAGGGCTGGAACCTGGGCACCTTTCATTGGTAGTGCAGAGTCTTAGCCACTGGACTACCAGGGAAGTCCTCCATATTCTTGAAAGTATATTAAGTGAGATATTTCTGATACAATACTGGCTCAGAATCCTTTAGGATTTATTATCTTCTTCCCTCTTAACTTTATACAATTATCTTGTCCACAACTCATTTCATAGTGAATTTTTAAACTGATGATTGCCTATTTTTCAATCGTTCTAAGACATTCAACCCCAAGTTCATGGAAACAATTCTATTTCTCCCACTTACATTTTTAGTTTATTCAAATATTAATAAGTTTAAGTACATAGCAATAATTATAATTATCAGTAAAACCCACCTGAAGAGTTTGGGAATAGACATCGACTCTTAGCATATCACTCAAATATGGGAAAAGAATGTCAGCATCCAAAAGGTGTATTCATGAGCATTCATCTTGTAGCAGAAAGCTGTGGATAAACAGAATCTGTTTTCCTGAGGTCCTGTCTCTTATACACATCTAGATGTGTATAAGAGACAGGTCTAGTCAAGGCTATGGTTTTTCCAGTAGTCATGTATGGATGTGAGAGTTGGACTGTGAAGAAAGCTGAGTGCCGAAGAATTGATGCTTTTGAACTGTGGTGTTGGAGAAGACTCTTGGGAGTCCCTTGGATTGCAAGGAGATCCAACCAGTCCATCCTAAAGGAGATCAGTCCTGGGTGTTCATTGGAAGGACTGATGTTGAAGCTGAAACTCCAATACTTTGGCCATGTAACTCGAAGAGTTGACTCATTGGAAAAGACCCTGATGCTGGGAAAGATTGAGGGCAGGAGGAGAAGGGGACGACAGATGATGAATTGGTTGGATGGCATCACTGACTCAATGCACATGAGTTTGGGTGAACTCCGGGAGTTGGTGACGGACAGGGAGGCCTTGGGAGCTGCAGTTCATGGGGTCACAAAGAGTCGGACATGACTGAGTGACTGAACTGAACTGACCGGGGACTAGATCCTATATGCCACCGCTAAGAGCTAGAATGCAGGAACTAAAGATCCCACATGCTGCAAGGAAGACTGAAGATCCCAGGTGCCACAACTAAGACCCAGCACAGCCAGATAAAAAGAAAAGTATTTTCAAAATATTCTGGTCCACCATCACCACCACCTTGCCCCAAATACACTCCTCCCACTGATTTCCCCTCTCAGTAAGTGCCACTTTTGTCCTTCCAACTGTCCTTTTTCTCACATCCAACAACCAACCTGTCAGCATACACAGCAGGCTTTTTCTTCTTCAAGATACATTCAGAATTTGACTACTTTTTACAACCTGGTATATACTTTCCTCAAGGGAAAGGGCAGAAGTTCCAACAGGCCTGGTTGAAATTCACCAGGATTGTTAAGGCCCCAGCTGGCATTGGCACCCTGGTACTTCTGCCTACAGGTCATTGGCTAGAACAAGTTACATGGAGAAGCTCAATACCAATGAAGTAAGTATTCTCGCATAAACTAGGGCATTAACAAGGGAAAGGAGGAAAGGATGAACTGTGGACAAATAATACAGTCTACCATTGATTACAATACACCATCAAGACCTTGTCTATCTTACCATCTCTCATCTCAGACTGTGTTTCATAGTCTTCTACATAGTATATTAGTTTCTTTGTCCTTCCATAACAAAGTACCGCAAACTAGGTATTTTACAATGACAAGTATTTATTACAGTTCTAGAGGTTAGAAGTCTAATATCAAGGTCTTGGCAGAGCTTCACTCCATTCAAAGCCTCTAAGTGGGGATCCATCCTTGCCTCTTCCAGCTTTTGGTAACACCAGGCACCACTTGGCTTGTGGTAGCTAATACTAACATTTGCTTCCATCTTTACATGGCTGCCTTCTTCCCTCTGCCTGAAGACATCCCGCAGTGTTAGACCTCAAAGGGCATGACTTTTTGAGGACCAAAAGGCAGACTCTAGTGGGTTGAATTATTTCCCCCAAAAAAGATAATATTGAGAAGCTAAACTTCAGTACCTGTAAGTGTGACCTTATTTAGAAATAGGATCTTTTCAGATGTAATTAAGATGAGACCACAGTGAATTAGGATGGGCCCTAATCCAATATGGCTGGCATCCTTTTAAGAGATTTATGAACGCAGGAAGAAAATGACTCACAATAGAGGCAGAGATTGGAGTGATGCAACTACAAGCCAAACAACACTAAAAATTGCCAGCAATCTACCAGAAGCTAGGAAGAACAAGGAAATATTCTGCTCATGAGCACATGACTTTTTCAAAATATTTGAGATGTTCAAATGCCAATGTATTAAAAAGACTTATTCTTTAAATTTAGACAGTTCTGGATCGACTTAAATATCTGAACCTAAAAAGAGCAGCTGTTATAACCAAACTTCAGAGTACAGAGGAAGATATTAATGACACAATGGAAAATGTAAGTTACTTTTAACTGTCTACCCTTTCCCTCTGTGTTGTGCCCTTAATTTGTATCCTTTCAAGGTTTAAAAGGGTCTCAGAATACCTTTATAAAAATAGATTTGATTTTTCAGAAGCTATAATATTGGCACAATATCCTGCTGCTGCTGCTGCCGCCGCTGCTGCTGCTGCTAAGTTGCTTCAGTCGTGTCTAATGAGAGCAATGAAAGAGTCTTTTGTTATGTATGAGGTAGCTTTGGAAATCACCTAAGAATGGGGGCTGGTTGTCGGTGGAGCCAATCTTGTGATTAAAGTGTTGAAACTTTCGCTTCCATCCCCTTATCTGGGAGAGGGAAGAGGGGCTGGAAGTTGACGTTAGTCACCAATGGCACCACCAACTCAATGGACATAAGTCTGAGCAAGCTCTGGGAGATGGTGAAGGACAGGGAAGCCTGGGGCGCTGCAGTCCATGGGGTCACGAAGAGTCACACACACTGAGCCACTGAAAAACAACAACCAACGGCCAATGATTTAATCAACCATGTCTCTGTAATGAGGCCTCCAGGAAATCCTAAAAGGAGAAAGAGTTCAAAGAGCTTCCCGGCTGGTGAACATGTGGAGATTGAGGAGAGGCTGATCCCAGAGAGCAGGGAAGGGCCACGTCCTTTCCCTACACCTTGCCCTCTGCATCGCTTCCATCTGACTGCTCCTGAGTTACATCCTTTTATCAAACACTCGTCATCTAGTAAAATGTTTCTCTGAGTTCTGTGAGCTGCTCCAGAAAATTAGGCAAACTCAAGGAGGGGATTGTGGGAACCACTGATTGATAGCCAGGTGGTCCGAAGCACAGGTGACATGACAACCTGGACCTGTGCCTGGCGTCTGAAGTGGGAACAGTCCTGTGGGCCTGAGACCTGGACCTATGGGACTTGACCCTACTTCCAGGTAGATGGTATCAGAATTGAATTGGAGGATAGCCGGCTGATACTGGAGAATTTGTGGTATGGGGGAGATAACATGCATTGCAAAGAACACCAAAGAACTGCAGAAGTCTTTGAGAAATATTTAGAATATAGAACAAACAGAACTTGGTTCCTGACCAAATGAGGGGTAAGGAAAAGGGGGAGTCAGGCTGATGGCCAGATTCTGCATTGTGTTCAACAGCCTCCATGCAGACCACTCTAGTCTAACAATCAGACAGCAGACAGGGTGATGGAGACAGTCTGCAAACCTCATTATGTAATTCTGCTGTTTTGAAGCCCTGGCTGTCTGCCTATTCCTCCCTAATAAATTCCTCAGGCTCAGGGAAGGCTTTGCAAGTAGGTTACCCCTGAATGAAGATCTATAGCTGAAGTAGAAAGTAGGCCAAGGAGTGGGGGTGAGTGCGGTACCCTTCTGGTAGAGGGAGTGCAGATAGCCCTTTAAGAGTAGCTCTGGCCAGCAAGATGCCTCTCAGGTTTGAGCATGCCTCTTTGGGATCTGATTTCTGCTACTCTGCTTATGGTTGCTGTAGGTTTCCCACTCAGCCCTTAGAACCTTGTGCAGACATACAACCCTGCTTAGACTAACTCCTGAAAGAAAGAAAGGCACCTTTCCTCTTGAGCTGGGCTCACACCTGTCTCCAGAACTGGTCCCTTATCTAAACCATGCTCACTCCCATCTGGCAGACAGGACTTACCACCTAGCAGGCTCTCTGAAAGACATGTGGAAATTCACATGGATTATGTACAAATGTCAGCTCCATTACAGACACCCATGCCCACTTCATGGATTTTAGCACTGACTTAAAATCTTATTTTATTTTGAAGGAAGTTGAATAGATGTGAGCCCATTTCACTGTGGTTCAACAGAGCCCACAAGCCTACGCAGACTGAGTCCTAGGATATGTCAGTTTTACAAGCCATGCATTGCTAAGGACACAAAGCCTCCTTTCTCTGTCCTTGCTGGGGAATGAGATATTCTTCATAAACCAAATTTCAGAAGGCACAAATTTTCTCTTTCCTTGGAAAACGTAAAAATATTTTGAACCTTAAATATTTTCATGGAAATCTTCCCAACTATCTTTCAAATATTTACAGCCATTTGTTATTTTCTTTAAAAGCCAATTATTATTTTCTTAATGACATAAGATGACATTATGAAGATTAGCTATCATACTGTGTACAGGGGTCTCTCAGAGATTAAGGTATGTCGAGGCATTTGCTTTGGTACTTACTGGGTAAGGACAACTGGGATTTTTAGTTCTAGGATCTGCTTTTTATATCTTCTCTGACTTTTTCCCTTTCCTTCTCTGACTTACCCAATCCTTTTAGAAAAAAATTGGCTCATTATCATGCTGGTACCCTCAAATACTTTGACCACCTGATGTAAAGAGCCAATTAATTGGAAAAGACTCTGATGCTGGGAAAGGTTGAAGGCAAAAGGAGAAGAAGATGGCAGAGGATAACATGGTTAGATAACATCACCAACTCAATGAACGTGAATTTGAGCAAACTCCTGGAGATAGTGGAGAACAGAGGAGCCTAGCAGTCCACGGGGTCTCAAAGACTCAGACACAACTTAGCGACTAAACACAACCTTCAAGGCATGTGAAATAGTCTGAGATTATTTCAACTCAGGCTTCACAAAATATGTGAGGCTACTTCCTAATTGTACTACTCAGCTGCTCTGCATCTCCCCGTCTCCTGGGCTCATGATCTGTTTCAATAATTCCTTCTGGCTCTGCCTTGTATAGAATCTAGAACTGGATTGGGGCTTATTACTCTGATTTAAATCTTAGCAACTTTCTAGACCTTGGTGTCTAGTATCTTTACGCCAGGTTCATGCCTTAGTAGTGGATAAGGGGGACCCCACTCAGTGACCCCAGTAGAGTCGTTTGGGACCTGCTCAGATGGGCTAACTTCAGAATCTCACTCTGTTCTCTCTCACTGTCTTTCAAGTGCTGCCCCAATACCATCTGCACTGCTCACCAATCTTTGCCCCAAGTTGCCCCAAAGAAACTGCCTGAGGAGGTCAGGAAGGACTTTTCAGGGTCTGAAGTTTGTTTCCTCTTAGTCTAAATGGCAACCCATTCCAGTATTCTAGCCTGGAAAATTCCATGGACAGAGGAGCCTGGCAGGCTATAGTCCATGGGGTCACAAAGAGTTGGACATGACTGAGTGACTATCACTCACTCACTGGGCTGTAAAGGATTCCCTGAATAGGGAGCATAAAACTCCAGAGGGTCTTCTACATTTCAAGAACGAAACCATCTTCCTTTTTACCTCTGCTCCACCCTCAGAGAGACAGCAAAAGGTAAATCTGAATCCTCCAGCCTCCATGATTGGAGGACACTTGTCAAACCTTGAAAATGCAGACCACTTGGGATGGAGGAGGGGGACTGAATGAAGAGGGGGACTGAAATACCATATTGTCAAAAAATATCAGGGTTAGTACCTTGCAGTATGTAAGAAAACCAGAGCTAGAATCCTTAAGAGGCTGGTTTTAGTGCCAAAAAAGGACGGTGCACGCGTGTGGGCACTCAGTCGTGTCCTACTCTTTGTGACTCTATGGACTGTAGCCCACCAGACTCCTCTGTCCATGGAATTTTCCAGGCAGGAATACTGGAGTGGGTTGCCACTTCCTCCTCCAGGAAAAAGAATGTTAAGCATAGTTTATAATAAGCATGCCAAGGGATGACTGCATGAAGCCAATCTCTTTTATTGAAGCCAGTGTGCTATGAAAATAAGAGGCCATGACCTTGCCCTCAAGGAGCTTATAATTTACTAGCACTCACACATACCCACACCCACTAACCCACCCACCCACTTAGCAATATAAAAGAATCCAGTTGTGAAGATGGGGGTTGGCTAAGTTGCTCCTTTGTGTCTGACTCTTCAAGGCCCCACAGACTGTAGCCTGCCAGGCTCCTCTGCTCATGAAATTTTCCAAGCAAGAATACTGGAGGGGGTTGCCATTTCCTACTCCAGGGGACTTTCCTGACCCAGGGATCAAACCTGCATCTCCTGTGGCTCCTGCATTGCAGGCAGATTCCTTACCACTGGGCCACCAGGTAGGCCTGATGATGTGGGTTTCAGTTCAGTCACTCAGTCGTGTCTGACTCTTTGCAACCCCATGGACTGCAGCATGCCAGGCTTCCCTGTCCATCACCAACTCCTGGAGTTTACTCAAACTCATCTTCATTGAGTCGGTGATACCATCCAATCATCTCATCCTCTGTCATCCCCTTCTCCGATTGCCTTCAATCTTTCCCAGCATCAGGGTCTTTTCCAATGAGTCAATTCTTTGCATTAGGTGGCCAAAGTATTGGAATTTCAGCTTTAGCATCAGTCCTTCCAATGAATATTTAGGACTGATTTCCTTTAGGATGGACTGGTAGGATCTTCTTGCTGTCCAAGAGACTCTTAAGAGTCTTCTCCTTGTATGTAAATATGATGTCCTTGGGTGACTTGAAACAGCCTCTTCCTTTCTTAAGCTCTGTGATTTCTCCTCCATGTATTAATTTTCATGTTAATTTGCTTTTCTCATCTTTTCAAATCTTTGGATTATGTGAAAAGGAAGGAGGTGGAAATGAAGCCATAGGAAGTGGCCGCAGAAAATAATTGCCATTTCAAGATGTAATAAAAAGGAACAGACATATTGCAGAAGGGACTTAAATTAGACAGTAAGAAGAGTGTTCTGAGAATTTGGGGTTAAGAGATTATTGAAGCAGGTTGGTTTTTTTCTAGTGGATAATGAGATATTTGGGGAATCATTTCAAATTCTTTAGAGATTTGTGTGAAGAAATGGGAAGTCGGGGAAGAATCCCCAAGAAGGTAACAAACAAGACAGTCACATGTAAATGCTTGTGCTATGTCTAAACACCTATGGTACCCTCTTGCCCACACACCCTCTGCTGTGTCAACAACCTCTTCATTTATCATTAACTTCACAGTTTGACAGGAGTGAGAAATTCCCGAGATGCTCCCTTGATCTCACTCACCCCTTCCTACCCTCCGCCCTCCTCATTCCTGGCCTGAGTCCATTCAGAGCACAGACTTCTCAGTCCTGGGGCCTCTTCCCCTCACTCTGCTCTTTGAAATAAACACCACGTGCGCCAGAGTCCCTGGATATTGATCACTCTGGTTTGGCTTTGGAAACCCACCTGGCAGTTGCCTGTGAACTGAGTCTCCCCGGAGGACAGTGTTGGGTCCCAACTGGCACCAGTCAAATGCTGTACAAGGCAGCTGTGGCTGGTCGGGCTCAGGTGGCCTATTTGGAGTCTCTGTTCCTACAGCACCTGGTAACTTCATTTCAGCCAAAAGCCTCTGACGTCTTGCCGATGTCTGCTTAGCTTGGGGATGTCTGGGAATGGAGGGTGGAGAGCTGGGGGGCGGGAACTAATTAATGGGCTCCAGGATGGAATGAGACGAGTGATTTCAGGTGGTGTGAGAGAAGTGGCCGCAGCTGGAGAGGACGTGCTGGCCGGGAGATGACGTCACCAGCTCAGGCTCCTTCCCCAGTGGCCCCTGGGGCTGGGTTGTCAGGTAAGGGAACCTGAGTCTCATCCAGGCTCTGTGTCTCCCCCAGAACAGGACCTACTTTTGGTCTCTCCCTCTCTGCTGAGCAGGCTCCCAAGTGAGGCCTCTGGGGCCCTGTGAACACAACCCCCTGGGAACAGAGCCCCAGAAATTAAAGCCAAGGGTTTGCCTGATGTCCCCAGAGAGCAGCAACTTGGGTGGTACCAGTTCAGGGTTCCAAGCCCAAACACTGAATGAAATATTCAACACAAATATTTGTTTGAGTCTTTCTCCACTAGAGGGCAGAGGCTTTTCTGACTATGGCTAGAGTCCTAGTCCTTTTCCTATTTAAATTTCAATCAGAATTTACAAAATAATAATAATAATTGAGTGGGCATCTACAAAAAGTGCCCACAAACCCTCTCACTTTTCTCCCTCCTCTCCCAATAAATTGATATTCTCAACCAGACTGACTAAACGAATAGAATGGATAGAATGGTTTTGTTTTCAAAATTGTTCCCACAGTCTGCAGAGCATTAGGCCCTAGAAATCCACATCTCGAGCTAGTACTCATGTGGGCCTGGTGGATGGGCAGTGCTGGCCTGTGTGAGCTACGCAGTTTGGAGAAGGAAGGTACGTGCCCCAAACACCTCTGACTTGATGTTATCAGCACAGAGCTGAGCTGCACGGGGAGTTAATGGACAAATCCGCGGAGCTTCCTGAGATCAAGATTTCTATTAAAGCTGGAGGCGAGGAATTGCAGGCTGTTGCTGAAGATGAAGGTCCAGGAAGGAGCCTCAGCATCTTCCCTCTTTCCTGCCCTAACTCTGAACCAAATGCAGACTGTCTTTCCCCTTTCTTCTTCTCACACGACTACATCTAGAAGTCCTTCTTGCAGGGAGCTCTCTTTGCAGCTGCCCTCTTCCTCCTTCCAGCTAAGAAGCAGAACAGGATGAACTCTCAGGGGTGGATTGAGAGAATCTGTATGGTATTTAATTCAGAATGGAATTTCCTCAGCTTTGAGGGTTTCAGTTCTGGTTTTACAATGCACAGGAGACATCAGTGATCATTAAAAGATTCTTCAGGAGATTCTCAAAATCAAATTCCTTTCATTTGTTAAAAATACAAACCCACAGAAAAAGGAGCTCAAATAATGAAAGAGGTGGACAGAGAGCTGATGTTCTGTGAGATTCAGAAAACCGTCCACCAGAGGGTATGCACTTGGGTGTCTGGGCAATAGGAATCTCAGACTGCTTGGGCCCCACCCTAGCCACACGGCTTTCCCCGTGACAGGCACAGCAGTTCCTCAGACTCAGGGACACACTGACCCGAGAGGGAAGGAGCACAGAACAAACAGGCCAGCCTTCATGTGAGAAGCAGCTGGGAGCAACTGGCTTGGCCCCAGCTTCAGAGACAGGAGCAGAGTCCCAGGGCCCAACCCAGCCTGTGGCCCTCTCTGCTGTGTCCTGCTGCACCTTGTCTTTGTTCCGCCTTCCTCAGGCCAGCGATCCAGTTAAAAACCCTGCATGTGAGTGGCAGCCTTTCATCAGAAATGGCAGCCCCGACAAACCCTCCACCTGATACTGTAGTTTTCGACTTGATCCTTTCTTGAACCTATATACCGTGGCCCTGGAGAGGTAGAGTCACCCCTAGTGACTTCTTCCCTGGTTATGGATGTAGAATCTTGCATATGAGGGCAGAGAGTTGCATGACTGAGGGTCATAGGAAGAACCAGAGGGCTCCTTGCTACAAAGAGATGCACGAGCTCTGTTCTTGGCTTGGCTCGGGGACCCGCTCTTCTGTCATTCCCCTCCGGCGAGGAGAGACTCAAAGCCCGGCACCAGCCTCTTCTGAGCTGGACCTGTGCGATGACTGCGTTCCCGTCTGCGTCTGTGCACAGTGGCCTGGGGATACCAAGCACCACAAGGTAAAGGTGAGCGAGGGGCTGGGGCGGGGGAGGAAGTTCAAGGCAGAGGTTTCCCGTGGCCCTGTTTCTGTTGTGAGCTTGAGTCCTTTGGGGACTGCCTCTTCCAGGAAGACCTCTGAAGCCCAGAAGAGTGGGAGCCAAGTGCAGCCATAGGCGCACTGCTGTTCTCCCTCGGCTGTGGCTGTGGTCTGCTTGTGCCAGAACCTACAAGGGTCCAGGCAGGGCCCCCTGAAGGCTGGGAGAGCAGCAGGAAGATGAGGGCTGGAGGTTATAGAGCTGGTCAGTGGCAGAGCAGATGCTCAGCTCCACCGTGGGCAGTGCTGTGTCTAATCGGCACTCAACTGGTCTGAGTTCCTTCTGCATCTTCTAGGACCAACTGGTCTCTGCCAGCTTGTTTACCAGAATGAGGCGCATGTTTTACGATTAGGGCCCAAAGCAGTGAGATCATGTGCTAGAATAGCTTCAAGTGGTGGGTAAAAGTTTAATCTTCCTTCTCAGTCCTTAACTCCTGCATAATTACAGCTTCAAACCTGAAACCTGCCTTCTCCAAACTAGTGATTTTACTTTGTTCCCTGGAGTCAGAAAAGGTCATAAGTTCTCCCCTCATTTATATAAATGCCTTTCCCCACAAGGACTTGCCCTCTGCACTTGGAAGCATAAGACTTGAAGCCAGCACTGGGGTCTCCTGAGTCTGCTCTCCTCTCCCAAGCCAGAAAGGGCCCTCTGAGGGACTGTGGGTCCCCCTGAGGCTTCAGGCATAGCAACAGTCCTTTAAGAAAGCACCTGCCAACAACTTTTAACCTAGACTGGGAACACTGACATAAGGGAGCCATTCAACCAAATGTCAGCATTTGGTCTACCAGACAGAATAAGTGTTTGAATAATTTACCAAACTTTTCTGGTTTTATGGGAGTCTTTCAAGTCACAGATGTAGCCCTCTTGGGTTTCCTTTGAGTCTACTGCTTATGTTCTTAGAAATTCCATCTTTATGTCCCCTAAAAATTCAAGATAATAAACTTAAAACATACAAAAAAATAAAAAACATGGCATTTGGACTGGCTCTAGAGTTTCCCCCCACTCCCCTGCATGCGCACACAGTGGCTGTCCTTGTTCTGATTTAGTTTGGTGACATGGGTTCATTCTCCTTTGGTTTGAATTGTTGGGGGAAAAAAAAGAGAATCACCTTTCAGAGTGGGGAGAGTCAAAATCAAGTGGTAGTTGCTGCTAGAATGGCATTATCTTGACCCAGAAGCCCCTGGGTTTGTGGAAGCTGCTAAGTGACTGCTGGTGGAGTGGAGGTGGGGTGGGGGGTGGGTCATCCGGCTGGGGAGTTGTCACTGTGAAAGGGCCAGCAGGTGTTAACAGCACTGGTTAGGGCCAGGATCAAGCAGGCTGCTTCCTGGGACTTCAAGTGTGGAAAATACCCGAAGGCAAAGTTTAAATGTCCTCTTGTTAATGTGACTCAAACAAATGCAATTATTTCAAAACTTATTAGTGCTGTTCAAGATAGTGTGACACTTCATTTTGCAGAGAACAAAATAAAATCAATATATATTTTTGAAAAATATTTACTTTGGTTGAAATACTTTCAACCCCAGGAGTTCTAATTTGGAAAATAGCATTTAGTGTTCCTCTTTCATTTTGCACAGTAGCTGAGACACCTTCTTTTCTCCAAAGGGCTTACTTAGCCCAGGACCGCCTGGGTCTTATTCTCAATGAAACATTTCTGTATTCACTCTTTCTATGCAGAAAACAAATATTTAAAATACTGACCATAATGTTGGGACATAATGTGGCTTAAGTAAGTTCGTGAATCTTTTTGGATCCAAGAAGCTGAATGAGCCCTCTGCAGAGTTCCCAACTGAGTTTGTAGACACACAGGCAGGGAGAGCACACATCTGTTTGCCTCTAAGAAAGGTATGGTTTATGATAATGTCTTTCTTTATTTCTGACCTTGCTTGTAGTTACTAGCGCACTTTGAAGGTAAAGATCACTTGAAAACTCTATTTTAGACTTAATATTTAACTAGTTCCGAAATCTCTTGAGGAAAAATTTGTATTTAAAAAATCATTACTTGTTTGAGATGAAGGTAAAACTTGTTTCTGGAAGATTTATTCACCAGCTTATATAGTCCATATGTTCATCTCTGAGGCCCTGAATACAAGTATCTTCAGGTATTTGAAGAAATAATTTTATTATTATCTGAAAGCTTTGAGTTTAGTGAATTAGAAAATTGTCTTTATTTGAGAATTCAAGATACTGTTGACATGCAAAAAGAATTTTATCTAAACTGTGAAAAAGTCAGTGTATTGGAGATGATGCTTCCTTGATAGGAAAAACCATCAATATTACTATGTCAAATGCTGGTTTGGAAATAGCTTTAATGCAATGGATAACTGCTGAAATAACTACAATAACTTTAGCATCAAGTGAAGATGATACTTGTGTGTGTGTGTGCGCGAGTGTACTACTTTTACCATTTGGAATCAAAATTTGAATTTTCAAAAATATTTTAAAAATGGATAAAAATGATACCATGCACTGTAAAGTATAAGATGTGGTATTATCATGACAGAGAAGTCTATCTTATGATGGACTTTGGAGAGGCAGCATCAGTGAGTTAAGGCAACAGCCTCTGTGGCCCAGGTCCCTCTAGCCTCTTATCTACCGGGAGGAGGTACATGAGAATTCACCAGCTGGCCTGCGGATGAGATGGGGGACCCTGATGCCATTGAAACTCAGCCAGAGTATGGGACTTCAGGGCTGGCTCTTGATCCTCTGAGGCATTCTTCAGTCTTGATCGTTATTCCTTTCTGTGCCCAGAGCTCCTGGACACAGCAAGATGAAGTGGGCTCTGCCATTGTCCCTGAAGAGCCTTGATCTGTTCTTCGGCAAACTGTACCTGACACCAACAGGGGAGGCAGGGGCATGGCACTGGCGGGCCCCACTCGTCTATGCCTCTTCTTTGGAAAGGGCATCTCGAGACACTAGCACCCTCTGAACACTGCCCACGATACTCTCTGGCTGAGAAGATAAGGTGGCAAGCAGTACCTCTGTGGTGGGCATCACTGGATCCACGGTTAGGAAAGTGCCTGAGGTGGTTGTTAAAAGACAGTGAGTGGTTATGGCCTCCCCTGGGCCCTAGGAACTGAAGGGGGGAGAGAATGGGAAGGCCCTGTCAGTGAGAAGACTCGAGCCTCAGAGAGGGCTCACTGGCCGCTCAGCCTTGTTGTGCTCCGCGTCACCAAGCAGCTCAGGAATCCAGTGTGTGAGAGAGTCTTCACAGGGATCCAGAATGGTACAGCAAAGCAAGCGTCCATCCTCTCTGGCTTGAGTGGGGTGGCCATTCCAGGACCCTCCCAGGCTGGACACTCTCATAGCCCTCAGTGGCCATCAGTGAAATGGTGGCCATGGGCAGCTAAATGGCCTGCAGAATTCTCAGGATCCACACACAAGTTGCAGACATTGTTTTTGGCCATACACACATCCACAGTAACATCCTTTTCTCGGTTCATTATACCACTTTCTATAACTTTGCAAGTTCTAGCGTGGCGGCTGAGTTAGGAGGAGCCCAGGGTGGAGGGGAGAGCAGTGAACTGACCCTGATTATTCCATACAGCAGGACTGCTGCGAGAGAGGGAGGGGCAAAGTGGAGAAGGCACCAGGGCAACAGCAGCCATGTGAGGACCTCATGCCAGGGCACAACTGGCAGAGGTATGCTTAGACTAGATTTGACAAGTTCCCTCTTTCCTAACTTCAGTATTCTTTCTGAAGTCTTAAGAAAAGGGGTAGATGACCTCTGCTCATATACACTGCATTTTCATTTCTAAGTATGTTCCCAAGCACGGGAATGTCTTGTTTGCACTTTTACTTTGGCAGTAAAGATGAGGGGGGTGGAAAGCATTCCACTCAAGCTCTAACAATCACTAGAATTACAATTTTCCTCTAGGCTTTCTTATGACATCATAAACCGTTTCAGTCACAGCCATTCACTTTTCTTCGGCTTATGCTTTTTTGAAGTATTCCTGGATAGCCCTTCCCCTTCTCCTCTGACCCTTATTACACCCTCTTCACGCATGTTAACTAATGCGTGTGGTTTTAAAGTGACAGCAATCAAGGAACCCCTGCCCTTCCACTCCTATCCCCACTATCTCCAAAGTGGCCTGGAAGAACCACACGTTCTGGTATTTCCTTCTTTGGTAATTCCTTTCCACGGAATCTAGGCTGGCCCTATGACTTGCTCTTGACCAATAGTCTGTGGTGGGAATGACCCTGTGTTACTTCTGAGGTTATTTAGAAGAGCCTTGCAGCATCTCCTGGGATCTCTTGCCACAGAGGCTCTGGGAGAAGCCAGCCACTCTGTAACAAGTCTGATTGCCTTGAGACCTCCATGTTGTGAGGAAGCACAAGCTAACCATGTGGAGAGACTATGTGCAGAGAGATGCCCAATCAGCCTTCAGCTGTTCTTGCCATCCCAATGGAGGAGCCGCACATGGATGCAGAGTCCGCTGTGGATATCCTGCCCAGTCTGGCATTCAGATGAGACCAGTCTCAGCTGCCATCTGATAGCAACCCCGAGACTCCAAGAGCAAGCAGTCACCTAAACTCTGCCAACCCACAGAATCATGAAAGATAATGACTTGCTATTTGAACCACTAAGCTTTGAAGTGCTTTGCTATGCAGCAATAGATACTTGGGACACCCACCATCGTAGGACAGGATGGCCATGAAGATAACCAGACATTTTCCATATCTTCCTTTGTCAGTCTCGTTGACCTAAGTATGAGAGTATGCCTTTCTTCTCTTCATATGAAATGTAGTTCCACTGATGGCCATGAGGGCTAAATCATTCCATTTAGAGTCATGACCGTTGGAGCATTTTGAAAATATCTACACTGTAGAAATATTCCTTTCCCTCCCCTCCATTATTTCTCCTCTCGTCAGGCACCAGTGTACTTCCTGGATATCACATTGCCTGTGAAATGTGCCCAGTTCACTGGCTGCAATGATGCTTTTGCAGCAACAGGCATACAAGGCAGGTCTCCTTGAAGACAAAGGCAGGAAGAGGAATGGGCTCAGAATCAGGGCCGGGTGTCAGAGGGAGACATTTGGTTTCTCCTCATCTCTTGGAACCAGCTTTTCTGAAGGTCTGTTCCAAAGATCTAATCAGGGTGTATCCCTTTCCACTGACATTATCATTTGTTTTTTTTTTTTTCTCAAGATGATACTTTAATTTCCTTCTCTATCCTGGAAAAGACAGTGCAGACTCCCCTTCCCCCCAAGTTCAATGAAACAAGGTTGGAATTTTTCAAAAGGAACATTTACTAGGAAACTAAAGGGAAACCAAACAGAATACAAGAGAACAGAGGCAGAGTTGCAGATGGGGTCAGGGAGTTCAAATTTATAACCAGCCTCTGGCCACAGCTGGACTGCTAGGCAAAGCTTTCCAGATACAAGCCACTTGCCTGCTGGCCCCTATTAAAGTCACCTTCTATTTCATACCAGCAAGCCAGTGGCATACTCAGCCCTCGACACAGGAAGATCTTGAGAGCAGGGGAACAATAGGCTCAGCTATCCCAGGATCTCCTACCAAGGCTCCCCATTCCAAGGACAAGTCAAAGCTTATTGGGATGGCTGCCTGATATCTACCGGGGCCAGTCTGGTTTCTCTGGGACCACCTTTCTGGGCTCATCTGCCAGGATCTAGAGATAATATTTCTGCTGACTATCTTGCTGGCACCAGTCCTTCATGCTTTGGTTCTAAACACTGGTATGATGGAAGATGTCTGAATGTGGAAGGCAGAGGGGAACCTTGGCCAAAGAAACTGAATTCTTCTCATGTCAACAGACATAGGCAGAAACCTGGGTTCCCTGTCAATCTTCACGGTTGAAAGCCACTCAGAGATGGAAATGGAATACACAGGTTGGGGAACATGTGAAGCTGGAACATAGTAACACTGCCTCATACAACCAAAGGTCTCCATCCTTTTAAGATTTGACATCAAGGTAGTTTCTTGTACCAGGCAGCCATGGCAACAAGAACTTTCTGAAGACCTGCCTGGTTCGTGCTTCTACCCAGTTAATCCTGTATGGAAATGTTAATTCAAATGAAGATAATGAGTTTCCCAGGAAGGTAAACTACAGTCCAACTATGGATTCTGCTGCAAAGGGACTGTATGAAGGGAAATGCTGTCTTGGAGAAAGGGTGCACATGTACTGGCGGGGTACCTCACCCATGTTGGGGAAGAGAGGATCACTAGGTAACACCCCCAGCCCCAGGGCATGCTGAGACCTTTGGTTTCACTTGTATAGAAGCAGAAGCAAGGAGGACGTGGAACACAGCTGGCAGTGGGCTGGCTGATGTGGTCACAAAGGAAGCTGAGTAATGGATGTGATACCAGGGGAGAGCCCTTGACCTTCACTCTAGTAGGCACTTCCATTCCCCAAGTGCTGTGAATGTGATATATGTATCTGGAAATGAAAGGAAACCTGTCTGTCGTTGCCCAAGGCTATGCCTCTGGGCTGTTGCATATGGAAATACCCAGAAGGCACTTAGGCCAAGAAGGCCCCAAGCTGTGCCTTCAATCAGGAACCAGCTGTGTCATCTCTTCATGAACTCAGCTCACTCAATGGTACATCTGTTTCTGAGGCTCTTCCCTCAGAAGACAAATGTACCTGGGAAAGGGTATTCCAGATGCCTATGCCGTTGAGATGCATGCCTCTCTGACAGGGATGACAATGAACTCTCATTCTACTTGCCAATACCAGTTGAAAGGAAGTGGCTGCTGGCTATTCTGAAAACAGTGCTGGGGATTCTGACTCTGGGTTTAGCAGAAGAGAGGGCCACAGTCAACTGGTACTCACTGCCACAGACAAGGGAGTAGGCAGTGAATTTGCTGTGAACTAGACCGCTTTGCACTCGATTTTTTTCCAGGGTAATGGCCTGCTTATCCTATTACTCTCCTGGGGCTATTCCTTGCAAAGCTGGAGTACTTCTTGGGTGAAATTATTTTCTGGAGATAGTTATTAGCTCAGTAGTAGTCCAGTGTGAATTAGATCTGCTGCCTACTTAGCACCTGGATAGATTTTAAGATATTCTGTCGTTCCAGGGCCTTCAAGCAAATAACACCATGTCAGAGTGACACTGCCAGGGCAGCTGCTGTGAACCCATCACCAAGGGCCCTGTGTTAACCACTACGAGTCCTGGCACTCTAGGTGCTCTGAGTACTCTCACTGTGTCAGGCGGTTTCTTCCACAGTCCAGTCTTGATTCTTGGCCAGAAGAGATGCGCTTCCCCTACAGCACACCACCTTAGGCCACCTGAAGATGGCTGGACCATTCACGTTCAGCAAACCCAACCTGGAAAGAGGGTCAGTTATTGCTGTGTTTACAGCTGAGCATTTGGTCACTAGAGTCATCTGGATGTTACTGGATGGGAAAAGTTACTGAAGATCTCTGCAAGGTGGTTGTCCTATTGGGTTCTTGACATAAGTGGTCCTCTTACCCACGGTCATCGTTTCTGTAGGAAAAAGAAACAAAAAGAATGCTTTGGTTTTTGGTTTTCATTCATATAAATATATTTTCAGTTTTCTCTTTTTAATTGAAATACAGTTGATTTACAATGTTGTCTTCATTTTTGCTAAACAGCAAAGCTAAACTGAATGTGTTCAGTTACACATTCTTCTTATTCTTTTCCATTATGGTTATCATAGGACTCTGAATATAGTTCTCTGTTTTATACAGTAGGACTTTGTTGTTTATCCATCCTATATAGAAAAGTTTACATCTGCTAACCTCAACCTCCCACTCCACCCCTCTCCCAACCCCACCAGCCTGTCCTCCATGTCTTGGCAACTATCAGTCTGTTCTCTGTGTCCATGATTCTTTTTCACAGATTGATTGTGTCATATTTTAGACTGCATATAAAGTGACATCACACAATATTTGTCTGACTTACTTTACTTGATATGGTAACCTCCAGTCATTATCCATGTTGCTGCAGATGGCATTACTGCATTCTTTNCCCTCCTCATCCCACCCTCTAGATTGATACAGAACCCTATTTGAGTTTCCTGAGCCATACAGCAAATTCTGTCTATTTTACATATGGTAATTACGTTTCCATGTTATTCTTTCCATACATTTTACCCTCTCCTCTCCCCATGAACATAAGCCTATTCTCCTATGTCTGTTTCTCCATTGCTGCCCTGTAAATAAATTCTTCAGTACCATTTCTCTAGATTCTGTATATACATGTTAGAATATGATATTTATCTTTCTCTTTTTGACTTACTTTATTCTGTATAAAAGGCTCTGTGGTACATATACACAATGGAATATTACTCAGCCATGAAAAGAAACACATTTGAGTCAGTTCTAATGAGGTGGATGAACATACTCAGCTCTTTAATGTGACTTCCTGGCTTATTTGTGCCCAAACCTTTCAGAGTAGAAGTCAAATTCTCCACCCCTGTGTCATCAGTTACCCCAAACTGCTGCAAACATCCAACTTGCCATCTTTCATGTATTTTCATTTAACAATATACCTCTGAATTTTGTTCCATAACAGCATGTGTAATATATTCTTTCAAATGGAAGGGGAAGACCATCTGGGGAGTGAGGCTAGATTGGACAAGTGTGGAGAACTGGGCTTTGGAGCTCTTCATTGTTTAAAAATCAGATAGGTCAGGAGACACCTGCAAATTAGAGGACAAGAAAAGCTCCCAAGGTGGAGGAGAACAAGGAGAGAGAATTCTATGCCACGACCTTGTAAAGAAAATGTATTAAGTAAGAGAGTGTGATCTGAGTACTGGCTGGGCAATCTGGGTGACATCCATGACCTTGACAACAGGCGTTTAGGTGCAGAGATGATGAAAGGCAGAATGCAGCTGTTTCAAGAGGAAATGGGAGGAGAGGAAGTTGAGACAGCCAATAAAAGCAATTTTTTCCAGAGTTTTACTGAAAAGGGGAGCAGAAAATTAAGGTGGTGACTATGGAGGGAAATGTGGAGTCAGGGTTGTTCTCGCTTTAAGATGAGAGCTTGTCTTTTTAAACTGGGCTGTTTATAGTTTCCTTTACGGCTACACTCAATAACTTTTATACTGGGACAGGGAGTGTTTGTGGACTGAGTGGAGTGTAAAAGAGGAGGCAGGAAAGCAGTCATGGAGGAGGTTGAGAGTCAGTGGGGCCTGGGGACAGGGGTAAGTAGCAATTTAAGAGATTATGTTGCGGGTGGCGAAGACGATGGAGCCTTACTCAGGAAATGATCCAGCCTCAATTGTCTTGGCTTCCTTTACCTTCTTAAGAAAAATAACACCTGTTTTAGAATCACTACCAACTCCATTCTGGAGAAGGAAATGGCAACCCACTCCAGTATTCTTGCCTGGAAAATCCCATGGACAGAGCAGCCTGGTGGGCTATCATCTATGGGGTTGCAAAGAGTCAGACACAACTGAACAACTGAATGCTGGATCCATAGGAGGTAGAATGATTTCTAATTAGAACAGAGCTGGTTAAATAGCATCTGAAAATCTATTAAATACCTTTAGCTTCACACCTAGTAGGGGAGGAGGGGCCATAGTAACACTTAACCCAAAACACATTCTGCAGAACCAATGCAAATACTAATAGCAACATACCAAACTTGTATTCATCTTCTGGAATGGAAAATTGACTGCAATAATCATAACTAAAAACAGACATATCAGGAGTTGATGCAGGAATATCTTGGGGGTGATTTTGTAACTTTGTTTCTGCTCTAATCATGGCATTGAAAATACCAGTGCAGTGCAAATCCGTATCTATTAATAAATGATTTTTCATTAGGATTACCAGTGGGGAAGGCAATGGCACCCCACCCCAGTACTCTTGCCTGGAAAATCCAATGGACGGAGTAGCCTGGTGGGCTGCAGTCCATGGGGTCGCTAACAGTCGGACAGACTGAGTGACTTCACTTTCACTTTTCTCTTTCATGCATTGGAGAAGGAAATGGCAACCCACTCCAGTATTCTTGCCTGGAGAATCCCAGGGATGGGGGAGCCTGGTGGGCTGCTATCTATGGGGTCACACAGAGTTGGACACGACTGAAGTGACTTAGCAGCAGCAGCAGGATTACCAGTAGAAAAGAATCAGTCTCTACCAACTGGCTCAGTGCATGATGCTCCCATTCCCATTTACCAAGATGGTTCAGAGCCTCTGGTTTATATTATCCCAGTGATGTTCAGAGCACCAGGCACCAGATGAGGTTATGAGCATACTCAAATGTTTTTTAATTTCACCATCTTATCTAGTATCCTATTGGTTTTCATAACTATTAATAACTTGTCATAAATACAGTTAGTCTCCTACAAACAAACCTTCAAGTTGTGAACTTTCAAAGATGAGAACATATGTTCACACATCCAATTATGTAAGTTAGTTCACATACCTATGTTGCTACTGCTGCTGCTAAGTCACTTCAGTCATGTCCGACTCTGTGTGACCCCACAGATGGCAGCCCACCAGGCTCCACCGTCCCTGGGATTCTCCAGGCAAGAATACTGGAGTGGGTTGCCATTTCCTTCTCCAATGCATGAAAGAGAAAAGTGAAAGTGAAGTCGCTCAGTCTGTCCAACTGTTAGCGACCCCATGGACTGCAGCCCACCAGGCTACTCCGTCCATTGGATTTCCAGGCAAGAGTACTGGGGTGGGGTGCCATTGCCTTCCCCGATACCTATGTTACTGTACTGTAAGATTAAAAATGTTTAATGTTTTATTTTTTGTGTTGGTTTTTTTATGTAATATTTTTGTGACAAGTATTATAAACCTATTACACTATATATAGTACCATGTAGCCAATTGTGTACCTAGGGTACCAAGGTTGGGTACCTAGGTTAAGTCTGTTTGACTTATGGACAAATTGGACTTAGGAACAAATTGAACTTATGAACATACTTTCAGAACAGAACTCAATTTATGTAGGGGACTTACTGTATTCTTTAATCTCTTCTTTGTTTTCATTTTGCCCAAGTTTTTCTGAGTTGTTTTAAAAACATGTGCCAATTTCTTCTTTTCATTATTTCAGGAGTGGCAGCTTGCCCTCATATTACTAATCTTATCTCCCTAGTTATTTGTTAAATCCACTTCTTCAGTCTTCATAAAGACTGTTCTTTGCCTGTCGAGGGGAAAGAAAGGGTGACTAGCAGTGTGTTTCTCAATTTGACTTTTAGTGGGAGCAAAGGTAGATGTAGAGGAGATATAGAGTCACCAGGCTTCTCCGTCCATGGGATTTTCCAGGCAAGAGTACTGGGGTGGGGTGCCATTGCCTTCCCCCTTTGCTATGCAAAAGCTTGTAATTTTGATTAGGTCACACCTGTTTATTTTTGTTTTTATTTCTACTGCCTTGGGTGACTGACCTAAGAAAACTTTTATGATTTTTGTCAGAGAATGTTTTGTGTATGATCTCTTCTAGGCGTTTTATGGTGTCAGGTCTTATGTTTATGTCTTTAAGCCATTTTGAATTCAGACAATACTGCAAAGCCACAGTAATCAAAACAGCATGGTATTGGCACAAAAACAGACATATGGGTAAATGGAACAGAATAGAGAGCCCTGAAATATTAATAAACCCACACACCTATGCTCAGTTAATCTTTGACAAAGGAGGCAAGAATATACAACATGCAAATAACACTTTTTAGCAAGTGATGTTCGGAAAGTTGAAAGCATGTAAATCAATGAAGTTAGAATACACCCTCTCACCATACACAAAAGTATTTCCTTAAACTTCTTTTCTTGCGGACAGATGTGCACATAGCCGCTAGTAAAACCAGCCTCAAACAGGATGCTCATAGCTTAATAATAAAAGCTGTGCAAAGGGCAAAAAAAAAAAAAAAAAGTATTTCCTTTACTTTTTTAAATTGAAGTATAGTTTATTTACAATGTTTCAAATATATAGCAAAATGATTCAGTTATGCATATTTATATATGTTCTTTTTCAGATTTTTTTCCCATTATAGGTTATTATAATTGAATATAGTTCCCTGTGCTAATAGTAGGTCCTTGTTTATATATGATAGCGTGTATCTGTTCATCCCAAATTCCCAGTTTATCCCTCTCCCCTTTCCCTTTGGTAACCATGTTTGTCTTCTATGTATGTCATCCATATATTTTTAATGTGTATCAGACAAGTGCCAGGCACTGTGACAGATTCTAGTGCTAGAGATACCACGAGGAAGACACATATCCTGCTTTCAAAGAGCTCACAGCGGGAGATATTATTACAACATGAGAAGCTGAACAACAGAGATATGTGTAAGACGTGTAAAATGAGCAAAGAGGAGGGAAGGGCTAACTTTGAGGGGACTGAGGTCTATAGAGAAGACCATAAAGATGTCTTGAGCTGGGCCATTTTGGCTGAAGAGGAGGTCATCAGGAGTGAAAGAGGGAAGGCCACTGTGGGCAGAGGAAAGAGCCTGTGCAGAGGCAGGAAATGGCATTGAAGGAACTATCAGAATGTGGTGTGAGGAGTGGAGCAGGAGAAATTAAGAAGATTGGGGAGGAGAGGGTCTGCGTGGGGCGACATACCTTCCCTGTTCTCAAGCTGTGAGGATGGGCTCTTTCACTGGAGCCCCAGACTTAAGAGTAGGAGGAACCCTTGTGAGTCACACTCAGCCCAGCATTCAACTTAAACTCAGGGCATCTTCCAATACAGGCTAAGAGTATTAATGCTGCAGTCACAGAGAGAAAGAAAACTGCAGTTACTTCCATGGACACAGCAATAACAAAAATCAAATATGTAAACCATAGGAGAGCTGCAAACATTCTCAAACTGGGATGTCTGGACTGCATTTCAAAGATCAAGTGTTCATGTGTGAGGCCATCAGAGAAGGTAATAGTGGCCAGAGGGCACCCGGAAGAAGGGAAACAAGTCTGTCTCTGACCTTTGGCTCTGAAGTGTGTGCATGGGTGTGGGCATACCCATACCCCTGGGAAAGGATATTATTTTCTGGATAAGGAGGAAAATGTGAATGGATATTTCCCCTATATTGTGATTCAAATACAACAAAAGTTCCCAGATACTCTGGATCACCCTCCAATTGGCTCTGCTTCCCAACCCACCATCCACATTAGGTGCTGGTTCCCAAAACCCCTTTTCTCAGCTGTTGAGACTCATACCTGCAGGCCAGCTTGCCAGTCCCTGAATCCTTTCTTATCAGGAAGGCAAACCATCAACAGGCTCAGCCCCACCAATGAATGCCATGTGGTCTGGAATTAGTGTGCTGCTATTAGCCAGGGTGGCCACATGCCTTCAGTTTTTGATTAACTATAGCTCAGACGGTAAAGCATCTGTTTACAATGCGGGAGACTCGGGTTCGATCCCTGGGTGGGGAAGATCCCCTGGAGAAGGAAATGGCAATCCACTCCAGTACTATTGCCTGGAAAATCCCATGGACAGAGGAGCTTGGTAGGCTACAGTCCATGGGGTTGCAAAGAGTCGGACATAACTGAATGACTTCACTATAGTGATATGAACTTTACAAACCCTTAAAAGAACTATCTGAAGCTCTTTACTGCAGGATACAGGGATGTAGAGAGATTAATTTTCCCAAAGTCATGTTATCCGAGCTAGAATTTGATTCAAAGACTTCTAACTACAGTGTAAGCTTCACAGTATTTATAATACCCAAGACAGGGAAGGAACATAAATGTCCATCAACAGATGAATGGATAAAGAAGATGTGATACACATACAGGAATAGCACAAAAAAGAATGAAATAATGCCATTTTCAGCAACATAGATGGACTCAGATTATCATACTAAGTGAATGTTCAGAAAGATAAATACCACAGGATATCACTTATATGTAGAATCCAAAATGTGACACAAATGAATTGATATACTAAACAGAAACAGACTCACAGACATAGAAACAAAGGAAAGGGGGTTGAGGAGGGATAAATTAGGAGTTTGGGATTAGCAGATATAAACTACTGTACATAAAATAGACAAGAATAAGGTCTTACTATACAGCACAGGGAACTACATTCAATATCCAACAATAAACCATAAGGGAAAAGAATATATATACACAAACTGAATCACTTTACTGTACACCAAAAAAACACAACACTGTAAATCAACTACACAAATTAACAATCTTTTTAAAGGAAACTACATAAAAAGTGGAAACTTTAGCAATTGCATCATTTCTAAGTGCACTGCATAGGGCCACTCTAGATATCCACGCTTCTGTCTTGGTTTTCTAGACACTCTGAATCCAGCCAGATGAGGCAACTTTAAGAAAACCTAGTCCAAGCTAGCAGCATGAAGCAGGTGCTGTATTCCACTTACAGCTTCCTGCCTTCTTATTCCATTTCTTGGGATTCCCCTGGCTGGTGGCCTGCATATGTATCTTACTTGTCCCTTCCGCTCTCGATCCCATCCTTCCCCGTTATGACCTTAGTTTCATTTCTTCATCTGCAGAGTCCCTTCAGGCTGCTTTGGGTAGAGCTCTTCCTAAACATTCAGCCTGATGGACTACTTTTGCATCTGGTTTGTTACATAAGGCCTGTATAGAGAACTGGGCTATGACCTCAGCCCACTTTTTTTTACCAGTCCCCATATCCAGGAATACTACCAGTAAAGGCCATGCTGCCAATGGCCAAATCACAGCACAGCTCCAAACTGACCTCTTTAGCTGGGCTTTGGTCCCTTGGTGAATTTTGTATGTGACTCAAACTCAGCCCCTGGGAATACTGTGGAGGGCCCTACTGGTCTACCCCTTCTTCAGCTGGGCGAGTTTTCTGGGTCCCGATCCTGCCTGATCTCAGCATCCTTGTTTCCCTACTCTGAACAGTGCCACTAAGTCCCCAGCGTGCCAGCCCACAAGATGAAGGGATAAAGAAGTTTCAATACATTTGGTGGAGGGGTGTGGTCGACTTCTACCAGGAATCTTGGCATTTTTTTCAAAAAGAGAACAAATGAAAAATAGACAAGTATATGAAATAACCATTACAGTTGAATATTTTTAACACAATCTGCTCAGAAACTGATTAAGTGTAAAATTTTGAGTATGCCATGGGTGGACTGTGCCGTGGGTCAGTGCCTTTTGTCTGTCCAGTGGAAGACTTGAAAAACTCAACTGATGTCAAACAAACAAAAAAACCCCCAAAAAGCAAATAGCACTTTTCTAAACGCTTAAAACCTAATAAGTGGTTACTTAGCCAAGACTTCTAATAAACGAGGTACGAGGAAAGATTTTTCTACAGCTTAGAAGAGCACTGACCCAGCAGGGGTGGTGGTGGGATGGGGTGGTGGAGACTGTGGCATCAAGACCAGAGACAGCAGTGGTGGCTTGAGCTCCGGCGGCTGTGAGGCTGGTTTCAGTGCTGGGGTCAGGACCAGGGGGCAGAAGAAAGGCAGCGCCCCTCTTATCAGGCGGTACCAGGCGTTTAGAAGGTATTAGGAACTTCAGTAGCATCAACAGGAAGTGGTGGTTACAGTCTTATCTGAACAGAGGGGATTTTAAGCTAATTCAATTGTTCCGAGACATAAGGATTTGATTTGAATGAAATTGAATTGAAACCAAAGATGAGAACTATCCCGATGAAAACTGTAATGTGAAGTGACATTTCGATCACAAAAATGACAGCTGATGTGAGTCAGGCCATTGAGACTGACCCCAAATTAAGAACATGAAAAGACTGAGTGGATCATTAGATAATATCTGCCTGTGAATTGGAAAATGGGTTTTGATTACAGGAAGTATCTAAGGGCTTTGAAATAGGAAGCCTGTTGAAAATTGAAGTGACTCATTACATGATTCAATCTTATTGTACTTAAAACTGTTAAACTTGTATTTTAAAAATTTATTTAAAAAGCATAAAAATCTTGCGATCTCACTTACTATTTATTATTTAACATAGCTTTGCAAATATATAGACACACCATCCCCTGCCCACTTAAAATCTTAGTCTTCCCTTCTCTATTTCCCCAAGGAGAGCTGTCTTCACTTTGCTTTGCCTCTTGAAGAATCAGCATGTCAAAGAAAGTGTGAAGGTAACTGCATTTCCAGCCAGGTGTGTGTGTGTGTGTGTGTGCGTGTTAGTTGCTCAGTCGTGTCCGACACTTTGCAACTCCATGGATTGGTGCCTGCCAGGTTCCTCTGTCCATGGAATTCTCCAGGCAATAATATTGGAGTGGGTTGCCATTTCCTTCTCCAGGGGATCTTCCCAACCCAGGGGTCAAACCCAGCCATGCGAATGGGGCAAAAGACAGAAAACGGAAGCGTCCATTTGGGTGTTAATTACTATTTATTGAGCACTCAAGCACCCTGCTTTGCCCTAAGAGCTTTGCAAATCTTATCTCCTTCAGTCCTTGCCTTGACCCTCCGTGATAGATGTTAAATTGCTTTTTTTTTTTTTTAAAAAGGTAACTGAGTCTGAGAAAAGCCAAACAACAACAAAGGTTGTAAATGGCAGAGCCAGGATCTGCTGTCATATGTGTAGGGATCCCAATGTGTGCGCTTAGGTCCTCTGCCCGGGACAGCAAATTATGACACCGTGAATGCCAACTCCATTACCGCGCTCTTCCAAAAAGGAATCTCTGTTCAGAAAGGAATTCTGAATAGTCCAGAAATTGTAGGAAAGTGTTAGGACCCACTGTCAAGTCAGCCTTGAAGGGAAGGTGGTGAATGGTGACGTGTGTGGCATGCAGGCTGTCACTAAGAGGGATTCATCAGAAACAAGAAGCAAGGGCTCTAAAGTGTGGCGCTCTTCAAAAGATAAGACTGTGGTCGTGGCTTTTCAGATGAAGGGGCAAGGAGGGAACTGCTGCAAGGAAAAACTTACTCCAGTCGATGAAGAGGACTTTTGGGGTTGTTTACTCCAAGTTTACATTCAGTACCTTTATTCTTAATCTGTCCCACAAGCATTAACTGAGCATCAGGTTCTAGAAACACAAAGATGACCAATAGACACCCTTCTCTCGAAGAGCTCACAGTGTCAGTAGATGACTCGAGGACCGAGGCTGATGAGAAAGAAAGGGGAAGGGGAAGTCGCTCAGTCGTGTCCGACTCTTTGCGACCCCGTGGACTGTAACCTCCTAGGCTTCTCTGTCCGTGGGATTCTCCAGGCAAGAATACTGGAGTGGGTTGCCATTTCCTTCTCCAGGGGCTCTTCCCGACCCAGGGATCGAACCCAGGTCTCCCGCATTGGAGGCAGACACTTTAACCTCTGAGCCAAAAGGGAAAGTAAATGAAGTCTCATCAAGAAGCTCATTTGTAACTGCTAAGTGGTACATGGCTGTGTATGTGTGTGTGTATGCGTGTACAGTCATGTGTAGCTCCACCTACTCAAATCAGAGAAGGAAGAAAAAAGTTATGATAAAAAAAATTGGGTGAGGGTTCATGGTGAAAGGGTCTTAGGATATATGTGACACACTAGATTGAGCAATAAAATTCCTCTTCAGAAGTCTGAGGATGAGGATTTCCCTGATGGTCTAAGTGGTTAAGAATCTACCTTCTACCTTAAGCAGGCTTCCCTGTGGCTCAAACAGTAAAGAATCTGCCTGCAATGCCAGAGATCCAGGTTCGATTCCTGGGTTGGGAAGATCCCCTGGGGAAGGGAATGGAAACCAATTCTAGTATTCTTGCCTAGAGAATCCCATGCCCATGTGTTGCAGCTACTGCTGTCACTACTGAAGCCTGAGAGCCCAGAGCCTGTGCTTTGCAACGAGAGAAGCCTCCACAACGAGAAGCCTGAGCACACTAACAGACCCAGCACAGCAGCTGATAAGTAAAGCCTCCAAACCGAGAAGCCCGTGCACACTAACGAAGACCCAGCTGCTGCTGCTGCTGCTAAGTCACTTCAGTCGTGTCCGACTCTGTGTGACCCCATGGACGGCAGCCCACCAGGCTCCCCCATCCCTGGGATTCTCCAGGCAAGAACACTGGAGTGGGTTGCCATTTCCTTCTCCAATGCATGAAAGAGAAAGGTGAAAGTGAAGTCGCTCAGTCTGTCCAACTGTTAGCGACCCCATGGACTGCAGCCCACCAGGCTACTCCGTCCATTGGATTTTCCAGGCAAGAGTACTGGGGTGAGGTGCCATTGCCTTCCCCGAATGAAGACCCAGCACAGCAGTTAATAAATAAATAAAGCCTAAGAAGCCTCTTGCTGGCAGTGCGGCTAGGAGAAACCAATCATGAGAACATACTGCCCTTGTTAATGAACAGCTGTGGTGAAACCTCCCTGGGAGGCAACCGTGCCCATCCCAGGTCCTGGCACAGGTATCCTATCTTTGTAATTTGGAACTCAGATCTCGGGTAATCTCAGTCACTGTAGAGGACTTGGAGAGATAATTCTATTCCTGTTATTTGGAATAGTAACTCTGTAATGCCAGAAAGATGTAACAAACAAGAATTACAAATGATGAATCAATGATTTTGTGTAAGTTATATTTATTTGAGTATAATAGCACAATTTTGCTTTGTTTATGCTTTTAAGGTCAATGGTTAATGAAATGGTATAGTAGAAATTTACCAGATTTATGATTTTAGTGCACATATTTAGGAGAACCCAACTTGCTAAATTTATAGTCAATAATATTCAAATGTTTAGGAAAATCCAATATACTAAATTTATGAATCTGATTTTTCAAAGGTTTTATCTATTTAATATTGACTTTGCGGCTTCTCTCTTGCTGCACAGGCTCTTCTCTAGTTGCCCCAAGTGGGAGCTCCTTTCTAGATGCGGTAGACTCAGTAGCTGCAGCTTCCAGGCTCTAGGGCAGTGGCTCAATAGTTATGGCGCGTGGGCTTAGTTGCTAAGTAGCATTTGGGATATTCCTGGATCAGGGACTGAACTCACGTCTCCTGTATTGGCAGGTGGATGTTTTACCACTGAGCTGCCAGGGGAGTCCTGAGTTTGAGTTTTAAGATGCTGAAATGCTCAAAGTAATTTAACCTAAATGTATAAGATTTTATTAGCATTATAAGAGTTAATATTCCTTGAGAACAATTTGGTTTAACATCTACTGTGTTAGATATTTGAAATGTTTGACATAACAACTTGTGACCTTAGTTTGAAATGTTTAAGGGAAAATAGTCAATCACTGTTTAAACAGTACTTAAATATTATGAGTAGTTTTTTTTTTTTTTTTTGCTAGATGTATAAAGTTTTTTTCCCTTTAATTTGAAATATTTAAGAGAATTTGATTAAGTGTGAAATTGGCTTTAGAACTCTAGGGAAATTTAATCTGTCAAATTAATGAGCTAATTGAGAATTAAGCAAAGAACAAGTAAAACTGAGCATTTTAGTTTCATAACTAAATGATTAGATTTATAACCATTATAATAGTTAACACTATGCAGGATTTAGTACGTACTGTTTAAAGCATATTACATATATTAATCCATTTAACTCCTCACCAGTTCTCTGAGGTGGGTCCTATTATTATTCTCATTTTATAGATGAGGAAACTGAGGTACACAGATATTGAATAAGTGCTCTACAAGTGCTTCCAACTAAACTGTTTCAGTTCAGTTCAGCTGCTCAGTGTGTCTGACTCTTGTGACCGCATGGACTGCTGCACGCCAGGCTTCCCTGTCATTCACCAACTCAAGGAGCTTGCTCAAACTCATGTCTATCGAGCTGCAGATGTGGTCAGAGCAGGTAATCGGGGTCAGATGAGGTCATGATGGTGGGGCCTTCATGATGGGATTAGTGCCCTTATGAGTCACCAGAGCGCTCTCTCCTGCTCTCTCCCTGCTTCTGTCCACCCACCACGTGAGGACACAGTGAGAAGGCTGTAATCTGCAATCTAGAAAAAGAGCTTTCACCAGAACGCAATCATGCTGATCTCTAACTTCTAGCCTCCAGATCTGTGAGAAAATAAGCTTCTGTTGTTTTAGCCTCCCAGTCTGTGGAATTTTGTTATGGCAGTCTGAGTTAAGACACCAACTATACTAGTTTCCTTGATTTCTCTTCTTTCCGCTACCTTTAAGTGTTGGAATGTCCCAATTTTTAGTCCTTGGGCTTCTTCTCTTCTCCATTTACATCTGGACCTACTTCTGGAATTCTAGATTTCTGTATCTAACTGCCATGTGATATCTCCCTGTAGATGCATCCAGTAGATGTAGTTAAGTAGTTAAGTACAACTTAAGTTGTAGTTAAGTCAAATGTAGTTAAGTCCAACTCCTGAGTGTCCTACACAGGCACTCCACCTGTGGCCTTCCTCAACTCACTTGTGGCAACTCCACCATCCTTCACTTCTGCCACCTCCATCCTGTTCACTTCTGTCACATCCTACATCAGGAAATCCTATCAGGTCTCCTTCCAAAATCTGTGCAGAATGTAACCACTTTTCAACTCTACCACTGCTCCTACACTGGCCCAAGCCTCTACTGTTTCCATCTAGATCATAGTGGCAGACTCCTAAAGGTTCTCCCCACTTTCACTCTTGCCCCAATATAGTCTATTCCAAACACAGAACCAGAGGGAATGGTTACAAGCCCAGATCATGTCACATCTCTCTTCAAAATGCTGCAATGGCTTTTCCGTTCACCTCAGAGTGGGAATCAAAGTTCTTATGAAGATCACTAGGTTCTGTGCAACTGGGCCCCACCCACCCTGTGTACCTTTCTGATCTCATTTCTACTACGCTCCCTCTCAGCCCCATTACTCTCCCACACTGCTTACCTCATTCCTTGTACAGGCTTCCTACAGGCCTCAGTATTGGCTGTTCCTCAGCCTGTATTTCTACATGCTTGCTCCCTAATCTCTTTCAAGTGTCTGCTCCTCGAGCCCTACAAGTACCTATATTAAAATAAACCTTTTAAAAAACACAACCAACTAACCAACCAACCAACCAACAACAAGTCACCACTGGGACTTCCCTGGTGATCCAGTGGTTAAGACTCTGAGCTCTCAATGCAGGGGGGTCAGATTCAATTCCTGGTCAGGGAGCTGGATACTGTGTGCTTCAACTAAGACCCAGTGCAGCCAAATTAAAAAAAAAAAAATTTTTTTTAACTTTTTAAAAATTAAAAAAAATTTTTGATTAAAAAAAAAACAACAAAAAAAAAAACCATCACTACCACATTTCTGATTATCCTTGCTTTCTTATGTTTTTCACAGTACCTATGGTATGATGCTAAAGCTGAAACTCCAGTACTTTGGCCACCTCATGCGAAGAGTTGACTCATTGGAAAAGACTCTGATGCTGGGAGGGATTGGGGGCAGGAGGAGAAAGGGACAACTGAGGATGAGATGGCTGGATGGCATCACCGACTCGATGGACCTGAGTCTGAGTGAACTCCGGGAGTTGGTGATGGACAGGGAGGCCTGGCGTGCTGCANTCCCGACCCAGGGATCGAACCCAGGTCTCCCGCATTGGAGGCAGACACTTTAACCTCTGAGCCAAAAGGGAAAGTAAATGAAGTCTCATCAAGAAGCTCATTTGTAACTGCTAAGTGGTACATGGCTGTGTATGTGTGTGTGTATGCGTGTACAGTCATGTGTAGCTCCACCTACTCAAATCAGAGAAGGAAGAAAAAAGTTATGATAAAAAAAATTGGGTGAGGGTTCATGGTGAAAGGGTCTTAGGATATATGTGACACACTAGATTGAGCAATAAAATTCCTCTTCAGAAGTCTGAGGATGAGGATTTCCCTGATGGTCTAAGTGGTTAAGAATCTACCTTCTACCTTAAGCAGGCTTCCCTGTGGCTCAAACAGTAAAGAATCTGCCTGCAATGCCAGAGATCCAGGTTCGATTCCTGGGTTGGGAAGATCCCCTGGGGAAGGGAATGGAAACCAATTCTAGTATTCTTGCCTAGAGAATCCCATGCCCATGTGTTGCAGCTACTGCTGTCACTACTGAAGCCTGAGAGCCCAGAGCCTGTGCTTTGCAACGAGAGAAGCCTCCACAACGAGAAGCCTGAGCACACTAACAGACCCAGCACAGCAGCTGATAAGTAAAGCCTCCAAACCGAGAAGCCCGTGCACACTAACGAAGACCCAGCTGCTGCTGCTGCTGCTAAGTCACTTCAGTCGTGTCCGACTCTGTGTGACCCCATGGACGGCAGCCCACCAGGCTCCCCCGTCCCTGGGATTCTCCAGGCAAGAACACTGGAGTGGGTTGCCATTTCCTTCTCCAATGCATGAAAGAGAAAGGTGAAAGTGAAGTCGCTCAGTCTGTCCAACTGTTAGCGACCCCATGGACTGCAGCCCACCAGGCTACTCCGTCCATTGGATTTTCCAGGCAAGAGTACTGGGGTGAGGTGCCATTGCCTTCCCCGAATGAAGACCCAGCACAGCAGTTAATAAATAAATAAAGCCTAAGAAGCCTCTTGCTGGCAGTGCGGCTAGGAGAAACCAATCATGAGAACATACTGCCCTNGGCTACTCCGTCCATTGGATTTTCCAGGCAAGAGTACTGGGGTGAGGTGCCATTGCCTTCCCCGAATGAAGACCCAGCACAGCAGTTAATAAATAAATAAAGCCTAAGAAGCCTCTTGCTGGCAGTGCGGCTAGGAGAAACCAATCATGAGAACATACTGCCCTTGTTAATGAACAGCTGTGGTGAAACCTCCCTGGGAGGCAACCGTGCCCATCCCAGGTCCTGGCACAGGTATCCTATCTTTGTAATTTGGAACTCAGATCTCGGGTAATCTCAGTCACTGTAGAGGACTTGGAGAGATAATTCTATTCCTGTTATTTGGAATAGTAACTCTGTAATGCCAGAAAGATGTAACAAACAAGAATTACAAATGATGAATCAATGATTTTGTGTAAGTTATATTTATTTGAGTATAATAGCACAATTTTGCTTTGTTTATGCTTTTAAGGTCAATGGTTAATGAAATGGTATAGTAGAAATTTACCAGATTTATGATTTTAGTGCACATATTTAGGAGAACCCAACTTGCTAAATTTATAGTCAATAATATTCAAATGTTTAGGAAAATCCAATATACTAAATTTATGAATCTGATTTTTCAAAGGTTTTATCTATTTAATATTGACTTTGCGGCTTCTCTCTTGCTGCACAGGCTCTTCTCTAGTTGCCCCAAGTGGGAGCTCCTTTCTAGATGTGGTAGACTCAGTAGCTGCAGCTTCCAGGCTCTAGGGCAGTGGCTCAATAGTTATGGCGCATGGGCTTAGTTGCTAAGTAGCATTTGGGATATTCCTGGATCAGGGACTGAACTCATGTCTCCTGTATTGGCAGGTGGATGTTTTACCACCGAGCTGCCAGGGGAGTCCTGAGTTTGAGTTTTAAGATGCTGAAACGCTCAAAGTAATTTAACCTAAATGTATAAGATTTTATTAGCATTATAAGAGTTAATATTTCTTGAGAACAATTTGGTTTAACATCTACTGTGTTAGATATTTGAAATGTTTGACATAACAACTTGTGACCTTAGTTTGAAATGTTTAAGGGAAAATAGTCAATCATTGTTTAAACAGTACTTAAATATTATGAGTAGTTTTTTTTTTTTTTTGCTAGATGTATAAAGTTTTTTTCCCTTTAATTTGAAATATTTAAGAGAATTTGATTAAGTGTGAAATTGGCTTTAGAACTCTAGGGAAATTTAATCTGTCAAATTAATGAGCTAATTGAGAATTAAGCAAAGAACAAGTAAAACTGAGCATTTTAGTTTCATAACTAAATGATTAGATTTATAACCATTATAATAGTTAACACTATGCAGGATTTAGTACGTACTGTTTAAAGCATATTACATATATTAATCCATTTAACTCCTCACCAGTTCTCTGAGGTGNTTTTTTTTTTTTTTGCTAGATGTATAAAGTTTTTTTCCCTTTAATTTGAAATATTTAAGAGAATTTGATTAAGTGTGAAATTGGCTTTAGAACTCTAGGGAAATTTAATCTGTCAAATTAATGAGCTAATTGAGAATTAAGCAAAGAACAAGTAAAACTGAGCATTTTAGTTTCATAACTAAATGATTAGATTTATAACCATTATAATAGTTAACACTATGCAGGATTTAGTACGTACTGTTTAAAGCATATTACATATATTAATCCATTTAACTCCTCACCAGTTCTCTGAGGTGGGTCCTATTATTATTCTCATTTTATAGATGAGGAAACTGAGGTACACAGGTGTTGAATAAGTGCTCTACAAGTGCTTCCAACTAAACTGTTTCAGTTCAGTTCAGCTGCTCAGTGTGTCTGACTCTTGTGACTGCATGGACTGCTGCACGCCAGGCTTCCCTGTCATTCACCAACTCAAGGAGCTTGCTCAAACTCATGTCTATTGAGCTGCAGATGTGGTCAGAGCAGGTAATCAGGGTCAGTTGAGGTCATGATGGTGGGGCCCTCATGATGGGATTAGTGCCCTTATGAGTCACCTGCTCTCTCCCTGCTTCTGTCCACCCACCACGTGAGGACAAAGTGAGAAGGCTGTCATCTGCAATCTAGAAAAAGAGCTTTCACCAGAACGCAATCATGCTGATCTCTAACTTCTAGCCTCCAGATCTGTGAGAAAATAAGCTTCTGTTGTTTTAGCCTCCCAGTCTGTGGAATTTTGTTATGGCAGTCTGAGTTAAGACACCAACTATACTAGTTTCCTTGATTTCTCTTCTTTCCGCTACCTTTAAGTGTTGGAATGTCCCAATTTTTAGTCCTTGGGCTTCTTCTCTTCTCCATTTACATCTGGACCTACTTCTGGAATTCTAGATTTCTGTATCTAACTGCCATGTGATATCTCTCTGTAGATGCATCCAGTAGATGTAGTTAAGTCCAACTTAAGTTGTAGTTAAGTCAAATGTAGTTAAGTCCAACTCCTGAGTGTCCTACACAGGCACTCCACCTGTGGCCTTCCTCAACTCACTTGTGGCAACTCCACCATCCTTCACTTCTGCCACCTCCATCCTGTTCACTTCTGTCACATCCTACATCAGGAAATCCTATCAGGTCTCCTTCCAAAATCTGTGCAGAATGTAACCACTTTTCAACTCTACCACTGCTCCTACACTGGCCCAAGCCTCTACTGTTTCCATCTAGATCATAGTGGCAGACTCCTAAAGGTTCTCCCCACTTTCACTCTTGCCCCAATATAGTCTATTCCAAACACAGAACCAGAGGGAATGGTTACAAGCCCAGATCATGTCACATCTCTCTTCAAAATGCTGCAATGGCTTTTCCGTTCACCTCAGAGTGGGAATCAAAGTTCTTATGAAGATCACTAGGTTCTGTGCAACTGGGCCCCACCCACCCTGTGTACCTTTCTGATCTCATTTCTACTACGCTCCCTCTCAGCCCCATTACTCTCCCACACTGCTTACCTCATTCCTTGTACAGGCTTCCTACAGGCCTCAGTATTGGCTGTTCCTCAGCCTGTATTTCTACATGCTTGCTCCCTAATCTCTTTCAAGTGTCTGCTCCTCGAGCCCTACAAGTACCTATATTAAAATCAACCTTTTAAAAAACACAACCAACTAACCAACCAACCAACCAACCAACAACAAGTCACCACTGGGACTTCCCTGGTGATCCAGTGGTTAAGACTCTGAGCTCTCAATGCAGGGGGGTCAGATTCAATTCCTGGTCAGGGAGCTGGATACTGTGTGCTTCAACTAAGACCCAGTGCAGCCAAATTAAAAAAAAAAATTTTTTTTAACTTTTTAAAAATAAAAAAATTTTTTTTGATTAAAAAAAACAAAAGAAAAAAAATCACTACCACATTTCTGATTATCCTTGCTTTCTTATGTTTTTCACAGTACCTATGGTATGATGCTAAAGCTGAAACTCCAGTACTTTGGCCACCTCATGCGAAGAATTGACTCATTGGAAAAGACTCTGATGCTGGGAGGGATTGGGGGCAGGAGGAGAAAGGGACAACTGAGGATGAGATGGCTGGATGGCATCACCGACTCGATGGACCTGAGTCTGAGTGAACTCCGGGAGTTGGTGATGGACAGGGAGGCCTGGCGTGCTGCAATTCATGGGGTCACAAAGAGTCAGACACGACTGAGCGACTGAACTGAACTGAGCGACTGAACTGAACTGATTACCTCCAATACAATGTTCACTTACAATGTTTCTTTTTTGTTTCTCTTACTAAAATATAAGCTTTAGGAGGACAAAAGTTTTTGTCTATTTCTTTCTCACAGATGGATACTCAGAGTAGTATGGCACTCAATTAATATTCACTGATGAATAAGTAAATAACTGAGTCCCCCACTCCTCTCTCAAAGTGATTGTTTTAAAGGCAACCGGACTCGATGGACGTGAGTCTGAGTGAACTCCGGGAGTTGGTGATGGACAGGGAGGCCTGGCGTGCTGCGATTCATGGGGTCGCAAAGAGTCGGACACGACTGAGGGACTGAACTGAACTGGACTGATCATTACTTGGACAGAATGCCACAATATAACAAATGATGCAGGAATGCAAGGGGAATCTTGAAAGATTGTTGAGACAAGCAGCGAGCATGGTGAGTACAAGCATGAAGGAATTCTGAGCTTCCTGGAGGAAAGCTTCCATTGTGTTTTCAAACTAAGGTGATTCTTTTGCAGAGATCTTTATGAGGACCGTCTTGAAAGGGCACCCGGGCGGGACCTGGAAAATACCGGCTGGAAAGTGCCCCGCTGGAAAGCCCCGCAAAAACCTGCCAAAAATCTCCAGCCCAGATGCCCGCGCCAATCAAATGCACCAATCAGAGACTCGCACGGCGCCTGCCTGCGCCAATCAAACGCACCAATCAGATCCACATGACGCCTGCCCGCACCAATCAGATGTCTCAAATACGCTCTTTACTATATGTAGATAACTTTGTGCTGGCTATATAAGCCCTGCCCTTCCCTTCACATTTTGCAGCCCTTTTCCACTTGCTCATGCTTGGGAGCTCTGCCCAAGAGCGATTGCCCAATAAAGGCCTTTCCTAACTGGCTCCCGAGTGTCCTGTGCCTCGCCGTGGAGACTCTTACATTTGGCATCCAATGTGGGGCTCGAGGTTAGAGCCCCGGCTCACGCCGCACGGGCTCCCTCGAGCTCCAACCCGTCACCACACCACCCCGGACCCCGAGCCGCAGATCGGCCTCCCGGACGACAGACCACGGGGGAAGTCCCTTCGGCTTTGGGGGCCCGCCACCCTAGGCGACCACATCCTAGGGCTTGATAACTGGTGCGCACTTATCGGGCCCTCACCCGGCAACTTAGCCTTACCCAGGTTCTCAGTTCATGCAGGAGACGTTCCAAGCGACTGAGTAAACCCCGGCCTAGCCTTACTTGGCTCTCAGTTCGTGCGGGAGACGTCCCAAGAGACTGAGTAAGCCCCAGCCTCTCCTGAGGCCCCTGATCCGGCTGCCTCTGACATGCCTGGGGACGCCCAGACGACAGAGGTTGTCCTCACATGGTCGCCATGGGATCGACGGCCTCCAAACCCGAGCCAAATTGGTCC
>SJYX01021644.1:0-11809 GCA_006410675.1 Oreotragus oreotragus
GTAGCCTACCAGGCTCTGCTGTCCATGGGATTTTCCAGGCAAGAATACTGGAGTGGGCTGCCATTTCTTCTCCAATCTTTGACAAAGGAGGGAAAAATATACAGTGGAAAAAATCTCTTCCACAATTGGTTCTGGGAAAACTGGCCAACTATATGTGAAAGAATGAAACTAGAACACGCACAAAAATAAACCCAAAATGGATTGAAGACCTATATGTAAGAGCAGAAACTATAAATCTCTTAGAGGAAAACATAGACAGAACACTCTCTGATATAAACCACAGCAAGATTCTCTATGAACCACTTCCTAGAATAATGGCAATAAAAACAAAAATAAACAAATGAGACCTAATTAAACTTAAAAGCTTTTGAACAATGAAGGCAACTATAAGCAAGGTGAAAAGACAACCCCAAAAATGGAAGAAATTAATAGCAAATGAAACAACTGTCAAAGAATTAACCTCCAAAATACCCAAGCAGCACATTCAGGTCAATACCAGAAAAACAGACAATGTAATCAAAAAGTGGGCAGAAAACCTAAACAGATATTTTTCCAAAAAGACATACAGATGGCTAAATCACACACGAAAAATACTCAATATCACTCATCATCAGAGAAATGCAAGTCAAAACTGCAATGAGGTACCATCTCACACTGGTCCGAATGGCCATCATCAAAAAGTCTACAAACAATAAATACTGGATAGGGTGTGGAGAAAAGCGAACTCTGTTGATGGGAATGCAAATTGATATGGCCACTATGAAGAACAGTATGAAGAGTCCTTAAAAAATGAGAAATAAAGCCAACAGTAGAGTTTCCCTGGGGCCTCCAGATGGTAAAGAATTTGCCTGCAATGCAGGAGACCTGGGTTTGACCCCTGGGTTGGGAAAATCCCCTGGAGAAGGGCATGGCAATCCACTCCAGTATTCTTGCCTGGAAGGCTATGGTCCATGGGGTTGCAAAGAGTTGGACATGACTGAGTGGCTAAGCAAAGCACAGCACACAGCACATCACCTAGTAATCCCACCTAGTAATTCCTCAGGCATACACCCTGAGGAAACCAGAATTGAAAAAGACACATGTACTCAAAAGTTCATCATAGCATTATTTACGCTAGTAGGACATGGAAGCAAACTAGATGTCCATTGACAGATGAATGCATAAGGAAGTTGTACATATACACAATGGAATATTATTCAGCTATTAAAAGGAATGCATTTGAATCAGTTCTATTGAGGTGGATGAATCTAGAGCCTGTTATACAGAGTGAAGCAAGTCAGAAAAAGAAAGACAAATATTGTATATTAATGCATATATATGGAATCTTGAAAGGTAGTACTGATGATCCTACCTGCAGGGCAGCAAAGCTGACACAGATGTTTTGGACACAGTTGGGGAAGGAGAATGTGGGATGATATGGAATAGCACTGAAACATATACATTACCATATGTAAAATAGGTAGCCAATGGGAGTTCAATGTATGATACAGGGAATCCGAAACCAGTGCTCTGTGACCATTTATAGGGGTGGATGTGGAGGGAGGTGGAGGGGGCTTCAAGAGGAATGGGATATATGCATACCTTGCTGATTCATGCTGATGTATGGCAAAAATCATAATAATATTATAAAGTAATTATCCTCTAATTAAAAAAAAAATATATATATATATATAAATGTCCATACTACCCAAAGCAATCCACAGATTTAATACAATCTTTATCAAAATACCCATGACAGTTTTCAGAAAACTAAAAGAGATTATCCTAAAATTTATGTGGAACCACAAAAGACACTGAATTGCCAAAGTGTTTAAAACAGAGCTGGAGGTATCAGGCTCTCTGACTTCAGATTATACTTCAAAGCTACAGTCATCAAAACAGCAAGGTGCCAGAACAAAAACAGGCACACAGATCAACTGAATAGAATAGATAGCCCCAAGAAGTAAACCCATACACCTATTAAAAGAACAAACAAGGTAAGAATGTGCAATGAAAAAAAGATAGTCTCTTCAACAAGTGGTACTGAAAAAAAAACTGGACAGCTACATGTATAAAAGTGAGATTAGAACATTTCCTCACATGATTTTTAAAAATAAATGCTAGATATAGATGGCTAACAAGCACATGAAAAGCAGCTCAATATCACTAATCATTTGAGAAATGCAAATCAAAACCACAATGAGATATCACCTCACATCTGTCAGAATGGCTGTCATCAAAAAGTATAAAATAACAAATGCTGGTGAAGATGTGGAGAAAAGGGAACTCTAGGTCTTAATTTTTAATGATTCTTTGACTAAATCATACTTTTCTCTGAACCTTTACAAGCCCCTATTGCACCCTTTCTCTCAGCTCCATTACATATTCCCTTGGCCCTTGAGTTCTCTTCCTTCACCTTCTCCAGTATTGTTCTGAGAAAAATCCTTACTTTGAGACCTTAACCCATGCACATGTGTGCGGTAATCCTGGACTTCTCATTCTGAGTCTTATTCCTCATTGTGAAGTAAAGGACTCTAGAGAAATGTGTTTAGGCCTAAGCCACTGCCAGGACAGGGCTTATGACTTGTGAAAGTATACCAGTTGGTAAATCATCTACTTTGATGTTTTTATAAAGCTTATCCTAGTGAGATGAGGGCTTGCTAGGTGGTGCTAGCAGCAAAAAAACCCACCTGCCAATGGAGGGGTTGTAAGAGACACAGGTTTGATCCCTGAGTCAGGAAGATCCCCTGGAGGAGGAAATGGCAACCCACTCCAGTATTCTTGTTACATGAGTTCCCAATCCTGAAGCCCCCTCCCACCTCCCACCCCATATCATCTCTCTGGATCATCCCTGTGCACCAGCCCCAAGCATCCTGAATCCTGTACTGAACATAGACTGGCGATTCGTTTCTTACCTGATAGTATACATGTTTCAACGCCATTCTCCCAAATCATCCTACCTTCTCCCTCTCCCACAGAGTCTAAAAGTCCACTCTATACATCTGTGTCTTTTGCTGTCTCACACAGAGGGTTATCATTACTATCTTTCTAAATTCCATATATATGTGTTAGTATTCTGTATTGGTGTTTTTCTTTCTGGCTTACTTCACTCTATATAATTGGCTCCAGTTTCATCCACCTCATTAGAACTGATTCAAATGTATTCTGTTTAATGGCTGAGTAATACTCCATTGTGTATATGTACCACAGCTTTCCTATCCATTCATCTGCTGATGGACATCTAGGTTGCTTCCATGTCCTGGCTATTATTATTATTATTATTTTTAATGTCCAGATTTTTAATGAGGTCTGTTTTCTGGAAAAGGGAAGTGGGGAAGAGCTCTGTGCTGACAACACACTAAATGGGGTAATTTAGTTAACTTTTGCTGTGTGTCCTTTTACCCCCAAGAAATGAAGTGAAATTGCTCAGTCATGTCTGACTCTTTGCGATTCCATGGACTGTAGCCTACCAGGCTCCTCCATCCATGGGATTTTCCAGGCAAGAACAATGGAGTGGGGTGCCATTGCCTTCTCCATCAATTTGTTAATGTGGTGAATTACATTGATTGATTTGCAGATATTGAAGAATCCTTGCATCCCTGGGATAAAGCCCACTCTGTCATGGTATATGATCTTTTTAATGTGTTGTTGGATTCTGATTGCTAGAATTTTGTTAAGGATTTTTGCATCTATGTTCATCAGTGATATTGGCCTGTAGTTTTCTTTTTTTGTGGCATCTTTGTCGGGTTTTGGTGTTAGGATGATGGTGGCTTCAGAGAATGAGTTTGGAAGTTTACCTTACTCTGCAATTTTCTGGAAGAGTTTGAGTAGAATAGGTGTTAGCTCTTCTCTAAATTTTTGGTAGAATTCAGCTGTGAAGCTGTCTGGACCTGGGCTTTTGTTTTCTGAAAGATTTCTGATTACAGTTTCAATTTCCGTGCTTGTGATGGGTGTGTTAAGATTTTCTATTTCTTCTTGGTTCAGTTTTGGAAAGTTGTACTTTTCTAAGAATTTGTCCATTTCTCCCACATTGTCCATTTTATTGGCATATAATTGCTGATAGTAGTCTCTTATGATCCTTTGTATTTCTGTGTTGTCTGTTGTGATCTCTCCATTTTCATTTCTAATTTTATTGATTTGATTTTTCTCCCTTTGTTTCTTGATGAGTCTGGCTAATGGTTTCTCAATTTTATTTATCCTTTCAAAGAACCAGCTTTTGGCTTTGTTGATTTTTGCTATGGTCTCCTTTGTTTCTTTTACATTTATTTCTGCCCTAATTTTTAAAATTTCTTTCCTTCTACTAACCCTGAGGTTCTCAATTTCTTCCTTTTCTAGCTGCTTTAGGTGTGCTGCTGCTGCTAAGTCATGTCAGTCGTCTCTGACTCTGTGGGACCCCATAGACAGCAGCCCACCAGGCTCTGCTGTCCCTGGGATTCTCCAGGCAAGAACACTGGAGTGGGTTGCCATTTTCTTCCCCAATGCATGAAAGTGAAAAGTAAAAGTGAAGTTGCTCAGTCGTGTCTGACTCTTCGCGACCCATGGGTTGAAATAGGTGTAGAGTTAGGTTATTTATTTGACTTTTTTCTTGTTTCTTGAGGTATGCCTGTATTGCTATGAACTTTCCCCTTAGCACTGCTTTTANTTGAGGGCAGGAGGAGAAGGGGACGACAGAGGATGAGATGGTTGGATGGCATCACCAACTAGATGGACATAGGTTTGGGTGGATTCTGGGAGTTGGTGATGGACAAGGAGGCCTGGCATGCTGTGGTTCATGGGGTCACAAGGAGTTGGACATGACTGAGCGACTGAACTAAAGTGAACTGATTAGAGGAGAAATCAACAGTAATGCAATAATAGCAGGGGACTTTCATGTCCCACTTACACCAATGGACAGATCATCCAGACAGAAAATTAATAAGGAAACAGAAGTTTTAAATGATACAATGGACCAGTTGAACTTGATTGATAACTACAGGACATTTCATCCAAAAACAATAGACTTCACTATTTTAAGTGCACATGGAAAATTCTCTAGGATAGATCACATCCTGTGGCACAAATAAAGCCTTGGTAAATTTTTAAAAACTGAAATCATTTCAAGCATCTTTTCTGATCACAATGCTGTAAGATTAGATACCAACCACGGGGAGGGGGGGTTGTGGAGGGGAGGGCTACCAGGTGTCTCAGTGGTAAAGAATCTGCCTGCAATGCAGGAACCAAAGGAGAGGCAGGTTCAATCCCTGGCTTGGGAAGATCCCTTGGAGGAGGGCACAAAAACCTACTCGAGTATTTTTGCCTGAAGAATTCAATGGACAGAGGAACCTGGTAGGCTACAGTCCGTAGGGTCTCAGAGTCAGACATGACTGAAGCAACTACACACACATGCTTGCACAGGAAAAAAACTATAAAAAATACAAACACAACAATGCACTTCTGAATAACCAGTAGATCACTGAAGAAATAAAAAAGGAAATCAAAATATGCCTAGAAATAAATGACAATGAAAACACAACAACTCATAACCTATGCAATGCAGTAAAAGTAGTGCTAATAGGGAAGTGTATAGCAATACACGCTTACCTCAAGAAACAAGAGAGATATTAAATAAACAACCTAATCTTAAACCTAAAGCAACTAGAAAAAGAAGAGGGAAACCTCAAAGCTGGTAGTAGAAAAGAAATCATAAAGATCAAAAAAGAAAAAAATGAAAAAACAAATGAAGGAGACTATAGAAAAGATCAGGCTTCCCAGGTGGCACTAGTGGTAAAGAACCCACTTGCTAATGCAGGTAGATTTAAGAGATGCAGGTTCGATCCCTGGATTGGGAATATCTCCTAGAGGAAGACACAGAAACCCACTCCAGTATTCTTACCTGGAGAATCCATGGACAGAGGAGCCTCGCAGCTACAGTCCACAGGCCTCCAAAAAGCTGGACATGACTGAAGCTACATAGCATGCATTCAGGAACATAGCAAAGATCAATAAAACTAAAAGCTGGTTCTTTAATAAGATAAACAAAATCAACAAATTGTTAGCCAGGCTCATCAAGAAAAAAAGGGAGAAGACTCAAATCATTGACGTTAGAAATAAAAAAGGAGAAGTTACAACAAGACAACATGGAAATACAAAGGATTATAAGAGACTATTATGAGCAACTATAAGACAATAAAATGTACAACTTGGAAGAAATAGATGAATTCTTAGATAAGTATAATCTTCCAAAACTGAATCAGTAAGAAATGGAAAATATGACCAGTCACAAGCACCAAAATAAAAACTATAATCAAAAATCTGCCAACAAACCAAAGCCCAGGGCCAGATGTGTGGCTTCACAGATGAATAATACCAAAAGTTTAGAGAAGAGCTAACACCTATACTGCTCAAAGTCTTCCAGAAAATCGCAGAGGAAGGAAAACTCCCACACTCATTCTAGAAGACCACCATAAGCCTGATACCAAAACCAGACAAAGATGCCACACACACACACACAAAAGAAAATTACAATCCAATATCACTGATGAACATAGATGCAAATATCCTCAACAAAATTCTAACAAGCAGAATCCAACAACACATTAAAAAGATCATACATCATGATCAAGTGGGTATTATCCCAGGAATGTGAGGATTCTTCAATATACACAAATCAATTAATGCGATTTACCATATTAACAAATTGAAAGATAAAACCCAGAAGATCACCTCAATAGATGCAGAGAAAGTCTTTGACAAAATTAAAAATCCATTTATGATAAAAACTCTTGAGAAAGTAGGTATGACACTGAGGAAACCAGAATTGAAAGAGACACATGTACCCCAATGTTCATTGCAGCACTGTTTGTAATAGCCAGGACATGGAAGCAACCTAGATGTCCATCAGCAGATGAATGGATAAGAAAGCTGTGGTACATATACACAATGGAGTATTACTCAGCCATTAAAAAGAATACATTTGAATCAGTTCTAATGAGGTGGATGAAACTGGAGCCAATTATATAGAATGAAGTAAGCCAGAAAAAAAAAAAACACCAATACAGTATACTAATGCATATATATGTAATTTAGAAAGATGGTAATGATAACCCTCTATGCAAAACAGCAAAAGAGACACAGATGTATAGAACAGTCTTTTGGACTCTGTGGGAGAGGGAGAAGGTGGGATGATGTGGGAGAATGGCATTGAAACATGTATAATATCATATAAGAAATGAATTGCCAGTCTAGGTTTGATGCAGGATACAGGATGCTTGATGCTTGGGGCTGGTGCACTGGGATAACCCAGAGGGATGGTATGGGGAGGGAGTGGGAGGGGGGTTCAGGATTGGGAACACGTGTACACCCATGGCGGATTCATGTTGATGTATGGCAAAACCAATATAATATTGTAAAGTAATTAGCCTCCAATTAAAATAAATAAACTTAAATTAAAAAATAAAATGTTTACAGTAAATTATTCAGAGTCACTGCTAAGTGTGAGCTCATCAATAAAAGCAAAACAAATCCCCCCCCCCAAAAAAGAAAGTAGGTATGGAAGGAACATGCTGTTGTTTAGTCACTAAATCATGTCCAACTCTTTGTGACCCCATAGAATCTGTAGCCCACCAGGCTCCTCTATCCATGGTATTTCCCAGGCAAGAATCCTGGAATGGGTTGCCATGCCCAAGAAATTAATACACAGAAGCCCCTTGCATTCCTATACACTAATAATGAAAAATCAGAGAGAGAAATTAAGGAAACAATCCCATTCACCATTGCTACAAAAAGGACAAAATACTTAGAAAAAAATTTACCTAAACAGACAAAAGACCTGTATGCAGAAAACTATGACACTGCTGAAAGAAATCAAAGATGACACAAACAGGTCAAGAGATGTACTATATTTCTGGGTTAGAAGAATCAATATAGTGAAATGACTATACTACTCAAAGCAATCTATAGATTCACTGTATCTGTATTAAACTGTGCTGTACTGTGCTTAGTTGCTCAGTTATGTCCAACTCTTTGTGACCACATGGACTGTAGCACACCAGGCTCCTCTGTCCATGGAGATTCTCCAGGCAAAAATACTGAAGTAGGTAACCTATCCTTTCTCCAGGGGAACTTCCTGACCCAGGAATCGAACCAGGGTCTCCTGCATTGCAGGCAGATTCTTTACCAGCTGCGGCTACCAGGGAAGCTACCAATGGTATTTCTCACAGAGCTGCTGCTGCTGCTAAGTTGCTTCAGTCCTGTCCGACTCTGTGTGACCCCATAGACAGCAGCCCACCAGGCTCCCCTGTCCCTGGGATTCTCCAGGCAAGAATACTGGAGTGGGTTGCCATTTCCTTCTCCAATGCATGAAAGAGAAAAGTGAAGGTGAAGTCGCTCAGTCTGTCCGACTGTTAGCGACCCCATGGACTGCAGCCCACCAGGCTACTCCGTCCATTGGATTTTCCAGGCAAGAGTACTAGACTGGGGTACCACTGCCCTCTCCCTCTCACAGAGCTAGAACAAGTAATTTCACAATTTGTATGGAAATACAAAAGACCTCAACTAGCCAAAGCAATCTTGAGAAAGAAGAATAGAACTGGAGAGATCAACCTTCCTGATTTCAGACTACACTACAACGCTACAGCCATCAAGTCAGTATGGTACCAGCACAAAAACAGAGATATAGACCAATGGAACAAAATAGAAAGCCAGAGATAAAACCACACACCTATGGGCACCTTATGTTCGACAAAGTGAAAAGTGAAAGTGAAGTCACTCTGTCGTGTCTGACTCTTTGCGACCCCAGGGATGGTAGCCTACCAGGCTCTGCTGTCCATGGGATTTTCCAGGCAAGAATACTGGAGTGGGCTGCCATTTCTTCTCCAATCTTTGACAAAGGAGGGAAAAATATACAGTGGAAAAAATCTCTTCCACAATTGGTTCTGGGAAAACTGGCCAACTATATGTGAAAGAATGAAACTAGAACACGCACAAAAATAAACCCAAAATGGATTGAAGACCTATATGTAAGAGCAGAAACTATAAATCTCTTAGAGGAAAACATAGACAGAACACTCTCTGATATAAACCACAGCAAGATTCTCTATGAACCACTTCCTAGAATAATGGCAATAAAAACAAAAATAAACAAATGAGACCTAATTAAACTTAAAAGCTTTTGAACAATGAAGGCAACTATAAGCAAGGTGAAAAGACAACCCCAAAAATGGAAGAAATTAATAGCAAATGAAACAACTGTCAAAGAATTAACCTCCAAAATACCCAAGCAGCACATTCAGGTCAATACCAGAAAAACAGACAATGTAATCAAAAAGTGGGCAGAAAACCTAAACAGATATTTTTCCAAAAAGACATACAGATGGCTAAATCACACACGAAAAATACTCAATATCACTCATCATCAGAGAAATGCAAGTCAAAACTGCAATGAGGTACCATCTCACACTGGTCCGAATGGCCATCATCAAAAAGTCTACAAACAATAAATACTGGATAGGGTGTGGAGAAAAGCGAACTCTGTTGATGGGAATGCAAATTGATATGGCCACTATGAAGAACAGTATGAAGAGTCCTTAAAAAATGAGAAATAAAGCCAACAGTAGAGTTTCCCTGGGGCCTCCAGATGGTAAAGAATTTGCCTGCAATGCAGGAGACCTGGGTTTGACCCCTGGGTTGGGAAAATCCCCTGGAGAAGGGCATGGCAATCCACTCCAGTATTCTTGCCTGGAAGGCTATGGTCCATGGGGTTGCAAAGAGTTGGACATGACTGAGTGGCTAAGCAAAGCACAGCACACAGCACATCACCTAGTAATCCCACCTAGTAATTCCTCAGGCATACACCCTGAGGAAACCAGAATTGAAAAAGACACATGTACTCAAAAGTTCATCATAGCATTATTTACGCTAGTAGGACATGGAAGCAAACTAGATGTCCATTGACAGATGAATGCATAAGGAAGTTGTACATATACACAATGGAATATTATTCAGCTATTAAAAGGAATGCATTTGAATCAGTTCTATTGAGGTGGATGAATCTAGAGCCTGTTATACAGAGTGAAGCAAGTCAGAAAAAGAAAGACAAATATTGTATATTAATGCATATATATGGAATCTTGAAAGGTAGTACTGATGATCCTACCTGCAGGGCAGCAAAGCTGACACAGATGTTTTGGACACAGTTGGGGAAGGAGAATGTGGGATGATATGGAATAGCACTGAAACATATACATTACCATATGTAAAATAGGTAGCCAATGGGAGTTCAATGTATGATACAGGGAATCCGAAACCAGTGCTCTGTGACCATTTATAGGGGTGGATGTGGAGGGAGGTGGAGGGGGCTTCAAGAGGAATGGGATATATGCATACCTTGCTGATTCATGCTGATGTATGGCAAAAATCATAATAATATTATAAAGTAATTATCCTCTAATTAAAAAAAAAATATATATATATATATAAATGTCCATACTACCCAAAGCAATCCACAGATTTAATACAATCTTTATCAAAATACCCATGACAGTTTTCAGAAAACTAAAAGAGATTATCCTAAAATTTATGTGGAACCACAAAAGACACTGAATTGCCAAAGTGTTTAAAACAGAGCTGGAGGTATCAGGCTCTCTGACTTCAGATTATACTTCAAAGCTACAGTCATCAAAACAGCAAGGTGCCAGAACAAAAACAGGCACACAGATCAACTGAATAGAATAGATAGCCCCAAGAAGTAAACCCATACACCTATTAAAAGAACAAACAAGGTAAGAATGTGCAATGAAAAAAAGATAGTCTCTTCAACAAGTGGTACTGAAAAAAAAACTGGACAGCTACATGTATAAAAGTGAGATTAGAACATTTCCTCACATGATTTTTAAAAATAAATGCTAGATATAGATGGCTAACAAGCACATGAAAAGCAGCTCAATATCACTAATCATTTGAGAAATGCAAATCAAAACCACAATGAGATATCACCTCACATCTGTCAGAATGGCTGTCATCAAAAAGTATAAAATAACAAATGCTGGTGAAGATGTGGAGAAAAGGGAACTCTAGGTCTTAATTTTTAATGATTCTTTGACTAAATCATACTTTTCTCTGAACCTTTACAAGCCCCTATTGCACCCTTTCTCTCAGCTCCATTACATATTCCCTTGGCCCTTGAGTTCTCTTCCTTCACCTTCTCCAGTATTGTTCTGAGAAAAATCCTTACTTTGAGACCTTAACCCATGCACATGTGTGCGGTAATCCTGGACTTCTCATTCTGAGTCTTATTCCTCATTGTGAAGTAAAGGACTCTAGAGAAATGTGTTTAGGCCTAAGCCACTGCCAGGACAGGGCTTATGACTTGTGAAAGTATACCAGTTGGTAAATCATCTACTTTGATGTTTTTATAAAGCTTATCCTAGTGAGATGAGGGCTTGCTAGGTGGTGCTAGCAGCAAAAAAACCCACCTGCCAATGGAGGGGTTGTAAGAGACACAGGTTTGATCCCTGAGTCAGGAAGATCCCCTGGAGGAGGAAATGGCAACCCACTCCAGTATTCTTGCCTGGAGAATCCCATGGACAGAGCAGCTTGGCAGGCTACAGCTTATGGGATTGCACAGGGTCAGGCATGACTAAAGCAACTGAGCACAGCACATCCTAGTGAGACAGCTAAGAACATAGCATAATTCCACAAACATTCTTTTTTTTTTTTTTGAAATTTTATTTTATTTATTTATTATTTTATTTTGCTTTATAATACTGTATTGGTTTTGCCATACATTGACATGAATCAGCCATGGGTATACATGAGTTCCCAATCCTGAAGCCCCCTCCCACCTCCCACCCCA
>SJYX01021644.1:13076-26858 GCA_006410675.1 Oreotragus oreotragus
TTCATTTATTTCTACCATTCTATCTTCTATTTCACTAATCCTATCTTCTGCCTCCATTATTCTATTTCTTGCCTCCAGAGTGTTTTTTGTCTCATTTATTGAATTATTCGTTATTGATTACTCTTTTTTATTTCTTCTAGGTCCTTGTTAAACCTTTCTTGCATTTTCTCAATCCTTGTCTCCAGGCTATTTATCTGTGATTCCATTTTTATTTCAAGATTTTGGATCATTTTCACTATCAATATTCGAAATTCTTTCTCAGGTAGATTCCCTATCTCTTCCTCTTTTGTTTGGTTTGGTGGGCATTTCTCCTGTTCCTTTACCTTCTGGGTATTCCTCTTTCTCTTCATCTTGCTTATATTGCTGCGTTTGGGGTGGCCTTTCTATATTTTGGGAATTTGTGGAGTTCTCTTTATTATGGAGTTTACTAGCTGTGGGTGGGGTTGTATCAGTGTTTTGTCAAGGTTTCTTTGTTAGGGAAGCTTGTGTCGGAGTTCTGGTGGGTGGAGTTGGATTTCTTCTCTCTGGAGTGCAATGAAGTGTCCAGTAATGAGTTATGGGATGTCTATGGTTTTGGAGTAACTTGAGCTGCCTGTATATTGAAGCTCAGGGGTGTGTTCCTGTGTTGTTGGATAATTTGCATGGTATGTCTTGCTCTGGAACTTGTTGGCCCTTGGGTGGTACTTGGTTTCAGTGTAGGTATAGAGGCATTTGATGAGTTCCTATTGATTAATGTTCCCTGGATTCAGGAGTTCTCTGATATTCTCAGGATTTGGACTTAAGCCTCCTGCTTCTGGTTTTCAGTTTTATTTTTACAGTAGCCTCTAGACTTCTCTATCTATACAGCACTGATGATAAAACATCTAGGTTAAAGATGAAAAGTTTCTCCACATTGATGGACACCCAGAGAGGTTCACTGAGTTACATGGAGAAGAGAAGAGGGAGGGGGTAGTTAGAGGTGACTGGAATGAGATGAGGTGGGAGCAAAAGAGGAGAGAGCAAGCTAGCCAGTAATCACTTCCTTATGTGCACTCCTCAGTCTGGACCACTCAGAGATGTTCACAGAGTTATACAGGAAGAGGAGAGGGAGGAAGTAGACAGAGGTGGCCAGGAGGATAAAAGAGGGAAATGAAAAGGAGAGAGGCAGATCCAGCCAGAAACCAGTTCCGAAGTGTTCTCCATCGTTTGGAACACACAGAGATTCACAGAGTTGGGCAGAGAAGAGAAGGGGGAGGGAGAAGACAGAGGTAACATGGTGGAGAAAAAGGAGAGTCCAAAGGAGGAGAGAGTGGTCAAGCCAGTAATCTCACTCTCTGGTAAAATTGGGTACTGAAGATTGGGTTTTTAAATGTACAAAATTGACAACAAATGCCAAAAAGCAAAGATTAAAAATCTAGAGTAGAGGTTGGATTTTCAAAAATACAATATTAAAGAAAAGAAGANTCCAAAGGAGGAGAGAGTGGTCAAGCCAGTAATCTCACTCTCTGGTAAAATTGGGTACTGAAGATTGGGTTTTTAAATGTACAAAATTGACAACAAATGCCAAAAAGCAAAGATTAAAAATCTAGAGTAGAGGTTGGATTTTCAAAAATACAATATTAAAAAAAAGAAGAAAAAAAAAGTCACGAGAATTATTAAAAAACAACAACAACAACCACAAAAAAATATATATGGTGTTTGCTTTAAAAATAGGGTCTTTTTTTTTTTGAAAAGTGATATTAGGTTATAAAAATTAAAATTAAAGGAGAAATCGAGGACTTAAAATTTTTTTTAAAGTTAAAAGAAAAGAAGAAAAAGAAAAGAAAAAACAACCAAACAACAACATCATCAACAACAACAACAACAAAAAAGAGAATGGCCATAAAAATAGTAAAGATATTTCTGGGACTTTCTCTTGTGTTATGGGCAGTGTGGGGTCACTTCCAAGGCGATTCCTTCTGTTTACCTTCTTCTGTTTGCTGGTCTCTTCAGTGTCTGATTTCAACCCTGACACAAGAGGGGGGGGGGTGGACACTTTTTTTATTTTAAGGCTTACTTGTTCAGTCGTGCTGTGGGGAGGGAGGGGCTGCAAACAAATAACACTGGCATGTGCTTGCAGTGTCTCAGCCATGCTGGGCATGCCCCTGCACATGGTAAAAAGAAAAGAAAAAACAACCAAACAACAACATCATCAACAACAACAACAACAAAAAAGAGAATGGCCATAAAAATAGTAAAGATATTTCTGGGACTTTCTCTTGTGTTATGGGCAGTGTGGGGTCACTTCCAAGGCGATTCCTTCTGTTTACCTTCTTCTGTTTGCTGGTCTCTTCAGTGTCTGATTTCAACCCTGACACAAGAGGGGGGGGGGTGGACACTTTTTTTATTTTAAGGCTTACTTGTTCAGTCGTGCTGTGGGGAGGGAGGGGCTGCAAACAAATAACACTGGCATGTGCTTGCAGTGTCTCAGCCATGCTGGGCATGCCCCTGCACATGGCACACACCTCTCAGGCTCTACGTTACTCTGCTGGGAATCGTGTGAACTGGCCCTAGGCTGCATGCACCTCCCTGGTCTAAGCTGCTCAGGCTCGGCTCTCAGGTAGCCCTCAGAGGTGCAGATTCGGTTGGGCCTGCATTTTGTGCCCTTCCCAGGACTGAGTAGCTCAGGTGTTTGGCGAGCGCAGTCCCTGCGACTTATCGCCTTTCCCTGCTGCTCAGTTTTCTGGGTGTACCGCTGGCGCCCCTTGTCAGGCAGATGGTGACTGTCCAGAACCCCAAGAAGTCTTAGTTAGCAAAGAAGCCTGCTTGCAGTTTGGTAGGTAAAGTCTCTCCGGGGCTGCGATTGCCCCTTTCAAGTCCTTACAGATCTGGCTGCCTGTCACCGGTGGGGGATGGTCTGCAGCCAGTTATTTCAGTTCCATCCTTTGTTCTGTGCATGGTCCTGGCAGTGTCTTATGTTAGAGCTTTTTGTATGGTAGCTATCCCACAGTCTGGTATGCTAGCCCAAGTTAGTTTGCTCTGGTTACATTTGGGGCATTCCAGCCTGATTCTTAAAAAGCACTGCAGCCCACGCCTCCTTGCCCAGCCCCCACTTGCTAGTGGTGGATGCAAGCATCTGCACTGCTTCTCCACTGGGGGAGTTACTGTTGGGCTCGTAATCTGTTGGTTTTAATTATTTATTTATTTTTCTTCCCTGTTATGTTGCCCTCTGTGCTTCCAAGGCTTGCCACAGACTCGGCAGTGAGAGTGTTTCCTGGTCTTTGGAAACTTCTCTCTTTTTAAGACTCCCTTCCCAGGACGGGACTTCCTTCCTGGGACAGAGCTCCCTCCCTACTTCCTTTGTCTCCTTTTTCATCTTTCATATTTTTCCTACCTGTTTTTGAAGACAATGATCTGCTTTTCTGGGTGCCTGATGTCCTCTGCCAGCATTCAGAAGTTGTTTTGTAGAATTTACTCAGCGTTGAAATGTTCTTTTGATTAATTTGTGGGGGAGAAAGTGGTCTCCCCATCCTATTCCTCTGCCATCTTAGGACCGCCCCATCCACAAACGTTCTGAGGATGCAGAACAGTCACAAACTATGACCAGAAATTGTATACTACAAAAATTAATTGAGCTAATTTTCCCAAACTCTTCTGTTATATCAAAGAAACTCATAATCCAAGGAGTTAATAAAGGTCCTTCTGATCTCTCTAACTATAATGATTCCTACCTACCAACAGGTAAGAAGATAGATAAGATAAGTCTATTGATTCCTAACTAACAGGGGAGCAAATGGAAATAGAGCTATGAAAATGATGAAATTTCCTCACTGCAAGTATAAATAGGAGCTAAGATAAAATGGATCTGGTTGGCTATGGGCATAAGCCAGGGGACCAGATGGTGGGAAATGGTATTTGTTTCCTAATAAGGACCTCAAGAATTAGCTTGGAAATGCTAATGGAAAAATATAGACACTAAAGGTTAACTGGAAAAGGCTTTTTGCTGAGATATAACCAATCCAGAGTCAGGTAGGAGTCAATAATATAAAAACCTGCCCCTTGAAGCATATTATGCCAGAGATTAGGAGAGGGAGGAACCCTCAGTGAAGCCAAGTTCTGGCAGCAGTCATACAAGATAGAGGTCAGACTGAGAAAAGCTGAAAAATCCAGAGTACTCTGATGGAAAAACAAAGACTAAAAGAGAAGCCAAAATCCAAAGCCATGTAACGGTTCACCAAGCAGGGAAGAGGGAGGTGTCAAAAATTTGATCTGAACTCAATACTCTCTCAGATCCCTCTGCTTCTTAAAGTGACTAATTTCTGGAGTCAATCCTGGTAACAGCCTGAGTAAAGGGATAAGAAGGAAGGGAAATAAGGCCATGCCAAAGATACTAGCTCTGGGAGAAAAACAAAGATGACTAGTAATAGCTTAAGAAACAATACACATTCACAGAGAAGCAATAGAGAATGAGTTGGAAAGTTAGCAATTAGGCAATATGCTACATAACAACAGACACGGTGCTCTGCACTAACTGCCCTGATCCCTAAAAGTCTGTTAGAAATAAAAGAGAAAAAGACTGAAAAATAGTGAATAATGGCATTTTATTTCCCTTACTGTCAGTGATTTCTCCAAGTGTCAAAGCTAGGAATAAAAATGGGAGAGAGGAAGAAGGCTACCTATCTAAACCTCCTCTTGTTTTTCACTTTTAAAATCTTGAAATGAGGGCCAGGTTCTGTGGGGACAGCTGCCTACTGGTCATTCTTCGAAGTAGCTATTGCAGTACGGAAGCTGTCTGTGTGAAAGAGTCTTTCTTTATCTGCCAAAGAGACAAGAATATTCCAAAAGCAGGGTGAATGGAAGAAGAGGTAGTTTTGGGTGGTAGTTTGGGGCTTGGCACTCTGCCTCTCTAGGCTTATCTTCTTCCCATATCAAACTGTTTGTAGTTTCTCAAATGCAGCATGCTCTTTCTCTCTTCATTATATTCGCATAGTGTGTCCTATTCCTGGAATCTTCTTTCTTCCTCTGCTTGGTTGAAAAGGCCAACTATTATTCTTATGTGAAGGTTTACATGCTTCCGTGGCTTGTTTCCACTCACCAGCTCTTAGGACTCATATTTATTTACATATGTGCTTCCCCCCCGCCACCAAACTATAGGCTCTATTCAATTTTGAGAATCTGATAGAAACGATAGATTTTCTACAGAAAATTGCACATATGCTCACATGCCTACTGTTTCTCAGTTCTATGACTTCTGAATTTTATCCATTAAGTCCTGCTGAGAATCCGTTTTATACTAGAGGTCCATGAGGATGGGGGCCATGTATTACTCATCTTTGTATCCCTAATATCTAGCACAGAGCCTAAGATAATCAGTGAAAGAATAACTGAATTAGTGAACATTTGGTACTGTGTGGAAAGACAAAAGAAGTGTAACATTGTCATCAAGGGGCTTGCAGTATAATTGGGTGACTATTCATACACATGATATTGCAATTAACAATTAAAAGACAATATGTGATAAAGTGATACAAATGCATGCTGGGAACTCACAAAAATCTTGCTGTTGTCCTTCTGACCTCTTCCCACCATCTCTGAAATTCTGATATTAATCCAGGTAAACAATTTGTCCACTGTTCCTTACTATCCCCCATCCTACTCTAGTTTAGATTTGAAACTAACTTGGCCTTGATAAATTGCTTCAGACTCTATAGTTAGATGCCCTATTTAAACACACTATTCTAGTTTGAATGAAGCACACTCTCTCAGGACAATGTAGTTTTCTCCTCCTCGATCATAATCCAAAACAGGAGCTAACTATACCTCCTTTTGCCCCTCCTTGCTCCTCCTCCACCTCATCACTATACTTACTCTCAATAGGCTCATTAGTCCAGGCCTTGTCCTTCTACATCCTTACCTATACCATGGCCTCCCTTTCAGGGAACTGGGTCATGCATACTTTTATTTTTATTTATTTATTTTGCTGTGTCTCCCATATCTTTATTAAGCTCATGCAAATCCTTGTGTCCAGTCTGCCTGGAATTGTACAGAGAAGGGTGTCTTATAATTAAGCTCATAGGCTTTGAAATATTACCTCACCTTCAGAAATGATTCTGCTGCTGGCTAGCTCTAATCATACAGAAATTGCTAACATTTCTAAGCTTCAATTTCTCATGAAAATGGGGGTAAAAACAGGAGCTCCTTCAGAAAAATTTTAAGAGGATTACATGAGATAATGTGAGTAAAGATAACTTTAAAGAGTAGAGTTCCACCAGCAAACTGATGAAAATAAAATTCATCACAACTTTAGAATGCTGAAAAATTTGGAGTTTTACTTCTGATGGTTATGTTTGAAATACTTGATGTAGAAACTCAGAAACTAGGCAAGCACTTGACAAAAGATATGAGGAAGTATTTGCCAAACCTGGGAAGGCTTTTTTTTTTCCTAGCAAAATGGATTTGAAAAAGGTTGCCAATGGGAGGACCCTGTGTGAAGACAGGGCACTGTCTTAGTCTGTTAAGACTACTATAAAAGAATATCATAAACCGGGTGGGTTATACACAACAGAAACTTTTCTCACTGTTCTGGAAACCGGGAAGTTCAAGAGCAAGGTGTTGGATGATGTGGTGTCTGGTGAGAGCTCATGTCTTGTGTATTGTTGATTCAGCTCACTGCACCAATTGTATTGCTGTTCACGCTGTTCGATGAATACACAGTAAGCAAGGCATGAGCTAAGAGGCTGAAAGAAGACTTGAGGAGCCATGGGGACTGCAGACATGTTTATTCTCTCCTAGCTGACACAGCAACCATAGTGGTAGACATGCTATATTTTCTCCTCTCATGGCTGACCCAAAGGACACAGCCATGATGCAGAAGTAATGCCACCACTTTTTTTTTTTTTTTGGTGGAGCTCATGTAGACATACCACACACAGTAACCCATGACCAAGTGAGTACCTCATGATGTGCATGCATAGTGCTGTAAATGATCTCAGCTGTTACATAGTCATTATTTACAAAAGTGGGGTCAGAGAGCCTGGACATGCCATCTTTGCCAATTTGCTCTCTCCCCACATCCTGGTTCATAGATGACCATCTTCTGCTATGTCTTCACATGGTGATCGGGGCCAAGGGAATTTTTTGAGGTCTCTTTTATAATGACACTAATCTCATTTATGAGGGCTCCATTCTTATAACATGATCGCCTCTCAAAGTCCCCACCTCCAAATACCACAAGGCTGGGGATTAATTAGATTTCAACATATGAAATTTGGGGTGACACAAAACATCCATTGTATACCAGAGATCATAAAGTGTTTCATAAAAGAGAGGGAGCTTTCTGAAACTGATAATGGAATCTCTTACCCTGAAACCTTCCCATCTGTTCCCCAATATTCTATTACTGAGTGAAAGCCAATTTTGCCTAAAGGCAGAAGGATGGTCTAGAGTGGTTTTCAAACTCGAGTGTGCATTAGAATCACCTGGAGGACCTTAAAACAGAATTCTCACTCCCAACTCCAGAGTTTCTGATTCAGAAGGTCCAACGTGGTGCCTAAGAATATATATCTTTGACAAGTCCCCAGGTGATACTGATGGTGCTGTTCTTGGCAATGCACTTTGAGAACCACTGGTTCAGACCTGGAGATCTTATTAAAATGCAGACTCTATTTTGGCAGGCCTGGTGTGGGGACTGAGATGATGCAGTACCAATAAACTCTCAGGTTATGCTAATACTGCTGGTCCAGGGATAATGTTTTGAGTAGATGGAGAATCTATCCAGACATATCAAAAAAGGTTGTGAAACACTATTCTATGTGACTTCTTCAGATCTTCCAGCTTGGAGGGTCTTAAGTTTTACTCTGTATGAATGGAAAGCATTATTCTGTCATGTTCACACACATATTCTTACTTATTTGCAGTAAATCTTAGGGAAAAACAGGTAAAACTCAAAATGTTAGACTTTTCTCATTTCCCTAGCTTCAAAATTTGATTAATTTAGGTATAAAACTCGGTTAGCAGATTTTCTTCAGTGATGGCTCAGTTTTCTATGGAGCCCTGGTATAGGTGGGAATGGTGTGCAAGTCAGATATACTGGCAATCTACTGTTTACATCTGTGCTGAATTCATCTAATCATCCTGAATGAGCTGTTCTAGGGGTGGGACTTCAGAGTATAACAAGTCAAATGAAAGCATCTGAGACTTTTATGAGTGAAAGGAGAGTAGAGTAGAGAAGTTTGCATACATGCATCAATGTCTATCCATAATGGTAGTTACAATACCTCTCAGAATTTCATCCTTAACATACAAACCATAGATCAGTGGTTTCCAAACTTGGGTATATAATAGATTCACAGATGGTTCTTGAGAAAAATGAAGATTTCAGTCTCTGACCCCAGATAGACTGAATCAAAATATTTGGAGATAAAGCCAGACTGAGTCTTCCCCAGGCCCAAGTTATTTGGTTGCCATCAAAGTTTGAGAAGAATTACCACAGAAACTCATGGTACAAGTTTTTTCTTTGAATAGGTAACAGTTACCTTTAAACCTTGAAAATTCAAGAGAGTGGCTGGAAACTGTGATAGGAAGGTCAAAAGTAACTACCCACCTATGGTTTAGCAGGAGGAGATAAGAGGTCTAAGGGAAATCCTGGCCTCCTATTTATCAAGAATTTTGGTGGTGTTTTGAAATGGTCATATACAAGATTGAGCTGGAATAGGCAACTGTTCCAGGAATTGTGGTCTGAAAATTTTATGACCTTTGAGACTGACTGAGTTTAACATCTGTAGTTATATTTCAAAGCAAACAGTCAGCTCCTTCAGACTTTGCAGAGGACAGGAGTCACATGCTTGGAACAGCCCTATTCCCAGGGAATAAGAAGGGAAGACATGAACCTGGGGTTAGTGAGGGGAAATCCCTGTCTGAAGAAATTCTTTCCTTCCCAAACTTGTAGACATTCGCCTGCATCTCTATAACCTGTTTCAGCCATACATCACACACACACACACACACACACACACACACACACACACGATAATATACATTTGGAATTTTTGACTTGCCATGGCATTTCGATTTTAGGGACTTTACATTTGAATCAATTTCCTGCAGAACTCCAACCTTAGCATTGGGGAGCTACACAGCTTTCATTTTTCTAGAAGAACAGCAAAATAGTATAATAGAATGAGCACAACTGGGAAACAGGCGACCTATGTTCTAGCCAGGTATTTCTAATGAGTTCTGTGACCTTGAGTAAGATGCTCTCCTACCTCCTGTCTCTCAGTTTCATCATCTGACAATATGAGGGTTGAGAAAATTGTTTTAGAAGGCATCTAAGTTCTTATGCTCTGGTTTAGTAGCTATTCAGCTGTTGAATTAGCTGCATAGGGTCAACTGACGTAGTGCATCAATGTCTATCCATAATGGTAGTTACAATACCTCTCAGAATTTCATCCTTAACATACAAACCATAGATCAGTGGTTTCCAAACTTGGGTATATAATAGATTCACAGATGGAGCACAGGTATTGTTATCAAACTGTATGGATTAAAATCCAAGCTCTACTACTTAGCTGACCCTCGGCCAGCTTCTAAAGTTATCTGACAGCCAATTTTATCATCTATAAAATGGGAATAATAATAATATTAACTCATGGGGATATAAAGCAAATAAAAGATATCTGGTATATTAACACTCAATAAGCTTATTATTCTTCTTATTCTTGATTCTTGTCACTCTCTGCCTGAATTAACATACTGGACATGGAACAACAGACTGGTTCTAAATAGGAAAAGGAGTACATCAAGGCTGTATATTGTCATCCTGCTTATTTAACTTATATGCAGAATACATCATGAGAAATGCTTGGCTGGAGAAAGCACAAGCTGGAATCAAGATTGCTGGGAGAAATATCAATAACATCAGATATGCAGATGACACCACCCTTATGTCAGAAAGTGAAGAGGAACTAAAAAGCCGCTTGATGAAAGTGAAAATGTTGGCTTAAAGCTCAACATTCAGAAAACTAAGATCATAGCATCCAGTCCCATCACTTCATGGGAAATAGATGGGGAAACAGTTGCTGACTTTATTTTTCTGGGCTCCAAAATTACTGCAGATGTGACTGCAGCCATGAAATTAAAAGATGCTTGCTCCTTGAAAGGAAAGTTATGACCAACCTAGACAGCATATTGAAAAGCAGAGACATTACTTTGTCAACAAAGGTCCATCTAGTTAAGGCTATGGTTTTTCCCGTGGTCATGTATGGATGTGAAAGTTGGACTATAAAGAAAGCTGAGCACCAAAGAATTGATGCTTTTGAACTGTGGTGTTGGAGAACACTCTTGAGAGTCCCTTGGACTGCAAGGAGATCCAACCAGTCCATCCTAAAGGAGATCAGTCCTGCGTGTTCATTGGTAGGACTGATGTTGAAGCTGAAACTCCAATACTTTGGCCACCTGATGCGAACAGCTGACTCATTGGAAAAGACCCTGACACTCCTGAAACTGGGAAAGATTGAGGGCAGGAGGAGAAGGGGATGACAGAGGATGAGATGGTTGGATGGCATCACCAACTCGATGGATATGGGCTTGGGTGGACTCTGGGAGTTGGTGATGGACAGGGAGGCCTGGCGTGCTGCAGTTCATGGGGTCACAAAGAGTCGGACACNTGAAGCTGAAACTCCAATAGTTTGGCCACCTGATGCGAAGAGCTGACTCATTGGAAAAGACCCTGACACTCCTGAAACTGGGAAAGATTGAGGGCAGGAGGAGAAGGGGATGACAGAGGATGAGATGGTTGGATGGCATCACCAACTCGATGGATATGGGCTTGGGTGGACTCTGGGAGTTGGTGATGGACAGGGAGGCCTGGCGTGCTGCAGTTCATGGGGTCACAAAGAGTCGGACACGACTGAGCGACTGAACTGAACCGAACTGAAACTATAAGATGTCAGTAGATACTGAATATTTTGGAAAAAAAGAGGGCCCCTGATATAAAACTAGTTTCCATACTATCTGAAATTATAATTCTAAAGAATTATTAATGTTGGTTATCTTATTCTTTGCTATTCTTTGTTAAAAAATAAATCTGGCCATGCCACTTTGCTACCTGTTTTTAATGGTGCTCTATTATCCTTGGAAGAAATAGTCTCAGCTCCTTAGAATGGCAAACAAGTCCCTGTATTATATGGTCCCTGCATACTCTAGCTTCACCTTTTACTGACCTCTTCATAAACTTTTATTCTGGTTACAGAGGACTAAAGATATAGTTCTTTATATACATCATTTTCTTTCTTATCTCTGTGCCATTGTTCCAGCTCTTCTTTCTGCATAAAATGGCTTTTCCTGGTATTTACAACTTTCAGAACTTTCACAGGGCCATCTTTTTGGCCCCACTCAAATGCTACTTCTTCCACAAAGTTTTCTTTGTTTCTTCAATCTGTAGTCTTCTCTCTTCCCTCTGCAACCTCAAATACATTTGCTTGTATCCTTCACTGTTTAAATTATTCTCTGATGGGGAGGTTCCTTAATCTATGTCTTATTTACAGAAGTGTCCAAAAAACACAGAGTAAATACTAAGACTAGAATAATTGACCTGGAGGTTACTAGTTACAATTACTTTGGCTAGTTCATCAAGTTCAAAGGTTGAAGTCATATGGGGTTAATCAAAGAAGATTTCTGGGGTGATGCAAGGACTTCTAATCTGGAGTTAAAAAAAAAAAAAAAAAAAAAACAGGGATCCTACCATCTCACACCAGTTAGAATGGCTGCCATCAAAAAGTCTACAAACAATAAATGCTGGAGAGGGTGTGGAAAAAAGGGAACTCTCTTACACTCTTGGTGGGAATGCAAACTAGTACAGCCACTGTGGATAACAGTGTGGAGATTCCTTAAAAAAACTGGAAACAGAACTGCCATACGACCCAGCAATCCCACTGCTGGGCATACACACTAAGCAAACCAGAGTTGAAAGAGACATATGTACTCCATTGTTCATTGCAGCACTGTTTACAAGCTAGGACATGGAAGCAACCTAGATGTCCATCGGCTGATGAATGGATAAGAAAATTGTGGTACATATACACAATGGGATATCACACAGCTATAAAAAAGAAAGCATTTCAGTCCATCCTAATGAAGTGGATGAAACTGGAGCCTATTATACGGGGTGAAGTAAGCCAGAAAAGAAACACCAATACAGTATATTAAAGCATATATATGGATAATGTATATACATATATAATGCATATATATAACACACATATATAATGCATATATATAAATGCATATATATCACACATCTTTATTTTTTAATTATTTAATTAGTTATTTTATATAAATCTATTTATTTTAATTGGAGGCTAATTACTTTACAATATTGTACTGGTTTTGCCATACATTGACATGAATCAGCCATGTNACACATATATAATGCATATATATAAATGCATATATATCACACATCTTTATTTTTTAATTATTTAATTAGTTATTTTATATAAATCTATTTATTTTAATTGGAGGCTAATTACTTTACAATATTGTACTGGTTTTGCCATACATTGACATGAATCAGCCATGTGTATACATGTGTTCCCCATCCTGAACCCCTCTCCTACCTCCCTCCCCATACCATCCCTCAGGGTCATCCCAGTGCACCAGCCCCAAGCACTTGTATTATGCATCAAACTTGGATTAGCGATTTGTTTCACATATGATAATTTACATGTTTCAGTGCCATTCTCCCAAATCATCCCACCCTTGCCCTCTCCCACAAAGTCCAAAAGACTGTTCTATACATCTGTGTCTCTTTTGCTGTCTCACATATAGGGTTATCATTACCATCTTTCTAAATTCCACATATATGCATTAGTAGACTGTATTGGTATTTTTCTTACTGAATTACTTCACTGTATAATAGGCTCCAGTTTCATTCACCTCATTAGAACTGATTCAAATGTCTTCTTTTTAATGGCAGAGTAACATTCCATTGTGTATCTGTACCACAGCTTTCTTATCCATTCGTCCTGGCTATTATAAACAGTGCTGCAATGAACATTGGGGTACACGTGTCTCTTCTAGAAAAGGAAGAAATGAAGAACCCCAGGGTTAGTAGAAGGAAAGAAATCTTAAAAATTAGGGCAGAAATCAATGCAAGAGAAACAAAAGAGACTATGGCAAAAATCAACAAAGCAAAACCCTTGTTCTTTGAAAAGATAAATAAAATTGACAAACCATTAGCCAGACTCATCAAGAAACAGAGAAAAATCAAATCAACAAATTAGAAATGAAAATGGAGAGATCACAACAGACAACACAGAAATACAAAGGATCATAAGAGACTACTATCAGCAACTATATGCCAATAAAATGGAAAACTTGGAAGAAATGGACAAATTCTTAGAAAAGTACAAGTTTCCAAAACTGAACCAGGAAGAAACAGAAAATCTAAACAGACCTATCACAAGAACAGAAATCAAAACTGTAATCATAAATCTTTCACAAACAAAAGCCCAGGACCAGACGGCTTCACAGGTGAATTCTACCAAAAATTTAGAGAAGAGCTAACACCTATCCTACTCAAATTCTTCCAGAAAATTGCAGAGGAAGTTAAACTTCCAAACTCATTATATGAGGACACCATCACCCTAATACCAAAACCTGACAAAGATGCCATAAAAAAAGAAACTACAGGCCAATATCACCGATGAACATACATGCAGAAATCCTTAACAAAACTCTAGCAAACAGAATCCAACAACACATTAAAAAGATCATACACCATGACCAAGTGGGCTTTATCCCAGGAATGCAAGGATTCTTCAATAT
>SJYX01021644.1:27445-54311 GCA_006410675.1 Oreotragus oreotragus
AAATTAGAAATGAAAATGGAGAGATCACAACAGACAACACAGAAATACAAAGGATCATAAGAGACTATTATCAGCAACTATATGCCAATAAAATGGAAAACTTGGAAGAAATGGACAAATTCTTAGAAAAGTACAAGTTTCCAAAACTGAACCAGGAAGAAACAGAAAATCTAAACAGACCTATCACAAGAACAGAAATCAAAACTGTAATCATAAATCTTTCACAAACAAAAGCCCAGGACCAGACGGCTTCACAGGTGAATTCTACCAAAAATTTAGAGAAGAGCTAACACCTATCCTACTCAAATTCTTCCAGAAAATTGCAGAGGAAGTTAAACTTCCAAACTCATTATATGAGGACACCATCACCCTAATACCAAAACCTGACAAAGATGCCATAAAAAAAGAAACTACAGGCCAATATCACCGATGAACATACATGCAGAAATCCTTAACAAAACTCTAGCAAACAGAATCCAACAACACATTAAAAAGATCATACATCATGACCAAGTGGGCTTTATCCCAGAGATGCAAGGATTCTTCAATATCCGCAAATACACGAATGTAATACACCACATTATCAAATGAAAGATAAAAACCATATGATTATCTCAATAGATGCAGAGAAAGCCTTTGACAAAATTCAATATCCATTTATGATTAAAAAAAAAAAACACGCTCCAGAAAGCAGACATAGAAGGAACATACCTCAACATAACAAAAGCTATACATGGCAAACCCACAACAAGCATTATCCTCAATGGTGAAAAACTGAAAGCATTTCCCCTAAAGTCAGGAACAAGACAAGGATGCCCACTATCACCACTACTATTCAACATAGTTTCGGACGTTTTGGCCACAGCAATCAGAGCAGAAAAAGAAATAAAAGGAATCCAGATTGGAAAAGAAGAATTAAAACTCTCACTGTTTGTAGAAGACATGATCCTATACACAGAAAACCCTAAAGACTCCACCAGAAAATTACTAGAGCTAATCAATGAATATAGTAAAGCTGCAGGATATGAAATTAACACACAGAAATACCTTGCATTCCTATAAACTAACAATGAGAAAACAGAAAGAGAAATTAAGGAAACAATTCCATTCACCACTGTAACAAAAAGAATAAAATATTAAGGAATATATCTACCTAAAGAAACAAAAGACCTATATATAGAAAACTATGAAACACTGGTTAAAGAAATCAAAGAGGTCACAAATAATCAGATAGAGTAATACACCGTGTTCATGGATCAGAAGAATCAATATAGTGAAAATGAGTATACTACCCAAAGCAAGCTATAGATTAAATGCAATCCCTATCAAGCTACCAGCGGTATTTTTCACAGCACTAGAACAAATAATTTCACAATTTGTATGGAAATACAAAAAAAAAACTCAAATAGCCAAAGCTGTCTTGAGAAAGAAGAATAGAACTGGAGGAATCAACCTGCTTGACTTCAGGCTCTACTGCAAAACCACAGTCATTAAGGCAGTATGGTACTGGCACAAAGACAGAAATAGATCAGTGGAACAAAATAGAAAGCCCAGAGATAAATCCACGCCCCTATGGACACCTTATCTTTGACAAAGGAGGCAAGAATACACAATGGATTAAAGACAATCTCTTTAAAAAGTGGTACTGGGAAAACTGGTCAACCACTTAGAATGAAACTAGAACACTTTCTAATACCATACACAAAAATAAACTCAAAATGGATTAAAGGTCTAAGCATAAGACCAGAAACTATAAAACTCCTAGAGGAGAACATAGGCAAAACACTTTCCGACATAAATCACAGCAGGATCCTGTATGATCCACCTCTCAGATTACTGGAAATAAAAGCAAAAATAAACAAACGGGATCTAATTAAATTTAAAAGCTGCACAACGAAGGAAACTATAAGCAAAGTGAAAAGACAGCCTTCAGAATGGCAGAAAATAATAGCAAACAAAGGAACAGACAAAGAATNGGAGAACATAGGCAAAACACTTTCCGACATAAATCACAGCAGGATCCTGTATGATCCACCTCTCAGATTACTGGAAATAAAAGCAAAAATAAACAAACGGGATCTAATTAAATTTAAAAGCTGCACAACGAAGGAAACTATAAGCAAAGTGAAAAGACAGCCTTCAGAATGGCAGAAAATAATAGCAAACAAAGGAACAGACAAAGAATTAATTTCAGTTCATGTTTGGGAGTTCGTGTAAAAAAATAAATAAATACAAAAAAATAAAAAAATAAAATAAAATAAAAAAAAAGAATCAAAAAAAAAATATACAAGCAACACTTGCAACTCAATTCCAGAAAAATAAACAACCCAATCAAAAAGTAGGCCAAAGAATTAAACAGACATTTCTCCAAAGAAGNACAGTGGAAACAGTGTCAGACTTTATTTTGGGGGGCTCCAAAATCACTGCAGATGGTGACTGCAGCCATGAAATTAAAAGACGCTTACTCCTTGGAAGAAAAGTTATGACCAACCTAGATAGTATATTCAAAAGCAGAGACATTACTTTGCCGACTAAGGTCCGCCTAGTCAAGGCTATGGTTTTTCCTGTGGTCATGTATGGATGTGAGAGTTGGACTGTGAAGAAGGCTGAGAGCTGAAGAATTGATGCTTTTGAAGTGTGGTGTTGGAGAAGACTCTTGAGAGTCCCTTGGACTGCAAGGAGATCCAACCAGTCCATTCTGAAAGAGAACAATCCTGGGATTTCTTTGGAAGGAATGATGCTAAAGCTGAAACTCCAGTACTTTGGCCACCTCGTGTGAAGAGTTGACTCATTGGAAAAGACTCTGATGCTGGGAAGGATTGGGGGCAGGAGGAGAGGGGGACAATGGAGGATGAGATGGCTGGATGGCATCATGGACTCGATGAACGTGGGTCTGAGTGAACTCCGGGAGATGGTGATGGACAGGGAGGCCTGCTGTGCTGCGATTCATGGGGTCGCAAAGAGTCGGACACGACTGAGCGACTGAACTGAACTGAGAACAGGAAAATACAATAGGTAAGTCTAAGAAGAGTGGCTATGATTAACCTATGATTAGAAAGAACTGAAGAGAAACTGTTGAAATAAAAGGTAAATCAGAAGAAACATCCAGAATAAAACACAAACCAAGAATGGATAATACAGAAAAGAGCAAAAGAAATATTTAGAACACATAAAACACCAAACATAAATCTTAATAGGACCACAGCAGCAGGAGAGGAAAATGAGAATGAGGAAGATGTAACATTTCAAAAAGAATAGCTGAGAATTTCCCATTGATGAAAAGCATCATGCCAGAGATTCATGAAAAAGTAGGAATTCCAAGCAAGACAAGCTCATAGAAAAGTAAAGTTGGGCATGTCCTAGTAAAACTGCTGAAAATTGGAAGTAAGGAAAAAAATTTAAAAGCATCCATAGGAGAAAAAAGGGACTTCACAGGTGGCGCAAGTGGTGCTAGAACCCCCTTCCAGTGCATGAGACTTAAAAGAGATGCAGGTTCCATCCCTGGGTGGGGAAGATCCCCTGGACAAGAGCATGGCAACTCACTCCAGTATTCTTGCCTGGAGAATCACATTGACAAAGAAGCCTGGCAGGTTCCAGTACATAAGGTCACACAGAGTCAGACATGACTGAATTGACTTAGCGGGCACTCATGCCGGGGAAGGCAATGGCACCCCACCCCAGTACTCTTGCCTGGAAAATCCAATGGACGGAGTAGCCTGGTGGGCTGCAGTCCATGGGGTCGCTAACAGTCAGACAGACTGAGCGACTTCACTTTCACTTTTCTCTTTCATGCATTGGAGAAGGAAATGGCAACCCACTCCAGTGTTCTCCCCTGGAGAATCCCAGGGATGGGGGAGCCTGGTGGGCTGCTGTCTATGGGGTCACACAGAGTTGGACACGACTGAAGTGACTTAGCAGCAGCAGCAGCATGCAGGAGAAAAAAGGGTATTGGCATTAGAGGAGCAAAATTAGACCAAGAGCTGACTTCCCAGTGGAAGTTTTTGAAGCCCAAAGACATCTTCATGATGCTCGTAGAAGACAGCTGCTGAGCTAGAAAAAATCCTTCAAATGAGAAGAAAGATAAAAACTAGTTGAAATAAGCCAGTCTTGAGAGGATTGGCCATCTGATGCGAAGAGCCAACTTGTTGGAAAAAACCGTGGTGCTGGGAAAGATTGAAGGCAGGGAAAGGGGATGACAGAGGATGAGATGGTTAGATAGCATCACCAACTCTATGGACATGAGTTTGAGCAAGTTCTGGGAGTTGGTGATGGACAGGGAGGCCTGGCCTGCAGCAGTCCATGGGGTTGCAAAGAATCAGACACGACTGAGTGACTGAACTGAACTGAAACAGCCTAAAGATAAAAGAAAATAATCACAATATAATTTACAACTTATTTCGAACTGGATAATAAAATACATCAAAACAAATGTGGTATAGCTAAAATCATATTCAGAGGGCCACTTTAAATGCTCACACTAGAAGAAAAACTGAAAATTCTTGATCTACGCATTAATTTCAAGAAATTAGCACCTGCCCCCCCCCTCAAAAAATTTCCAGAGATTATAAGACTGGAAACACCCAGAACCAGATATCAGTAAAATGGAAAGTTATTTTTTTTAATATTTACTTATTTATGTAGTTGACTGCGCCGAGTGTTAGTTGTGGTGCGTGGGAGCTTTCCTCATGGCATGTGGGCTCGTCATCATGGCACAGAGCCTTCCCTCTAGTTGGGGCACACAGGCTTCAGAGGGCCTGGGCTCAGTAGTTGGGGCCTAGTTGCCTGGTGGCATGTGGGATGTTAGTTTCCCAACCAGGGATTGAACCTGTGTCCCTTGCATTGGAAGATGGATTCTTAACCCCTGGGCCATACCACTTATTTTTTTTTAAACCCTAAAGTTATTTTTTGTTGTTGTTGTTAAAAAAAAAAGGCAGTAACGAGTGTTAGTTGTGGTGCGTGGGAGCTTTCCTCATGGCGTGTGGGCTTGTCATCATGGCACAGAGCCTTCCCTCTAGTTGGGGCACACAGGCTTCAGAGCGCCTGGGCTCAGTAGTTGGGGCCTAGTTGCCTGGTGGCATGTGGGATGTTAATTTCCCAACCAGGGATTGAACCTGTGTCCCTTGCATTGGAAGATGGATTCTTAAGCCCTGGACCATACCACTTATTTTTTTTTAAACCCTAAAGTTATTTTTTGTTGTTGTTGTTAAAAAAAAAAGGCAGTATACAGTTGATAAGGAACTCTTACCTTCCTGTGTGCCATTTGTTAAGTTATTGTGTATTACCTTCAAGTCTCCCCTTCAAAATTCTGCATGTGATGCTGGGCTGGCACTCAGATTTGCAGACTGGCTCCCTGTTAGTTCCTGAAGGGAAAAATAGAGATTTTTAAAAAGGAAGAAAACCATGGAACAGTACCAGAAGGAAAGGACACTGTCAGGAAAGTGAAGAGACAACCTAAGAATGGGAGAGAATACTTGCACATGATAAATCTGATGATCTATTATCTAGATTCTATTTAAAAATTTTATGAATCAAAAAAGAAAATAACCCAGTTTTAAAAATGGACATTGGATTTGAATAGACATTTTTCCAAAGAAGATATATAAAGGCCAATAAACACATGAAAAGTTGTTCAGTGTCACAGTCTGTGTAGAAATATAAATTGAAACCACAGTTACATACCTACCACATCACACCAACTAGGATGGTCATTATTAAAAAGAGAGACAACAAACATTGGCAAGGCTGTGGAGAAGTTGAAACCCTTATAACACTGCTGGAGGGACCATGAAATGGGGCACCTACTTTGGAAAACGTTTTGTCAGTTTCTCAAAAAGAGAAGAGTTACAATACAAGAGTTACCATGCTGCTGCTGCTAAGTCGCTTCAGTCGTGTCCGACCCTGTGCGACCCCGTAGACAGCAGCCCACCAGGCTCCCCCGTCCCTGGGATTCTCCAGGCAAGAACACTGGAGTGGGTTGCCATTGCCTTCTCCAATGCATGAAAGTGAAAAGTGAAAGTGAAGTCTCTCAGTCGTGTCCGACTCTTAGCGACCCCATGGCCTGCAGCCCACCAGGCTCCTCCGTCCATTGGATTTTCCAGGCAAGAGTACTGGAGTGGGGTGCCATTGCCTTTTACGACCTAGCAGTTCCACTCCTAGGTATATACCTGTTGTTCAGTCTCAAAGTCGTGTCTGACTCTTTGCGACCCCATGGACAGCAACATGCCAGGCTTCCCTGTCCTTCCTTCACTGTCTCCTGGAGTTTGCTCAAATTCATGTCCATTGAGTTGGTGATGCTATCTAACCATACCTAAGAAAACGAAAAACTCATTTTCATGCAAAAACTTGTACACAAATGTTTATGGCAGTATAAATGTATGTATGTATGACATAATCATCAAAAGTATGACATAATCGTCAAAAGGTGGAAGCAAGCCAGATGTCCATGCTGGTAAATAGATATTAAAATTTGGCTTATTCATAGAATTTAATATTCTGTCATGAAAGGTATTAAAGTACTGATAAATGCTACAACATAGATGAGTCTTAAAAAAATTCTGCTAAGTGAAAAATGAGAAACGTAAATAACCATGTAGTGTATGATTCTGTTTAAAATGAATAGTGAAATTCACAAAAACAAAGCAGATTAGTCGTAAGGGTCTAGGGAAAAGGGGAGTGGAGGAATGACTGCTGATGGGTACAGATTTCCTTAGGGGTAATGAAACTGTTCTAATATTAGATTGTAATTTTACTTGTGCAACTTTGTGAGTACGCTAAGTGAAAGTGAAAGTCGCTCAGTTGTGTCCAACTTTTTGCAACCCCTTGGAATTCTCCAGGCCAGAATACTGAGTGGGTAGCCTTTCCCTTCTCAGGGGATCTTTTCAACCCAGGATCAAACCCAGGTCTCCTGCATTGCAGGAAAATTCTTTACTAGCTAAGACACAAGGGGAGCCCAAGAATACTGGAGTGGATAGCCTATTCCTTCTCCAGTGGATCTTCCCAACCCAGGAATTGAAAAACCCCTGAATTGTATGGTTTAAAAGGTTAAATTTTATTTTATATGAATTACATTCAATAAAAATGGTATATTCATTTTTGTAATTGTAACAGCATCAGTTCAGTTCAGTTCAGTCGCTCAGTCGTGTCCGACTCTTTGAGACCCCATGAATTGCAGCACACCAGGCCTCCCTGTCCATCACCAACTCCCAGAATTCACCCAAACTCATGTCCATCGAGTCGGTGACGCCATCCAGCCATCTCACCCTCTGTCATCCCCTTCTCTTCCTGCCCCTAATCCCTCCCAGCATCAGTCTTTTCCAATGAGTCAACTCTTCGCATGAGGTAGCCAAAGTATTGGAGTTTCAGCTTTAGCATCAGTCCTTCCAGTGAACACCCAGGATTGATCTCCTTCAGAATGGACTGGTTGGATCTCCTTGCAGTCCAAGGGACTCTCAAGAGTCTTCTCCAACACTACAGTTAAAAAGCATCAATTCTTCGGTGCTCAGCTTTCTTCACAGCCCAACTTTCACATCCATACATGACCACTGGGAAAACCATAGCCTTGACTAGATGGACCTTTGTTGGCAAAGTAATGTTTCTGCTTTTGAATATGCTATCTAGGTTGGTCATAACTTTCCTTCCAAGGAGTAAGCGACTTTTAATATCATGGCTGCAGTCATCATCTGCAGTGATTTTGGAGCCCCCCAAAATAAAGTCATGTAAGAGAACATACATTAGGTTTGAGGGTCATTCTTCTGCCCACTCCTCATGAGATATGAACATTTTCACATTCAGTGACCATTCCGGAAGATCTATCCATGTACCTTTCCCCCAGACCTTCATGTCACATTTCCTATCCTTGTTTGTTCTTTCCCAGTCCCTGATCAGCTGTGAGGATTTATTAATAAGCATAGATCTGGGAACTTCCCTGGTGGTTTGTCTGATTTACTTAAATTCCTCACGTCCTGGTCTGCTCATTTAAAAAATAGGAAGAATAATAGTAGTGCTAATCTGACAAATCAGATGTGAGCATAAAATGACTAAACATACACTGTACATGGGTTAAGACTCTGTGCTTCCAGTCCAAAGCTGGTAGGGGGTGGGAGAGGGCTGTGTTCAATCTCTAGCCAGGGAATTGATTCCTGCATGCCACAACTAAGATCCAGCACAGTGAAATAAATAAATCAATATACTAAGTATAGATCTGTACTCTATCTTTACTTACATATGAAGTAAAGAATAAAGTGCACACCCCAACTCCTGCCCTCTCAGAGGACTTTTCTTTTCCACTGTACCTCAGGGTCACCTGAGTGGGAGGGCAGCAGTTGTCCAATTTCAGCTGGAATGGCAGACCATGCAGATGGATCAGTGATTCAGGAGCTTGATTCCCCTTATTTGCCTCCTGCAGTAACTGGTCGTGGGGAATTCCCATGAGGCTGTAAGAATGACTAAAGGAAGAGAGTACAAGGCGGTAGGAGCAGGTACCATGGGATTCTGGGCCACCAGCTTGTGATAGTTTACCTGTACCTTCAGACTGCTCCAGCCTCATTTTATGTATGTAAATATGTTAGTCACTCAGTCATGTTCTACTTTTTGTGACCCTGTGGATTGTAGCCCGCCAGGCTCCTCTGTCCATGAGATTCTCCAGGCAAGAATACTGAAGTGGGTTGCCATTTCTTTCTCCAGGGGATCTTTCCGACCCAGGGATCAAACCCAGGTCTCAACCTAGATAGTATATTCAAAAGCAGAGACATTACTTTGCCGACTAAGGTCCATCTAGTCAAGGCTATGGTTTTTCCTGTGGTCATGTATGGATGTGACAGTTGGACTGTGAAGAGAGCTGAGTGCCAAAGAATCGATGCTTTTGAACTGTGGTGTTGGAGAAGACTCTTGAAAGTCCCTTGAACTACAAGGAGATCCAACCAGTCCATTCTTAAAAATAAAAATAAAATAAAGGAGATCAGTCCTGGGTGTTCTTTGGAAGGAATGATGCCAAAGCTGAAACTCCAGTACTTTGGCCACCTCATGCGAAGGGTTGACTCATTGGAAAAGACTCTGATGCTGGGAGGGATTAGAGGCAGGAGGAGAAGGGGACAACAGAGGATGAGATGGCTGGATGGCATCACTGACTCGATGGAAGTGAGTTTGAGTGAACTCCAGGAGTTGGTGATGGACAGGGCGGCCTGGCGTGCTGCAATTCATGGAGCCGCAAAGGGTCAGACACAACTGAGTGACTGAACTGAACTGATGGCAAAATTCACCATGATATTGTAAAGTAATTAGCCTCCAATTAAAACAAATTATTTTTTAAAAAAAGAAAAATAAAGAGGGATCCTGATTTCCAGAAGTGAAGTTAGGTTATAAGAAGTTAGAAAATTATTCTGTGCACTGAGATGGAAATGTTTATTTGGATTTGGAGTAAGAATAAATCAAATTGACTAGCATAGGAAGTTTATGTTGGAGAGTGTTAGATATGAAGAAAATACTACTGTTGCCTATAAAAAATTTATATTTATTGATGAGATAGAGAAACAACAATTTCTAGCTTTGATTTGTAGCTTTGATAACAACAATTACAATGATTCAAAATTAGCAAGGTATGAAAAGAGCTGTCATTGAATCAGTGTTAGATCAGTACCTGTTCATTTCTCTGTATTTGATTGTCTCCTATTTAAAATTTTGGTCACCTACACATAGATGGGAGAAGGCAATGGCACCCCACTTCAGTACTCTTGCCTGGAAAATCTCATGGACGGAGGAGCCTGGTAGGTTACAGTCCATGGGGTCGCAGAGTTGGACACGACTCACTGACTTCACTTTCACTTTTCACTTTCATGCATTGGAGAAGGAAATGGCAACCCACTCCAGTGTTCTTGCCTGGAGAATCCCAGGGGCGGCGGAGCCAGGTGGGCTGCCGTCTATGGGGTCACACAGAGTTGGACACGACTGAAGCGACTTAGCAGCACACATAAATGAGAAATTTCCAATAATGAAATTGATTGTGTCAGTACAAAGTGAGATATCCATCATTGGAAGGCATCATGAAGAGCCCAAATATTGTAAAAAGAAAACATATATTAGATAGGAAACTAAACTAGCTTCTTTAGTTTCTTTCCAGGTCTAAGTTTCTTGGAGTTAGTGATACTTTGACTAGTCCGAAATGACTATTCTTGCTGGTGAAACAAAAAAAAGAATTCAAAATGAATACATTTTTACACTTAGGTTAAGAAATGCACAAATAAAGATTTTTGTAACATATCATAAAGATGTGGTAGGATTTTTGTTAATGTAGCTTAAGACTGAATTTTTGTTTTCTTTCAGTATTCAATTAAGCTTTCAGTTAACTACATGTAAGAAATAGTGGTCAAATTGGTTGATTGGAAACAATCTATCCATTCACTTTCATTTGAATCTCAAGGATTGAGGCAAAGCATTTTTAAGATATATTTTTCTTGGTAGATGGTTTATATTATTTTGTCCTTTCTTGGAATCTGGTGAATGAGAGAAAAAAAAAAAAAAAGAATCTTAAGCCAACTGAGAACCATACTGGGGGAAAAAAAAAAAAAAACCACTGTTCTTTTACAGTGGTATTTCGCAGACACACTTTGTTCTAAATGTTATAAATAAATAACTTGAGGAATATTGGAGTTACAGTTAGAATTAGTAGTTATTTTATATGTACAACAGCAATTATAGCATGGCATTATTATGATATAAAATGGTGAAACTGACATATTTTGAAAAAGGTTATGAAAACATTGATTCTACAAATTTAGTTGATATCTTTAAATGTAAAGAATATTTTTCCATTACCTTTTTTCAAGCCTTATTGATAAGTCAAGTGAAAGTGTTAGTTTCTCAGTCATGCCCAACTCTTTGCGACCCCATGGATTGTAACCCACCAGGCTCCTCTGTCTATTGAATTCTCCAAGCAAGAACACTGGAGTGGGTAGCCATTCCCTTTTCCCAGGGATCTTCTTGACCCAGGGATTGAACTCAGGTCTCCTGCACTGCAGCCAGATTCTTTACCATCTGAGCTACTAGGAAAGCCCTTATTGATATATAACAATATATTATTTATATATAATATTGTATAAATTTGAGGTAAATAATGTGTTGATTTGATACACTTAAATATTTGCAAAATTATTACCACCATAGGGTTAGGCTAACACCATCATTGCATTTCTTCTTTTGTGGTAAAAGCATTTAAGATCAACTTTCTTAGCAACTTTCAAGTATATAATACAGCATTATTTATAATCACCATGTTGTACATTAGACCCTAAGAACTTATTCATCTTATAGGAAGCTTATACCCTTTGACCATCATCTCCCTGTTTTCCCAACACTCAGCCCCTGGTAACTACTCTCCATTCTCTCATTCTATGAATTTGGCTTTTTTAGTTTCCACATATAAGTGGAGTATAGTATTTGTCTTTCTCTATCTGGCTTACTTCACTTAGCATAATACTTTCAAATTTCATCCATGTTGTAAATGTATACCATTAACTTATAAATGTAATCAATACATTTTATTCTATTTACACATTCATTTATTGTTCATCTAATAAAAATGTGTATGTTAAACTCCTCCTATATGTAAGATACTATTCTGTGTGCTAAGAATGTAATAGTGAGAAAAATCTGGTCCTGACTTCATGGTGATTACAGCCTGATAAGCAATATGGGTGGGTTGGGGGGTCAAATGAATACATTAGTAGTATCATAACTATGATAAGTGCTACAAATGCAAGATACTTGGAGCTATGAGAGCGTATATTAGGGGTATTTGACCTTGCCAAAGTTGTCAGTGAAGGCTAGCTTAAAGAAAAGATGCTTAAGCTCTATGGAGACACAAACAGAACATACTTGTGGACACAGTCGGGGAAGGAGAGCATAAGACAAATTGAAAGAGTAGCATTAAAACACATATATTACCATATATAAAACAGATAGCCAGTGGGAATTTGTTGTATGATGCAGAGAGCTCAACCCCAGTGCTCTGTGACAACTTAGAAGGGTGAGATGGAGTGGGAGGTGGGAGAGAGGTTCAAGGCAGAGGGGACATATGTATAGCTATGGCTGATTCATGTTGATGTATGACAAAAACCAACACAATGTTGTAAAGCAATTATCATCCAATTAAAAATTAATTAATTTCAAAAAGAGAAAGTATGCTTAAATTCTGATGTGATGGAAATGTGGGATGATAATCAAGTTGGGGAAGGGAAGATTATAGAAGGAGTAGCTTCCAGTCCTAAAGCACAGAATGGGTTCTCAGAGGCTAAAGGGAGTATGGTAACTATGGGGTATGTCTGTGCATGCAAAGTGAGGGGAAAAGTAATGTAAGATGAGGCTGAAGATATGGGAATTATCCAGACCATGTAATCCATGTTAAGGATTTTTATTTTTCTTTACATGAAAAGTTGTGGAATACAGCCACATTCAGAGATCATTTGGCAGTATACTGCAAAGCCAAACATAATGATACCATATGATCCAGCAATCACATTCCCAAGTACTTACCCAATTGATTTAAAATGTCTATATAAATACCTTCTTATGATTGTTTATAGTAACTTTCTTTATAATCCCCCCAAACCAAAATGCTCTTCTACATGTGAAGGGATAAGCAAACTGTTGTACATCCATATAATGGCATACTATGCAGGGATAGCTACCATGTCATGCAAAGATGCAGCTTAATTTTAAATGTATATTGTTAAGTGAAAGAATGCCGCTTAAAACTATATGTTGTATGATCCCAGATACATATTTTAGAAAAGGCAAATTTATACAGACAATAAAAAGATCATGGGTCACCAGTGCAGAGAAAGAGGGAGAGAGGTGTATTAGTGAGGCACAAGAGAGTTTTTAGGTTGGTGAGATTATTCTGTATGATGCTATAATGTAGGGTATGCATCTGTCAAAACCTACAGAGCTTTACAGCACAAAAATTGAACCTTAATATTTGCAAAGTGAAGACATCATTTAGGAGACTGGAGGATCCCAGAATAGGACTTAGAATGTGATAAAACAACTAAATTGCATTATAAATGTATGAAACAATCTCAATAAAGAAGACGGAGAAAAAAGGTACACATATAAGTAAATTTGGAAAGAAGTGGAGTCTGTAGAACTAAAAGGCAAACAAAACTATACATATTCAGTGAAGTCTAGTTGATAAAATTATTTCCATGGGGATATGGGTTAATAATTTTGATACTTTTATGCATGTGTACAGGAAATACACAGTTAAGTATATGCATGGTGGATGGTAGGAACCAGTTTTCTTGTTTTTGGAATAAAGTAGGAGAACATAGGTTAAAAGGAGGGAGGAGGAGAAATGGCTTAATTGCTAATGGATTGGAGTTGGAGACATCAATAAAAGCTGATGTTTGACCTATAGAAAGATTCAAATATATGTATATCCTTTTGCTAACAAAGGCCCGTCTAGTCAAAGCTCTGTTTGTTTGTTTGTTTGTTTGTTTTTACAGTAGTCATGTATGGATGTGAGAGTTGGACCATAAAGAAAGCTGAACATTGAAGAACTGATGCTTTTGAACTATGGTGTTGGAGAAGAGTCTTGTGAGTCCCTTGGACAGCAAGGAGATCAAACCAGTCAATTGTAAAGGAAATTTGTCCTGAATATTCATTAGAAGGACTGATGGTAAAGCTGAAACTCCAATACTTTGGCCACCTGATGTGAAGAGTTGACTCATTGGGAAAGACCCTGATGCTGGGAAAGATGGAAGGCATAAGGAGAAGGGAACAACAGAGGATGAGATGGTTGGATGGCATCACTGACTCTATGGACATGAGTTTCAGCAAGCTCCAGGAGTTGGTGATGACCAGGGAATCCTGGTGTGCTGCAGTCCATGGGGTTGCAAAGAGTTGGACACGACTGAGCAACTGAACTGAACTGAATGGATATCCTTGTATATGTGCTTGAGCTCAGTTGTGTTCAACTCTTCTGTGATCCCATGGACTGAAGCCCGACAGGCTCCTCTGTCCATGGGATTTTTCAGGCAAGAATACTGGAATGGGTTGCCATTTACTCCTTTAAGGGATCTTCCCGATGTAGGGATCAAACTCACATCTCCTGTGTCTCCTGCATTGCAGGCAGATTCTTTGCCCAATGAGACATCAGGAAAACCAAGATATATATAACATATGGATTAGTATACACATATATATTTCCTTGTTCTGTCAATAGAGAGGGCATAAAAGAAACAACAAAAAGCACATCTTTTTGTGCTTTGAAAAGCACGTTTCAAATATTATTTGAAAGCACATGTTTTCAAATACTATTCTCCAATAAACTGAAATAGATCCTTTAGCTGTTTTTAATTAGAATATTTTTGATAGCAAGGGAACATATCATGCAAAGATGGGCATGATAAAGGACCGAAACAAGTACCTAACAGAACCAGAAGAGATTAATAACAGGTGACAAGAATACACAGATCCCCTAAAAAAGATCTTAATGACTTGGATAACCATGAGGGTGTGGTCAGTTCTCTAGAGCCAGACATCCTAGAGTGGGAGGTCAAGTGGGCCTTAGGAAGCATTACTATGAATAAAGCCAGTGGAGGTGATGGAATTACAGATGAGCTATTTCATATCCTAAATGATAATGCTGTTAAGTGCTGAACTCAATATGCCAGCAAATTTGGAAAACTCAGCAATGGCCACAGTACTGGGAAAGGTCAGTTGTCATTCCAATCTCAAAGAAAGGGAATGCCAAAGAATGTTCAAACTACCATACAATTGTACTCATTTCACATGCTAGCAAGGTAATGCTCAAAGTCCTTCAAGCTAAGCTTCAACAGTACATGAACCAGGAACTTCCAGATGTACCAGGTGGATTTAGAAAAGGAAGGGGACCCAGAGATCAAATTGCCAGCATCTGCTGGATCATAGAAAAAGAAAGAGAATTCCAGAAAAACATCTGCTTCATTGACTATGCTAAAGCCTTTGACTGTGTGGATCAGTGCAAACTGTGGAAAGAGATAGGAATACCTGCCTCCTGAGAAACCCATGTGCAGGTCAAGAAGTAACAGAACTGGACATGAAACAGTGGATTGGTTCAAAATTGAGAAAGGCTGTATATTTTCACCCTGTTTATTTAACTTCTATGCAGAGTACATCATGTGAAATGCCAGGCTTGATGAATCAGAAGCTGTAATCAAGATATGCAGATGATACCACCCTAATGGTAGAAAGCAAAGAGGACCATAGAGCCTATTTTCAAAGGTGAAAGAAGAGCGTGAAAAAGCTGGTTTAAAACTCAACATTCAGAAACTAAGATCATGGCATCTGGCGCTATTACTTCATGGCTAATAGATGGGAAACAATGGAAACAGTGGCAGGCTTTTTTTTCTTGGGCTCCAAAATCACTGTAGATGGTGACTCCAGTCATGAAATTAAGAGATGCTTAGTCCTTGGAAGAAAAGCTACAGGAAACCCAGACAGCATATTCAAAAGCAGAAATATCTCTTTGCCAACAAAGGTCTCTATAGTCAAAGCTATGATTTTTCCAGTAGTCATGTATGGATGTGAGACTATAAAGAAAGCTGAGCACTGAAGAACTGATGCGTTTGAATTGTGGTGTTTGAGAAAACTCTTGAGAGTCCCTTGGACTGCAAGGAGATCCAACCAGTCTATCATAAAGGAAATCAGTCCTGAATATTCATTGGAAGGACTGATGCTGAAGGTCAAAGTCCAATACTCTGGCCACCTGATGGGAAAAACTGACTCATTTGAAAAGACCCTGATGCTGGGAAAGATTGAAGGCATGAGGAGAAGGGGATGACAGAGAATGAGATGGTTGGATGGCACCACCGACTCAATGGGCATGACTTCGAGTAAACTCTGGGAGTTGGTTGTGGACAGGAAGCCTGGCGTGCTGCAATCCATGTGGTCACAAAGAGTCAGACATGACTGAGCGACTGAACTGAACTGAACCCTGATGGCTCAGTGGTTAAGAATATGCCTGCAAATGCAGGAGTTATGGGTTAGATCCTTGGTCTGAGGAGATCCCCAGGAGAAGGAAATGGCAATCCACTCCAGTATTCTTGCCCGGGAAATATCATGGACAGAGGAGCCTGGCAGGGTACAGCCTATGGGTTCACAAAGAGTTGGACACAACAACTGAACAACAACAAGGATCTACGGTATAGCACAGGGAACTCTACTCAGTACTCTTTAATGGCCTACATAGGAAAAGAATCTAAAAAAGAGTGGATATATGCATATATATAAAACTGATTCACTTTGCTTTACACCTGAAACTAACAAATATTGTAGACCAACTATATTCCAATAATTTTTTTCCAGTAGTCATAAACGGATATGAGAGTTGGACTATAAAGAAAGCTGAGCACTAAAGAATTGATACTTTTGAACTGTGGAGTTGGAGGCGACTCTTGAGAGTCCCTTGGATAGCAAGGAGATCAAACCAGTCAATCCTGAAGGAAATCAACCCTGAATATTCATTGGAAGGACTGATGTTTAAGGTGAAGCTCCAATAATTTGGCCACCTGATGTGAAGAGCCAAACCATTGGAAAAGACCCATATGCTGGGAAAGACTGAGGGCAGGAAGAGAAGGGGGCAGCAAAGAATGAAAAGGTTGGGTAACCTCACCGACTCAATGGGCACGAATTTGATCAAACTCCGGGAGATAGGAAGGACAGTGAAGCCTGACATACTGCAGTCCATGGGGTCACGAAGGGTTGGAATTACATAGCAACTGAACAAAAACACTTTATATTGGACTGATTTACACTGTTGTGTTAGTTTCAAGTGTACAGCAAAGTGATTCAGTTACGTGTACACGTGTGCTAAGTCACTTCAGTCATGTACTACTCTTTGGGACCCTATGGACCATAGCCCGCCTGGATCCTCTGTCCATGGGATTCTCCAGGCATGAATACTGGAGTGGGTTGCCATGCCCTCCTCTAGGGGATCTTTCTGACTCATGAATCAAACCCATGTCTCTTTTGTCTCCCATACTGGCATGCAGGATTTTTTTTTTTTTTTATCCCTAGCACTACCTGGGAAACCCTCCAGTGTGCATGTACATATATCTATCCTTTTTCAAATTCTTTTTCCATTTAGGTTATTACAGAATTTTGAGCAAAATCTTGTGCTATAGAGTAGGTCCCTGTTGATTATCTATTTTGAATATAGTACTGGCTCTTTCCTTTTGTCTTTGTTTGTAGAAGATCTTTTCTGCTAGTCTTCAGATCATTCTCATCTATAGTTTCTCTGTAAATAGTTATAGTTTTGGTGTGCCTGTGCAAGGAAATGAGCTCAAGGTCTTTCTCTTCCATTATCTTGGCCACTCTTTAGAACTTTATCATCTTGCAAAACTGAAACTCTATTACTTGGTCAGCAACAGTTTCCCATTTCTCCCTCCCTTCCATCCCTAGAAACCACAATGTTATGTTCATTTTCTAGAAATTTTACTATTTTAGATAACTCATATAAATAGGGTCATAAACTTTCTATATTTTTGTGACTGGCATGCAGCACTTAGTCTAATGTTATCAAAGATCATTCATTTTGTAGAATGACTACTAAATATTGAGCACCTAAGTTGTGCTTGTAAATTTCTACAAATTATATTATTTAACCCTCACAGCATTCTTATGAAATCAGTTTTAATCCCCCATTTTAGAGTTTAGTTAAATAAGGATCAAATCAGTTAAGTGACTTTTCCGAGGGTCATCCAGCCAAATGTTATCCAGAGCACTTAAGTGTGTTTTCTCCAAACCCCTTGTTCTTTCCATTATGCTACTATGTGACAGCCATGTTGAATTAATCAACAGCCATTAGGAAGACACCAAAACTAAATCCATTGACCAAATCAACTTTCTGCCTTTCCAATAACTGATTATTTGTTTCGTTTCAATTTGAGGAAGAAGTATACATGGACATGTGGATTTTTCTAAGAAATACTGGTAAATAACAGGAATAGGCTCTCAGGAAAATATAGTCCTGGAATGTTCATAATAAAACTTTAAGGGGCGGTCCAAAGATGGCGGAGGAATAGGATGGAAAGATCACTTTCTCCCCAACAAATTCATTGAAAGATCATTTGAACGCTGAGCAAATTCCACAAAACAACCTCTGAACACTGGCAGAGGAACCAGGCACCTAGAAAGGCAGCCCTTTGTCTTCAAAAGGAAGTAGGACAAAATATAAAAGATAAAAAGAGAGACAAAAGAGTTAGGGACAGAAACCTGTCCTGGGGAGGGAGTCTTTATAGAGGAGAGGTTTCCAAACACCAGGAAACCCTCTCACTGGCGGGTCTATGGGGAGTTTTGGAATCTCAGAAGGGAACATAGCCAGGAGGAAAAACAAATAAATAAATAAAACCCACAGATTATGTGCTTAATGGCAACTCCCAGCAGAGAAGTAGCCCAGACGCTTACATCCACCACCAGCAAGCAGGGGCTGAACAGGGAGGAGTGGGCTGCATTGCTTAGGGTAAGGACCTGGCCTGAATGCCCTGAGGGCAATCTGAGGGAGTTAACATGAGATAGCAACACAAACTGTGGGTTAGCCGGGGGAGATGTGTATAAGAGACAGGCATAAGACAAATTGAAAGAGTAGCATTAAAACACATATATTACCATATATAAAACAGATAGCCAGTGGGAATTTGTTGTATGATGCAGAGAGCTCAACCCCAGTGCTCTGTGACAACTTAGAAGGGTGAGATGGAGTGGGAGGTGGGAGAGAGGTTCAAGGCAGAGGGGACATATGTATAGCTATGGCTGATTCATGTTGATGTATGACAAAAACCAACACAATGTTGTAAAGCAATTATCATCCAATTAAAAATTAATTAATTTCAAAAAGAGAAAGTATGCTTAAATTCTGATGTGATGGAAATGTGGGATGATAATCAAGTTGGGGAAGGGAAGATTATAGAAGGAGTAGCTTCCAGTCCTAAAGCACAGAATGGGTTCTCAGAGGCTAAAGGGAGTATGGTAACTATGGGGTATGTCTGTGCATGCAAAGTGAGGGGAAAAGTAATGTAAGATGAGGCTGAAGATATGGGAATTATCCAGACCATGTAATCCATGTTAAGGATTTTTATTTTTCTTTACATGAAAAGTTGTGGAATACAGCCACATTCAGAGATCATTTGGCAGTATACTGCAAAGCCAAACATAATGATACCATATGATCCAGCAATCACATTCCCAAGTACTTACCCAATTGATTTAAAATGTCTATATAAATACCTTCTTATGATTGTTTATAGTAACTTTCTTTATAATCCCCCCAAACCAAAATGCTCTTCTACATGTGAAGGGATAAGCAAACTGTTGTACATCCATATAATGGCATACTATGCAGGGATAGCTACCATGTCATGCAAAGATGCAGCTTAATTTTAAATGTATATTGTTAAGTGAAAGAATGCCGCTTAAAACTATATGTTGTATGATCCCAGATACATATTTTAGAAAAGGCAAATTTATACAGACAATAAAAAGATCATGGGTCACCAGTGCAGAGAAAGAGGGAGAGAGGTGTATTAGTGAGGCACAAGAGAGTTTTTAGGTTGGTGAGATTATTCTGTATGATGCTATAATGTAGGGTATGCATCTGTCAAAACCTACAGAGCTTTACAGCACAAAAATTGAACCTTAATATTTGCAAAGTGAAGACATCATTTAGGAGACTGGAGGATCCCAGAATAGGACTTAGAATGTGATAAAACAACTAAATTGCATTATAAATGTATGAAACAATCTCAATAAAGAAGACGGAGAAAAAAGGTACACATATAAGTAAATTTGGAAAGAAGTGGAGTCTGTAGAACTAAAAGGCAAACAAAACTATACATATTCAGTGAAGTCTAGTTGATAAAATTATTTCCATGGGGATATGGGTTAATAATTTTGATACTTTTATGCATGTGTACAGGAAATACACAGTTAAGTATATGCATGGTGGATGGTAGGAACCAGTTTTCTTGTTTTTGGAATAAAGTAGGAGAACATAGGTTAAAAGGAGGGAGGAGGAGAAATGGCTTAATTGCTAATGGATTGGAGTTGGAGACATCAATAAAAGCTGATGTTTGACCTATAGAAAGATTCAAATATATGTATATCCTTTTGCTAACAAAGGCCCGTCTAGTCAAAGCTCTGTTTGTTTGTTTGTTTGTTTGTTTTTACAGTAGTCATGTATGGATGTGAGAGTTGGACCATAAAGAAAGCTGAACATTGAAGAACTGATGCTTTTGAACTATGGTGTTGGAGAAGAGTCTTGTGAGTCCCTTGGACAGCAAGGAGATCAAACCAGTCAATTGTAAAGGAAATTTGTCCTGAATATTCATTAGAAGGACTGATGGTAAAGCTGAAACTCCAATACTTTGGCCACCTGATGTGAAGAGTTGACTCATTGGGAAAGACCCTGATGCTGGGAAAGATGGAAGGCATAAGGAGAAGGGAACAACAGAGGATGAGATGGTTGGATGGCATCACTGACTCTATGGACATGAGTTTCAGCAAGCTCCAGGAGTTGGTGATGACCAGGGAATCCTGGTGTGCTGCAGTCCATGGGGTTGCAAAGAGTTGGACACGACTGAGCAACTGAACTGAACTGAATGGATATCCTTGTATATGTGCTTGAGCTCAGTTGTGTTCAACTCTTCTGTGATCCCATGGACTGAAGCCCGACAGGCTCCTCTGTCCATGGGATTTTTCAGGCAAGAATACTGGAATGGGTTGCCATTTACTCCTTTAAGGGATCTTCCCGATGTAGGGATCAAACTCACATCTCCTGTGTCTCCTGCATTGCAGGCAGATTCTTTGCCCAATGAGACATCAGGAAAACCAAGATATATATAACATATGGATTAGTATACACATATATATTTCCTTGTTCTGTCAATAGAGAGGGCATAAAAGAAACAACAAAAAGCACATCTTTTTGTGCTTTGAAAAGCACGTTTCAAATATTATTTGAAAGCACATGTTTTCAAATACTATTCTCCAATAAACTGAAATAGATCCTTTAGCTGTTTTTAATTAGAATATTTTTGATAGCAAGGGAACATATCATGCAAAGATGGGCATGATAAAGGACCGAAACAAGTACCTAACAGAACCAGAAGAGATTAATAACAGGTGACAAGAATACACAGATCCCCTAAAAAAGATCTTAATGACTTGGATAACCATGAGGGTGTGGTCAGTTCTCTAGAGCCAGACATCCTAGAGTGGGAGGTCAAGTGGGCCTTAGGAAGCATTACTATGAATAAAGCCAGTGGAGGTGATGGAATTACAGATGAGCTATTTCATATCCTAAATGATAATGCTGTTAAGTGCTGAACTCAATATGCCAGCAAATTTGGAAAACTCAGCAATGGCCACAGTACTGGGAAAGGTCAGTTGTCATTCCAATCTCAAAGAAAGGGAATGCCAAAGAATGTTCAAACTACCATACAATTGTACTCATTTCACATGCTAGCAAGGTAATGCTCAAAGTCCTTCAAGCTAAGCTTCAACAGTACATGAACCAGGAACTTCCAGATGTACCAGGTGGATTTAGAAAAGGAAGGGGACCCAGAGATCAAATTGCCAGCATCTGCTGGATCATAGAAAAAGAAAGAGAATTCCAGAAAAACATCTGCTTCATTGACTATGCTAAAGCCTTTGACTGTGTGGATCAGTGCAAACTGTGGAAAGAGATAGGAATACCTGCCTCCTGAGAAACCCATGTGCAGGTCAAGAAGTAACAGAACTGGACATGAAACAGTGGATTGGTTCAAAATTGAGAAAGGCTGTATATTTTCACCCTGTTTATTTAACTTCTATGCAGAGTACATCATGTGAAATGCCAGGCTTGATGAATCAGAAGCTGTAATNGGGGAACTATCCCACGAAAATCCCTAACCTAAGGCACTGCCAGCCTGCTCATAGAACAAAGGACTGAGCAAACACGAGGAGAGCTAGCTGGCTGCAGACTGGCCCATTCCCCGCCAGAGGCAGGGAAACAGGCAGGTGGCAGCCAGAGCCAGAATGGGGCAAACTCGGCCTCAGAGACAGCATCCTCTACCAAACTGCAAGCAGGCTTCCAGTTCTAACCAAGACTTCCTGGGATTCTGGACATTTGACATCTGCTGGGAGGGTTGCAGCCAGAGATCAGCTCCCCAGAAGAGACACATAGCACACCTGAGAGGGCGCACCCACTGCCACCCAGGAAATCAAGCAGCTGGGACCAGGGAGGTTATAAGATGTACTGCACCTGGGAAGAGTGTGCTCGCCAAGCAGCTGGTCGCCTTGAGCTGCTCGGACCTTGGAAGGGCACAAAACGCAGGCTCAACTGAGTCTGCACCTTGGTGGAATACCCGAGAACCTAAGCCTGAGTGGCTTAGATCTGGGAAGTGCATGCAACCCAGGGCCCACTTTAGACAGTTCCACTGCAGAGAAACCTGAAACCTGAGCAGTGTAGACTGGAAAAGCACACACACTGTGAGCAGACACAAACCCAGTGTGGCTGAGACACTGTGAGCACTCCCCACACATGACAATGATACTTGTTTGCGGTGTTCCTCCCTCCCCACAGCACTAAACAAGTGAGCCTAAGTAAGTGACCACTTTTGCCCCTTTGTGTCAGGGCAGAAATTAGACACTGAGGAGACCTGTAAACAGAAGAAACCAGAATAAACAGAGGGGACCACCTTGGAAGTGACAGGTGCAAAGGATTAAAACCCTGTAGTTAACACAAACTACATTGGAAGGGGCCTATAGATCTTGAGAAGTATAAGCTGGAACAAGGAACTATCAGAAACTGAACTGATATCACACTGCCCACAACAGCTCCAGAGAAATTTCTAGATATATTTTTACTGTCATTTTTAAAAATTTTTTTTATTATTAGGTCCTCTGTTACTCCTTTACTTTTCATTTTTATAACCTATTATTACCTTACCAAAAAAAACCCTATTTTTAAAGCAAACTTCATATATATTTTTTATAATTTGTGTGATTTTTTTTAATATTGTATTTTTGAGAGTGTAATCTCTACTTTAGATTTTTAATCTTTGCTTTGTGGTATTTGTTATCAAATTTGTACCTTTAAGAATCCACTCTTCAGTACTCATTTTTACTTAGGAGGGTGATTATTGGCTTGATTACTATCTCCCCCTTTTGACTCTCCTTTTTCTCCCTCAGGTCATATCTATCTCCTCCCTCCCCCTTCTCTTCTCTACCCAACCCTGTGAATCTCTGTCTTTGTTCTGGGCTGTGGAGAACACTTAGGGAACTGATTATTGGCTGGACCTGTCTCTCTCCTTTTGATTCCCCCTTTTATCCTCCTGGTCACCTCTGTCTCCTTTCCTCTTCTCTTCTCTATGTAAATCCATGAACCTCTCTGAGGGTTCCAGATTGTGGAGAGTACATAGGGAATTGATTACTAGTTAGAGTGCTCTCTCCCCTTTTGATTCCTCCTCTTCTCCTCCTAATCACTTCTATCTTGCTCCTCCCTCTTCTCTTCTCCATATAACTCTGTGACCCTCTCTGGGTGTCCCTCCTGTGGAGAAACTTTTCACCATTAACCTAGATGTTTTATCTTTGGTGCTGTATAGATGGAGAAGTCTTGAAGCTACTGTAAGAATAAGACTGAAAACCAGAGGCAGGAGGCTTAAGCCCAAAACATGGGAACACAAGAGAACTCCTGACTCCAGGGAATGTTAATTGATAAGAGATCATCCAAAGGCTTCCATACCTACACTGAAACCAAGCACCACCCAAGAGCCAACAAGTTCCAGAGCAAGACATACCACGCAAATTCTCCAGCAACGCAGGAACATAGCCCTGAGCTTCAATATAAAGGCTGCCCAAAGTCACACTAAAACAATAGACATCTCAAAACTCACTACTGGACACTTTATTACACCTCAGAGAGAAGAAATCCAGCTCCACCCACCAGAACACCAACACAAGCGTCCCTAACTAGGAAACCTTGACAAGGCACTCGTCCAACCCTATCCAGAGGGAGGAAACTCCACAATAAAGAAGAATCAAAAAACTGCCAGAATACAGAAAGGCCACCTGAAACACAGCCATCTAAACAAGATGAAAAGGCAGAGAAATACTCAGCAGGTAAAGGAACATGATAAATGTCCACCAAATCAAACAAAAGAGGAGGAGATAGGGAGCCTACCTGAAAAAGAATTCAGAATAGTATAGTAAAAATGATGCAAAATCTTGAAAACAAAAAAATAGTTACAGATAAATAACCTGGAGACAAGGACTGAGAAGATGAAAGAAACATTTAACAAGGACCTAGAAGAAATAAAGGAGAGTCAATCAGTAATGAATAATGCAATAAATGAGATCAAAGACACTCTGGAGGGAACCAACAGTAAAATATGGAGGCAGAAGATAGGGTAAGTGAGGTAAAAGGTAGAATGGTAGAAATAAGTGAAGCAGAGAGGAAAAAAGAATTAAAGGAAATGAGGATAACCTCAGGGACCTCTGGGACAATTTCAAATGGCCCAACATTCGAATCATAGGAGTCCCAGAAGAATAAGACAAAAAGAAAGGCCATAAGAAAATACTTGAGGAGATAATAGCTGAAAATTTCCCAAAATGGGGAAGGAAATAGTCACCCAAGTCCAAGAAACCCAGAGTCCCAAACAGGACAAACCCAAGGTGAAACATCCCTAGACACATATTAATCAAATTAAAAAGATCAAGCACAAAGAAGAAATATTAAAAACAGCAAGGGAAAAACAGCAAATAACACACAAGGTGATTCCCATAAGGATAACAGCTGGTCTTTCAATAGAAACTCCTCAGGCCAGAAGGGAATGGCAGGACATACTTAAAGTGATGAAAGATAAAAACCTACAACCCAGATTACTATACCCAGCAAGGATCTCATTCAAATATGAAGGAGAAACCAAAAGCTTTACAGACTAGCAAAAGCTGAGAAAATTCAGCACAACCACACCAGCTCTTCAACAAATGCTAAAGAATCTTCTTTAGAGAGGAAACACAGAAAGNAAAAACCTACAACCCAGATTACTATACCCAGCAAGGATCTCATTCAAATATGAAGGAGAAACCAAAAGCTTTACAGACTAGCAAAAGCTGAGAAAATTCAGCACAACCACACCAGCTCTTCAACAAATGCTAAAGAATCTTCTTTAGAGAGGAAACACAGAAAGGGTGTATAAACTCAAACCCAAAACAATAAAGTAAGTGGCAATGTGATATACTTATTAATAATTACCTTAAATGTAAATGGGTTGAATGCCCCAACCAAAAGACAAAGACTGGCTAAATGGATAAAGAAACAAGATCCCAATATATGAGACCCACCAATACAAGAGACCCACCTCAAAACAAGGAAAACATACAGACTGAAAGTGAAGGGCTGGAAAAAGATATTCAATGGAAATGGAGACCCAAAAAAAAAGCAGGAGTAGCAATATGCATATCAGATAAAATACACTTTAAAATAAAGGCTGTGAAAAGAGACAAAGAAGGACACTACATAATGATCAAAGGATCTATCCAAGAAGAAGGTATAACAATTATAAATATATATGCACCCAACATAGGAACACTGCAATATGTAAGGCAAATGCTAACAAGTGTGAAAATGGAAATTAACAATAACACAACAACAGTGGGAGACTTTAATACCCCACTCACACCTATGGATAAATCAATTAAACAGAAAATTAACAAGGAAACACAAACTTCAAATGATACAAAGGACCAGTTAGACCTAAATGATATCTATAGGATAGATAGAAAGACATTTCATCCTAAAACAATGAATTTCACCTCTTTCTCAATTGCACATGGAACCTGCTCTAGGATAGATCACATCCTGGGCCATAAATCTAGCCTTAGCAAATTCAAAAAAAAAATTGAAATCATTTCAAGCATCTTTTCTGACCACAATGCACTAAGATTAGATGTCAGTTACAGAAAAAAAAAGCTATTAAAAATTCCAATATATGGAGGCTAAACAAAGCACTTCTGAATAACCAATAAATAAAATCAATTAAACAGAAAATTAACAAGGAAACACAAACTTCAAATGATACAAAGGACCAGTTAGACCTAAATGATATCTATAGGATAGATAGAAAGACATTTCATCCTAAAACAATGAATTTCACCTCTTTCTCAATTGCACATGGAACCTGCTCTAGGATAGATCACATCCTGGGCCATAAATCTAGCCTTAGCAAATTCAAAAAAAAAATTGAAATCATTTCAAGCATCTTTTCTGACCACAATGCACTAAGATTAGATGTCAGTTACAGAAAAAAAAAGCTATTAAAAATTCCAATATATGGAGGCTAAACAAAGCACTTCTGAATAACCAATAAATCACAGAAGAAATAAAAAAGAAATCAAAATATCCATAGAAATGAATGAAAATGAAAACACAACAACCCAAAACCTATGGGGTACTGTAAAAGCAGTGCTAAGGGTAAGTTTCATAGCAATGCAGGCTTACCTCAAGAAACAAGAAAAGAGTCAAATAAATAACCTAACTCTACACCTAAAGCAACTAGAAAANTACAAAAAACAAACAAACAAACAAAAAAACTACAGGCCAATATCACTGATGAACATAGATGCAAAACTCCTTAACAAAATTCTACTAAATAAAATCCAACAACATATTAAAAAATCATACATCATGACCAAGCGGGCTTTATCCCAGGGATGCAAGGATTCTTCAATATCTGCAAATCAATCAGTGTAATACACCACTTTAACAAATTGAAAGATAAAAACCATATGATTATCTCAATAGATGCAGAGAAAGCCTTTGACAAAATTCAACATCCATTTATGATTAAAAAAAAAA
>SJYX01021644.1:59069-77929 GCA_006410675.1 Oreotragus oreotragus
CTCTCCTCCTTCACTTTCATCAAGAGGCTTTTTAGCTCCTCCTCACTTTCTGCCATAAGGGTGGTGTCATCAGCATATCTGAGGTTATTGATATTTCTCCCGGCAATCTTGATTCCAGCTTGTGTTTCTTCCAGTCCAGCGTTTCTCATGATGTACTCTGCATATAAGTTAAATAAGCAGGGAGACAATATACAGCCTTGACGTACTCCTTTTCCTATTTGGAACCAGTCTGTTGTTCCATGTGCAGTTCTAACTGTTGCTTCCTGACCTGCATACAGATTTCTCAAGAGGCAGGTTAGGTGGTCTGGTATTCCCATCTCTTTCAGAATTTTCCACAGTTTATTGTGATCCACACAGTCAAAGGCTTTGGCATAGTCAATAAAGCAGAAATAGATGTTTTTCTGGAACTCTCTTGCTTTTTCCATGATCCAGCGGATGTTGGCAATTTGATCTCTGGTTCCTCTGCCTGTTCTAAAACCAGCTTGAACATCAGGGAGTTCACGGTTCACATATTGCTGAAGCCTGGCTTGGAGAATTTTGAGCATTACTTTACTAGCGTGTGAGATGAGTGCAATTGTGCGGTAGTTTGAGCATTCTTTGGCATTGCCTTTCTTTGGAATTGGAATGAAAACTGACCTTTTCCAGTCCTGCGGCCACTGCTGAGTTTTCCAAATTTGCTGGCATATTGAGTGCAGCACTTTCACAGCATCATCTTCCAGGATTTGAAACAGCTCAACTGGAATTCCATCACCTCCACTAGCTTTGTTCTTAGTGATGCTTTCTAAGGCCCACTTGACTTCACATTCCAAGATGTCTGGCTCTAGATTAGTGATCACATCCTCATGATTATCTGGGTCGTGAAGATCTTTTCTGTACAGTTCTGTGTATTCTTGCCAAGTCATCCTATTTGCTTTCACTCTTTGCTTACCGTCTTGGTAGTTGTGTTCCCCAGCACCTAGAGTCTTATTTTACACACAATAGGCACTCAATAAGTATTTCTTGCCTGGATAAAAAAAAAACTCTAATATTTCAAGTTTATACAGACAAAGTATTTGGGCATCTTTTGACATAAGAGCAAATAATGCAACACTGTGCATTACAGATGTAATAAAGAGATTGTTAAACACTTTGAGTCTAATGTTTATTATGGAATTTAGAAAGATGGTAATGAGGACCCTGTATGCAAGACAGCAAAAGAGACACAGATGTGTAGAGCGGACTTTTGAACTCTGAGGGAGAGGGAGAGGGAGAGGGTAGGATGATTTGGGAGAATAGCATTGAAATATGTATACTATCATGTAAGAAACGAATCACCAGTCTATGTTTGATGCAGGATGCAGGATGCAGGATGCTTGGGGTTGGTGTATGGGGATGATCCGGAGGGATGATGTAGAGTGGGAGGTGGGAGGGGGGTTCATGTTTGGGAGTTTGTGTACACCCGTGGCAGATTCATGTCAATGTATGCCAAAACCAATAGAGTACTGTAAAGTAAAATAAAGTAAAAAAAGAAAGAAAGAAAGAAATGATTTAACCAGCAAAAAAAAAAAAAAACACTACCCCTCAATTTTTCAAAAGCCCAAGTAACACGATAAGCAAAGTTTGCTTTTGACTAAGTAACAAAGATGAAGTATTCAAAGCTTTAACTGCTTTAAGTGTTTAGCTCATTTCTAGGATTAGTACTCAGGTGATGGTGCTGTTTTTCCCCTAGTAGAATCTGCAGTCCATAACAGTTCCCATTTCCCTGGCACACTGGTCACTTCCTTTCCTCTGTACACAGCCTAGTTAGAATGAACAGAAGAGAGAATTTTCAGGATAGAACCTTTGTTGACCATGATTCTGGTCATTGTGTATTATGTGTTAAAAAAACTAGCTCCAATTTAACAGGGATAAATGTTAGCAAAACTAAACTTAATCTAGTCTGCCAATACATGAGGACTCATGGCACTGGTGAGGGAGGTGGGTGGGAAGGAGAGAAGATAAAATGTAGGTGACTTCTAAGTTATTATGTCTTAAAATTTCTTAGCCAAAACTTGTGGGCTAAGATGTGTCTGTGTGTGCTCAGTTGTGTTTAGCTCTTTGCAACCCCATGGACTGTAGCCCACCAAGCCTCTCTGTCCATGGAATTTTCCAGGCAAGAATACTGGAGCAGGATTGCCATTTCTTACTCTAGGGGATCTTCCTGACTCGGAGATCCAACCCATGTCTCTTATGTTTCCTTGACTGGCAGGTGGATTCTTTACTACTGCGCCAATTTCACTGAATCTGAAGACAAAACTTATCTTCATATCAAACATTAGGTATTTTACACGTTTGATTGGCTGAACAATATATCATTGAAAATGAAGCATATAGTAATATCTATCAATGAAAACAGAGCAATTTAATCCTTTGGTGTCCAAAAGCATCTTCTGGTGAAATTGCTTAGGGGATAATGCCTCTCATTATATAAAACAAACCTTTCCAAATTTGGAATAGAGAATAATTCTGAGAATTAAATTTCTAAATAGTAGAGTATGGCTTGAAATAGTTTCTCCCTTGTACCTTTTTAAAAATTCACATCAAAAGACACTGCTTTTCCATTAAACTTAGACACTTTTTGACATAAAAATATCCCTTTTCTTTGCCAGCTTTAACACAGTTTATGTGGTTCAGTGGTAAAAAAATCTGCCTGTAATGCAAGAGAGGAGGAAGTTGTGGGTTGGATCCCTGGGTCAGGAAGATCCCCTGGAGGAAGAAATGGCAACCTACTCCTGTATTCCTGCCCAGAAAGCCCCATGACACAGGAGTCGGGCAGCCTTCAGTCCATAGCATGTCAGAACCAGACACGACAGAGCGACTGAGCATGCAGGCATGCAGAAATGCTATAATTGTCCAAAGAAACACTACTAAAAACAAAGGAAAAGTGGAAAAGAGCAGATAAAATTTAAAATATGAGTATTAAATAATCAAGCTGACAGTCTGAGTTCTCAAACTGTCATAGTTTATCTGATTTACAGATTCATTTCTACATTGATCTGAGAAAATCAGTTGAAATTTCTCCTTTTTAAGATCTTGGACTATCTCTTGACTTCCATTTTCTTCTTTGTGCCTTCCCTGTACTGCAGAAAAAGAGAGTGTGGTATGTAGCTATTTTGAAAGGAAGCAATGTGTGAAAAAGTCAGATGATCAGTCTTCCCACAAATAAGCATAAAATGCAAATATTTCTCAAGGAAAAGCAAAATATAAAGGGCATTGAAGCCTCACATTTCTTCCTCAATTGAGAACAAAGCATTCTTCTTTCACAGAACCAGGAAGAGTAAAGCTTTAGTAGGCATTTCTCAAAGAGAACATAAATAGAACATAAATTTACTGTGTGAACCTATTTTGTTGTTAAGATAAAATTATGACAACCAGTTTTCAAAACTGGTTTATATTTTTCCCTCCATATATTTCCATGATAATTAGAATGTAAGTGGATCTAATGGAAATTTCTCTAGGAAAAGTCTATAGTTCATGGAAATGCTAATAAGATGTCTCACCTCAATGTTATAAGGCTTACAAACTTCCCAAATGGAGCTAAATTAAGTCTTCCAATACATAAGACCTTCTAATCTCAAGGTGAAATATGGAGCTTTAGTTATAATTCAAGATAAAGCAGGCAACATAGAACTTTTACCTCTTTCCCTTCTTCCACATTATTTCAATTACTCTGTGTTTCCGTTTGGCCTCATGTTTAGAATATACCTAATATATCCTTGGTGCTCAGAATTATCTGAGCATAATAAAAATGTGAACTTAAGAGAGTTCCCCTGTCATTCAGTGGTTAAGAATCCTTGCAATGTAGGGGACTCTGGTTTGATCCCTGGTTGTGGAACTAAGATCCCAAATGCCACAGGACAACAAAGCCTGTGCACCACAACTAGAGAGCCTGTTTGCCACAATGAAAGATTCCACATGATGCAACAAAATCCTAAGTGCCATAATTAAGACCTGACAAAGCCAAATGAATAAATATTTTTTTAAATTGTGAACTTAAATCCAGTCTATAACACAGCAGAATATCAGAAGCTTTCCAGCCCCTGCCTCAGTAAAACTTTCAGTTCACCCCATTAAAAATAAGTATATTATGTCCCTAGGAGTTCAAATAATTTCATAATCTTTGAGCGATTATTGGGTAGCGGGGTCAGAAGGTGCTGAGGCTGAAAATCAAATAGATTAGAACTGATTTCTTGATAAGATGGAGATAAAGGCAGTGCAAATGGCGTGTAAGAAATTACGTGGAAGCCTAGACACAGCTTGCAGTATCTTGGAGTAAATAAGTCCATAAAATAAATGGCCTTTATTAAGGGACTAAATATAAGGACTGAATACAGGTGAACATTAAAATGAGATAAAATGGGATTGCCATTCTCTAAGACATTCTGCCACCTATTTGCATCATCCTTTAAAAGTATTTTCAAACATTTTCATGGTAGAGGAACTCCAATACATAAAACAGATAAAATCAACTCTGGTCTGGTTTGAAAGCAAGCTGGGAGACCTAGAATGCTGTTGGTTAGTCTTCCCTTCCCAATCTTCTCCTTTATTTTCACTGGCCCCTGAGATACCTCTGTGGAACCCAGGGTTCTGCAAAACATACTTTGCAGACCTTTGCATTAGTCCAGCCTGCTTATTTTGTATATGAGGAAAGTAAACAACTGAGAAGAAATAGGACCAATAGGACTAAGAGATAATGTTGTGTTTGGCAAGAGATAACGCTGTAGTTGAGACCATAGACTCTAGAGTCAGACTGTCTGGTTTTGGATTTAATTCCGCTATTTAATAAATGAGTGACCTTGAGTATTGTTTAATTTTATTTACTTCAGTTTCTCAGTCTGTGAAATGCAGAAAACAAAATAGCTTAGTATACATAAAGTACTTAGCTTAATGCCTGGCACCTACAGTGTGAGTATGTATGTATATAAATATATATATTACAGTGTGTGTATGTATGTATGTATGTATGTATATAAATATAAATATAAATATAAATATAAATATATATATATATATATAGTGTGTGTGTGTGTGTGTGTGTGTGTGTGTAGGACTATAGCCCAGGTTCTTCTGATATGCCATGCTGCCTTTCATGTACTCCAAATTAATTTTCAAGTGAATTTTGGGCTAGACCTGAGGACTGATCAAGTAACTAGAGAAGCATTTTATGAGATTTTTTTCGTAAGTTCTCCTGAGCCTTGTTTTTGCATGAACAGACCATGACGGGCTTTGGAATCAAGCAGATCTAGTTTTGGATCTCGAGTCTACTACTTTTTAACTCTGCATTCTTATGCAAGTTTCTTAATCCTTCTGGGTCTCAATTTCCATATTTTAAAAATGGTGATAATAATATCTACCTTATGGCATAGTGGCCATGGAACAGAACTTTTTAGGGGCCAAAAGCATCATTACTCTGTGGGAGTGTGATAAGTACATTTAAGTCCTAAGAAAGGAATAAACACTAAGAAAGGAACAAAAAGGTTTAGGATAGTCCCAGATATCCTGATCAAGAGTAGTGAGTTAAAGTGAAGCAAAGGAAATATTAGACCAAGAAGGAAAAATTGAAAGCATGTAGTATTAAACAATGAAATGATCATCCCTAAGGAAGATGTGGAAGTCGATTGGTTTGAGTCATTTCACATTGAATTGAAGTAAGGTAAAGTAGAACCTATCTGGGGAGCAATCTTTCCCTGGCTGGGAGACCAAGCAGATGAGCTAATAAGGGCTTTGCATCTGTCTTTTTTTTTTTTTTTTTTTAGAAAAAACGCTGGGAATGGAAAAGTGGAGGCACATCTGCATGGCGCCTGAGCCAGCTGGTAATGATAAGCAAAAAAATCCACAAATAGGCAGGGGAAGAAAAATAAAATGTAGAACAGGGATAATGGGGAAGAATTAGGAAAGAGAGATTAGGAAATAAAAGACAGAGTGAAAAATGAAAAGAGAACAGAGGGAATCAGAAGACAAGGAGAAAAAGGAGAGAGAATATCTGAGAAGAGTTTTAATCACAAACAATACTGAGGTGTTATTATGCACAGTTGATGCTGATATCCACTGCTCATTAATGATACATCCTCTCATTACATAGGCCCTGTGACCTGGGCCTTGGCTTCAGAAAACAGTTGAGTCCTAGCAGCTAATAAATAAACAAGCCCAAGCCCAAAGACAATCTGACAGAGACATCTTTTTTCCTCCCTGGTGAAAAAAAAAAGTGTCATTTTTTTCCCTCCTCTTCAAAAAGTAAACAATGCTTGTTTCTTAGAAACAGCTGGGAGTAGGAAAGAATATCAACTGTTCTTGCCAGCCCCAGAGTTCATTGCAGGGATACAATTCCCTTTCCTAATATACTAGTTCTTTATCCAACCCATTTGCAGAGATGAAATTTCCCACCCATCATACCTATGCCAAAGAAAGTAGAGGCTTTTGTACTTTTAAAGTCCCTAGGCTTTGGACAACAATTTATATCCCGAGGTGGCACCACCTAAACAGTTTTGTACAAATGAACAAATATCCAAAATTTGTATTTAAAAAATACTGGGAGCATCTGCATATGACACTGACTATTTAATTCACATTGGCCTCTGTATGTTCTATTCTTGTTTCTGTTATACCCATCCCCACTCTTGCAATCTTTTATATAGCCCTGCTATTATACTCTGTGACTTCTGACAGTCCTTTGGACAGCAAGGAGATCAAACCAGTCAATCTTAAAGAAAATCAACCCTGAATACTCATTGGATGGACTGATACTGAAGCTGAAGTTCCAGTATTTTGGTCACCTGATGCGAACAGCCAACTCTTTGGAAAAGTCCCTGATACTGGGAAAGATTGAGGGTAGAAGAAGAGGATGTCAGAGTATGAGATGGCTGGATGGTATCACCAATGCAATAGACATGAACTTGGGCAAATTCTAGGAGATGGTGAGGGAGAGGGAGGCCTTTTCGTGCTGCAGTCCATGGAGTCACAAAGAGTCAGACAAGACTGGGCAACTGAACAACATTATACTCTGCAATCTCCTACCTCCAACTACTCATAGTGTTCAATCATCTCTCTTCATTTTCTTTCCACATGTCTCTAGAGGGAAATATAGATGATTCTAGAAGTAATTGTAAGGTTAGCAATTATTTGTCAGAGGTCCTAGAGGGAATCACTTAGCAAATCATCTACCTCTTCCTACCTTAAGGAAACTGCCCTTCTTTTGAATCTATCAGAGACCAGATTATACTTAGACCAGTGTAACATTAATAATCCTGTATTTTTCTGTGGCACTTTGTAACTTACCAAACACCTTTATATTCATTATCATATTTGAATATCAAATGTTATGACATTATAATTCAAATATTCAAATTACACTTGAAACAGAAAATAATGCTACAGACTGAACAAGACATAAATCTAGAATTTGAGGAAACAATGACAAAATTGCTGAATTTAAGATGGACTCTAGGATGGCATGGCTTCCCTGGATGGCATGGCTTCCCTGGTGGCTCAGTGGTAAAGAATCCACCTGCCAATGCAGGAGATGTGGTTTTAATCCTTGGGTCAGAAAGATCCCATGGAGAAGGGAATGGAAAGGAGAAGGGGACCCACTCCAGTATTCTTGCCTGGGAAATCCCATGGACGGAGGAGCCTGGTGGGCTACAGTAGGGGTCACAAAAGAATTGGACATGACTGAGTGACTAAACAACTCCAAGATGGCAATCAGATATTTGTCCAGAGGCCAATGGGCAGGAATTGCATTATAAATGGTGGTATATAGGTATTTTGTCTATGTTGAATTTCAGACCTCATGATTAAAATTCCCTTCCCACTATCCTGGTGATTGACTCTCAGGATTTGAATGGTGCTCTGATATTTTGGATTATTTGATCTACTTCCTCACCTGATATCTGACCCTTTCTACATTTTTCTTATCAAATGGTATTTGAGTTGCTCCTTAAAAACATTCAACAGAAACCCACTGCTTCTTGAGGCATCCTATGCTTCTAAAAGTTAGCAAGACCTTCCTATTAACTTGATGCAGCTCTGTTACATCTACCTGCCAAACTCCATTGTTTGAAGTCACTCTTCTCCCTCACAAGAGCCCTTCAGACAGCTAGAAACAAGGGCCCAGACCTTCCTGTGGTCTTATTCTAGCTACTTATCCCCAAGCCCTTCTGCTCTTCATGTGGCATAGTTCAGAGTACCATTATCATCCCGGTCACAGCCCTGAAACCTCTTCAGCCTCTCTGTGGCCCTGACTAAAATGTGACTGTCAGCTGTAAGCACGATACTCCTGCTTTACTGTGTGACGGGTGAGAATCATTATGTGTCCGTCACCATCTACTTCTTAAATTCTGATTTCCTGTCTATGCAGCTTCATCATAAAGCTGACTCACACAGCCCTTGCTAACTGCAAACTGGTTCAGAAGATGTGCATTTAATTGAGAAAGCATCTTATATCCCCTGGGAAAGGGATATACCAGCCTATTCATTTCTCTCCTTAAACCATTATTACCCTGAGAATGTCAATCCTCAGCATCATTAAACTTTCATGAATTAGAATATTTGAGCTGAAAGAGATTTTAAGAAACTGAGAGGCTCAGGGAGGTGAAATTGTTCAAGATCACAGAGGGAGTTAGTAGACAAGCATAGTCTATAATTTAGATTCTCTAAAGCTCTGGCCAGAACTCCTTAGGGCCTCAGATAGGTCAGCCTCAGATGACTATTGTACAGCTCTTGTCTTTTAGGACATAACTTACCAATGAAAACACAGATCCCCAAAGCTGATGAATATTTCTCATGACCACATACCTACCCCATGCATTGCACACTACTGTCTTGCTTTCTCAGGAGCCAAAACAGGGGAAAATCTCAGGGTATATTAATAAAGGCCCCTCTCACTTACATCCTTATATTATAACAATGGAAAATCAGAAGGAAAAATTAAGGAACCAATCCCATTCACTGTTGCAACAAAAAGATGAGAATATCTAGGAATAAACCAACTTAAGGAGACAAAAGAACTGTATACAGAAAACTGTAAGATGCTGATGAAAGAAATCAAAGACAACAGAAACAGATGGAGAGATATTCCATGTTTCTAGGTTGGAATAAAATCAACGTTGTGAAAATAACTATACTACCAAATGCAATCTACAGATTCAATGCAATCCCTATCAAATTACCAATGGCCTTTTTCACAGAACTAGAACAAAAAAATTCACAATTCGTATGGAAACATAAAAGACACTTAATAGCCAAAGCAATCTTGAGAAAGAAGAATGGAACTGGAGGAATCCACCTTCCTGACTTCAGACTGTACCAGAAAGCTGCATCCATCAAGATAGCATGCTACTCGCACAAAATCAGAAACATAGACCAATGGAACAAGATAGAAGGCCCAGAGATAAACCCATGCACCTATGGGTAACATCTTTTCCAAAGGAGGCAAGAATATAAAATGGGGCAAAGATAGCCTCTTCAATAAGTGGGGCTGGGAAAACTGGACAGCTACACATAAAAGAATGAAATTAGAGCACTTCCTATCACCATACACAAAGATTACACTCAAAATAGATTACAGACCTAAATGTAAGACCAGAAATTATAAAACACTTAGAGGAAACCATAGGCAGAATACTTTCTGACATCAATCACAGGAAGATCCTCTATGACCCACCTGCTAGAGTAATGAAAATAAAAACAAAAATAAACAAATGGGACCAAATTAAACTTAAAAGCTTTTGCACAGCAAAGGAAACTATAAGCAAGGTGAAAAGACAACCCTCAGAATGGGAGAAAATAATAGCAAATGAAGCAACTGACAAAGGATTAATCTCCAAAATACAAAAGCAGCTCATACAAGTCAACACCAGAAAAACAAAGAACCCAATCAAAGAGTGGGGAAAAGAACTAAACAGACATTTCTCCAAAGAAGACATACAGGTGGCTAACAAATACATGAAAAGATGCTCAACATTGCTCATTATTATAGAAAGGCAAGTCAAAAGTATAATGAGACATCACCTCACACTGGTCGGAATGATCATCATCAAAAAGTCTACAAACAATAAAGGCTGGAAAGGCTATGGAGAAAAGGGAACCCTCTTGCACTGTTGGTGGAAATTTAAATTGATACATCCATTATGGAAGACAGTATGGCGATTCCTTAAAAAAACTAGGAATCAAACCACCATATGACTCAACAATCCCACTCCTAGGCATATACCCTGAGGAAACCAAAATTGAAAAAGACACATGTATCCCAATGTTCACTGCAGCACCATTTACAATAACTGGAACATGGAAACAACCTAGATGTCCGTTGACAGATGAATGGATAAAGAAGCTGTGGACCCACTGCTTTTCGGACCCACTGTCTGAGATCCTGTGGACTCCTGCCACCTGCTACAGTTTGAGATGTTGAGAGCCACTCATGACTTTCAGAGTCTGGGTCAATGAAGTGATATTTTTGTAAGGCTTTTTGTTCACCATAAGGACTCTAGGGTGTGAATCAGCCTTCAGTGCATAGAACCAATCAAGTATCATGTGTCTTGCAGAATTTTTAATTTTCTAGTTTTAGAAAATTTACATACACACAATTAAATATTACTAAGCCATAAAAAGGAACACATTTGAATCAGTTCTAATGAGGTGGATGAACCTAGAATCTATTATACAGAGTGAAGTAAGTCAGGAAGACAAAAACAAATATCATATACTAACACATAAATATGGAATCTAGAAAGATGGTACAGATGAAATTATTTGCAGAGCAGCAATGGAGACAGACATAGGGAACAGACTTATGGACATGGGGAGGGGGAGGAAGGAGAGAGTGGGGTGTATGGAGAGAGTAACATGGAAACTTACATTACCATATGTAAAATAGATAGCCAGTGGGAATTTGCTGTATGACTCAGGGAACGCAAACAGGGACTCTGTAACAGTCTAGATGGGTGAGATGGGGAGGGAGATAGGAGGGAGGTTCAAAAGGGACAGGACATAGGTATACCTATGGCTGATTCACATTGATGTTTGGCAGAAACCAACACTATTCTGTAAAACAATTATCTTTCAAGTAATAATAAATAAATTTAAAATTAAAAATAATAAAGGGCTTAAGGAATCCCCAAAAATGTAAGCATGTGCCAGTAATGCTGCCACTAAAAAATTTAAAATTCTGCAAGACATATGATACGTGATTGGTTCTATGCGCTGAAGGCTGATGCCAGGCCCAATATCTAAGGCAAGTATTTTGGCAGAAATTCAACTGGACATTAGAGTGTGAAAAGTACATCCACACCCTAGAGCCCTTATGGTGAACAAAAAGCCTTACAAAAATATCACTTCATTGACCCAGACTCTGGAAGTCATGAGTGGCTCTCCTCAACATCTCAAACTGTAGCAGGTAGCAGGAGTCCACAGGATCTCAGACAGTGGATCCAAAAAGCAGAATGCCCTTCAATTTTCCTTCAAGTTCATTTGGAGTGAAAACTTCTGAGTAAAGATAGCACCTTGAACATGCACATCTACTTTCATTACCTCTTGAAACCTCACTAAAGATAAAGCAAAGGGATCTTTCTTAAAGCCATACATCCAAAAGGAGGGGGGAAATAAGAGAGGGGATAGAAGCAATTAGGTTTAGCAAATAGAATGTAGATGGACAAGTAGCAGCCAACTTATCATGCTCAAGAAAACATGATCTTGGGCTTCCCTGGTGGCTCAGTGGTAAATAATTCACTTGCCAATGCAGGGGACACAGGTTTGATCCTTGATCCAGGAAGATCCCACATGCCACGGAGCAACTAAACCCATGTGTCACAACTTTTGTACCTGAGCTCTACAGCCCGGGAGTCACAATTACTGAATCCATATGCTCCAGCTACTGAAGCCTGCATGACCTAGAGCTTGTGCTCTGCAACAAGAGAAGCCACTGCAATAAGGAGCCTGTGTACCACAACTAGAGAGTAGGCCCCACTGGCCTGCAACTAGAAAAAAAAGCCCATGCAGCAATGAACACTCAGCACAACCAAAAATAAAATAAATAAACAATTTTTAAGAAAGAAAAAAAGAAGCATGATCCTAAGCTAGGAATGGGAGAAAGCTAACAGCAAATAAGTTTTATGTTGAACCATATTCAAAAATTTCAGGAATTATGGCAACATTTAATTTGGAAGTAAGGATAAAGTGGACCCTGTGATCAATAAGCTAAGTTATACTATGGTAACTGTAATCTCATAGGTTTAAAACATTAAAAGATTTGTTTATTGCTCACACTACATGTCTAGTGTAATCACTCAGGAAATGAGGCTTGTGGAGGCTTCATCTTGAAACAATTGCCATAGCAGAAAAAAAGTAACATGGCAAACCATATATTTGTTCCTAAGCATTCTGCTTGGAAATGACATGCTTCACCTGCTCACATTTCAAGGCCAAAGCAATTCACATGACTGTGTTTAACCTCCAAAGGAGATTAGGAAGTGAAATGAGGAAAGCTGAATTGTTTCATTTCCTTTGTGTCTACCATAAAGGACACTAAGAAAAGGGGTATTACTAGAAAACTGACAAACAGATTTGACCACTAAGTGGCACTCTTTACTTCCCTCATAGCTCAGTTGGTAAATAATCTGCCTGCAATGAAGGAAACCCTGTTTGATTCCTGGGTCAGGAAGATCCCCTGGAGAAGGGAAAGACTCCAGTATTCTTGCCTAGAGAATTCCATGGACTACAGTCCATGGGGTTGCAGAGTCAGACATGACTGAGCAACTTTCACTTTTGGCACTCTATATTACTGTGAATGGAATTGGGCGATTCTTTTCTTACACCCTGACAGAGATTTGGGTGTTTATTTTCTAGGGAGGGTAAAACAAAAGATATCTTGACTGAAGGACACCAGGTGTAGCTGAGGATAGGGCTATTGTACTGAACCAAAACTACCTCCCCTAAGCCTTCTTCTTCCACTGGGCTCCCAGAAAGGTGGCAGATAGGTCTTCACCTTTTAGGCAGGAAACTGGTAGAGTATTGGGGATGGGCAGCAAATTGACCATTTTTAAGAGAAAGGATATAACATAAGCTTAAAATGAAGTGATATAACCTTGTATAACCTTAAAATGAAGTGCAGTGATATAACCTTAAAATGAGGCTCACAGTCAAAAAGTCATAAATATGAATGCAAAGATTCAGTTCACTTCAGTCACTCAGTCATGTCTCACTCTTTGTGACCCCATGAACTGCAGCACAAGCTTCCCTGTCCATCACCAACTCCTGGAGCTTGCTCAAATTCATGTCCATTGAGTTTTTTATGCCATTCAACCATCTCATCCTCTTCCATCTCATCTTCCTCCATCTCATCCTCTTCCATCTCATCCTCATCCAACCTTCTCTTCCTGCCGTTTATCTTTCCCAGCATCAGGGTCTTTTCCAATGAATCAGTTATTTGCACCAGGTGGCCAAAGTATTGGAGCTTCAGCATCAGCATCAGCATCAGCATCAGTCCTTCCAATGAATATTCAGGACTGATTTCCTTTAGAATTGAACTCAAAGATTACAATCAATAAAAGGAAGTAATACCAGACAACTAAGAGTCATGAAACAGCTGAGAAGACAAAAAGAAAAGGCAATTTATAGCAAATGGAGATTATGCAGGCAGAGATACAAACAAATAAGAATAGGATGTTACACAAATGAAGCACTCAGAAAACAAAAAACATCATGGAACTTAAAAACATGATAGCAAAAAATTTAAAACTTGATAGAAAATTTTGAAGATATTTGAATAAATCTCAGAAAATGAAAAAAAAAAAAAAGAAAGAAAAAAACAGATAAATAGGATATAGAAGAGAAAAGAAAATTAGAGGACCAGTCCAGAGGATATAACAGCCATATGCTAAGAGTTCCAAGGGAGAGAGAACATTAAAAGTAGAAGCAAGAACTATCAAACCATTAACAAATTCAAGAAAATCCCAAGACTTAGAGCCATGGGTTCCTAGAAAAGGTCCACAAGGTACCTGTAACAGTGAATGAAAATATTTCCACACCAAGTGACATTATTGTAAGATTTCAGAGTGCTTGTAAAAAAGAAAAGATGTTAAAGATTCTAAAGAGATTTGAACAAGTCACATGTGAAAAATTAAGATTTCAAATAACTTTAGATTTCTCAACAGGCAGCACTAGAAGCTACACAATAAAGAAGTAATGTTTTCAAAATCTGAAAGAAAATTATTTCTAACCTTCAATGTAATGACATTTTAGGAGAGCATGAAGACATTTTCAGATACGTGAAATGTTGTGGATTGAATTATGTCTCCTTCTAATTTGTATGTTAAAGTCCTAACCCCCAATACTTTATAATGTGATCTCATTTGGAAATAAAGTTATTGAAGATACCATTTTAGTTAATATGATATCATATTGGAATAGCCTGGGCCCTTAATCTCTTATGACTGATATCCTTTAAAATGGGGAAATTCAGACACTGATATGGGCTTCCCTGGTGGCTCAGACGGTAAAGCGTCTGCCTGCAGTGCGGGGAACCAGGGTTCGATTCCTGGGTTGGGAAGATCCCCTGGAGAAGGAAATGGCAATCCACTCCAGCACTCTTGCCTGGAAAATCCCATGGAGAGAGGAGCCTGATAGGCTACAGTCCGTGGGGTCGCAAAGAGTCGGACACGACTGAGCGACTTCACTTTCACTTTCACTTTCAGACACTGATATACACACATAGTGAGAACACCATGTGACTCTGAAGACAGAGATTGGGATGGTGCATCTACAAGCCAAAGAATGCCAAAGATTGGCATTGGCTTTGGCATTGTCAATCCACCACATGTTTCAAAAGCTCTACGGAACAGTTTCTCTGTTACAACCCTCAAAAGGAATCAAATCTTCTGACTCCTTAATTTTGGAATTTTAGCCTGCAGAATGGTGAGATAACACATTTTTGTTGGTCACACCACTCAGTTTGTAGTACTTTGTCATGGCGGCCCTAGCAAACTAATATATAAAAATTCAAAAAACTTTACCTGTCATGCACCATTCCTCATGTAGCAATATAAAGATATATGCCAGCAAAACTGGTAATAAATACAAAAAAGACACAGGATAGATAAAACTGGAAACCAAACACATGAAAGGGTCAAAATGAATCCCTAGGATAAGGTAAAGGGAGATCCCAGCTTTGTACCAAGTGTTGAAAGCAGCCAGTCTAGACTGGTACAGTAGAATTTAATACAGACATGTCAAGGGCAGTCATCAATAAGATTCCTGCTGCTATAAGACCATTTATTTTTGTGATCTTAGGGTAGAATACCTAGGTGGGTTTGGCCCAGATTCTTCTGAGTACTTAGCTTTCTCAGAATAAGTACTCTCGGAATTTCTAATTTCCTCTCAATGCTGTATGGATCAATTGGGGATGATGACATAGAAAGTTCACCCTGCCTTCCTACATTGGACTGTGGTGTGTGTTTAAAATCGGCTTCCCTGGTGGCTCAGTATAATGAATCCACCTGAAATGCAGGAAATGCAAGAGGCTTGGGTTCAATCCCTGGGTCAGGAAGACTCCCTGGAGGAAGGCACAGCAACCCACTCCAGTATTCTTACCTGTGAATCCCATGAACGGAGGAGCCTGATGGGCTACAATCCATAGGATCACAAAAGAGCTAGACACAACTTAGAGATTAAACAACAACAATGTGTTTAAAATAAAATTTTATTGTGTTAATCTACTGAAAATTTGTTATGCTCACTAGCTTACCCTAATTAATAAGCCTTCAATAAAGTGTTTTGCTTTTAACTGCTCCTGAGAGAAGACTGACCATGGTAGGTTTAGAAGGAGATTATATATATATATACATATATATACTCACTTCTTGTCAGAAGTTCATTATCTAACTCACTCTATTGCCCTGCTAGATTATCTCCAAATTGGTGAGCCTAAGTTCCCTGGATTCACTGGAAGCTTTGTCTAGAATGGGTTTATAAATGCTCAGAGAAACTGAAGCCAGACTATGAAACTCAAAGACTTTTTCAGCTTTCATCTTAAGCAATGTTGTTCTTTCCTTACACAATATCAGTTGTGCTTGCTCTGAGCTTTCATACTGATAACTTTCCACACTCTTTTATATTTAAACATTTGTTCAAGAAAGTAACTCACTGTTTTATAAAATCACAGAGTAATAAAAAATGAGAGAAGCAAATCAAGAAGGATGCAGAGGTCAGAAGATATGGCCAATGCCATAAAGCAATAGATTTTTTTGTATTCTTTCTAGAACTTTTCCATGCTTTAGTAGTTTACATTATCATCCTCCTTTCCCAACATTTCAAGCTTTCTTGATGACCCCAGTCTACACTGAGTGTTGAATTTAACATAGAAATAAATATGAAAGTAATATAGTCTAACCTTTGTGTTTTGCTGGTACACAAATCGAGGTGTGTCTTGTGCAAAGGGGGCTTTGCTGGTAGCTCAGTGATAAAGAATCAGCCTGCAATGCAAGAGATAGGCAGGAGATGCAGGTTTGATCCTTGGGTCAGGAAGATCCCCTGGAGTAGGAAATGGCAACCCACTCTAGTATTCTTGCCTGGAAAATTCTATGAACAGAGGAGCCTGGCAGGTTACAGTCCATGGAGTCACAAAGAGCCAGACAGACAGGACTGAGCGACTGAGCATGCATGCTTAAACAAAGACATGCATACTAAATGGTTGAGCTAGAATTTAGATTGAGATCAATCTGCAAGCATGTCCTTTAACAAAACCAATACAGTACTGTAAAGTAAAATAAAGTAAAAATAAAAATTAAAAAAATAAAATAAAATAAACATAAAAAAATAAATTGTTATGATCTAATGGCTCTTTTGGAGAAGGCAATGGCACCCCACTCCAGTACTCTTGCCTGGAAAATCCCATGGATGGAGAAGCCTGGTGGGCTGCAGTTCATGAGGTCGTGAAGAGTCAGACACGACTGAGTGACTTCACTTTCACTTTTCACTTTCATGCATTGGAGGAGGAACTGGCAACCCACTCCAGTATTCTTGCCTGGAGAATCCCAGGGACAGGGGAGCCTGGTGGGCTGCCATCTATGGAGTCTCACAGAGTTGGACATGACTGAAGCGACTTAGCAGCAGCAGCAGCAGCAGCAATGCCTCTTTGGAGAGGGAAATGGCAACCCACTCTAGTACTCTTGCCTGGAAAATTCCATGGATGGAAAAGCCTGGTAGGCTACAGTCCATAAGGTTGCAAAGAGTCAGACACGACTGGGTGACTTCCCTTTCTTTCTTTCTATAGTTTCTTTTGGAGAAGGAAATTGCAACCCACTCCAGTACTATTGCCTGGAAAATCCCATGGACAGAAAAGCCTTGTAGGCTACAGTCTATGGGGCCGCAAAGAGTCGGACACGACTGAGCAACTTCACTTCACTTCACTTCCAGTGTTCCTTGCCTGGAGAATCCCATGGATGGAGGGGCCTGGTGGGCTGTGGTCTATGGGGTTGCAGAGTCGGACACAACTAAGCAACTAACACACACAATGCCTCTTTAGAACTGAAGTCTAGCAAAGTGAACCTTTATGATATGTGTCTACATGATGTAGATAAAATGAGTACCAAGATTGGAGTGGAGGTTTGTAGGCAAAAAACAAACAAAATGTACAATGAAATCTTTCAGACAGCATCAATAGAAAGGCATTCAGAAAGACTATACCAGGATTTTTGTTAATTTTGTAGTCTTAAACTTTTTTTTATATCCAATTTTTCTATTTTTGTTTCCTTCATCTCTCTTCCAATAGTCAATAACCTGAAAACACAGAGACCGATGAGTTCTTTGAAAAGATAGGAAGAGAGATAGGAGTTGGATAAATGATGCCTTCCTTTTTCAACCAGGTATAGTTTGAAGAAAGAACAGGTTTTCCACAAATACTCAGTGATGATAGCTCTGATTTTGTATATATCCACAAAGGATAGACTATATTACTTTTGTATTTATTTCTATGTTAAATTCAGCACTCAGTGTGGACTAGGGTCATCAAGAAAGTCTGGAATGTCTGAATTTTTATATAAGCAGTTCAGTCACTCAGTTGTGTCTGACTCTTTGTGATCCATGGACTGCAGCACGCCAGGATTCCCTGTCCATCATCAACTCCCAGAGTTTGCTCAAACTCATGTCCATCGAGATGGTGATGCCATCCAACCATTTCATCCTCTGTCACCCCCTTCTCTGCCTACCTTCAGTCTATTCCAGCATCCGGGTCTTTTCAAATGAGTCAGTTCTTCACAACACGTGGCCAAACTATTGGAGTTTCAGCTTAAGCATCAGTCCTTCCAATGAATATTCAGGACTGATTTCCTTTAGGATTTACTGGGCTGATCTCCTTGCAGTCCAAGGGACTCACAAGAGTCTTCTCCAACACCATCAGTTCTTCGGTGCTCAGCTTTCTTTATGGTGCAACTCTCACATCCATACAAGACTAGTGGAAAAACCAGAGCTTTGACTAAATGGGCCTTTGTCAGCAAAGTAATGTCTCTTAATATGCTGTCTAGGTTGGGCATAGCTTTTCTTCAAAGGAGCAAGCATCTTTTAATTTCATGGCTACAGTCACCATCTGCAGTGATTTGGGAGCCCAAAAGAATAAAGTCTCTCACTGTTTCCATTGTTTCCCCATCAAGTTGCCACGAAGTGATGGAACAAGATGGCATGGTCTTCGTTTCCTGAATGTTGAGTTTTAGGCCATCTTTTTCACTCTCTTCTTCCACTTTCATCAAGAGGCTGTTTAGTTCCTCTTCACTTTCTGCCATAAGGATGGTGTCATTTGCATTTCTGAGGTTATTGATATTTCTCCTGGCAATCTTGATTCCAGCTTGTGCTTCATCCAG
>SJYX01021644.1:78052-102421 GCA_006410675.1 Oreotragus oreotragus
GAAGAAGCACAAGCTGGAATCAAGATTGCCGGGAAATATCAATAACCTCAGCTATGCAGATGACATCACCTTTATAGTAGAAAATGAAGAGGAACTAAAAAGCCTCTTGATGAAGGTGAAAGTGAAGAGTGAAAAAGTTGGCTTAAAGCTCAACATTCAGAAAACTAAGATCATGGCATCTGGTCTCATCACTTCACAGGAAATATATGGGGAGACAGTGGAAATAGTGTCAGACTTTATTTTTTTTTTGGCTCCAAAATCACTGCAGATGGTGATTACAGCCATGAAATTAAAAGGCGCTTACTCCTTGGAAGGAAAATTATGACCAACTTAGATAGCATATTAAAAGCAGAGATATTACTTTGCCAACAAAGGTTTGCTTAGTCAAGACTATGGCTTTTCCAGTAGTCACGTATGGATGTGAGAGTTGTACTGTGAAGAAAGCTGAGCGCCAAAGAATTGATGCTTTTGAACTGTGATGTTGGAGAAGACTCTTGAAAGTCCCTTGGCTGCAAGAAGATAAAACCAGTCCATCCTAAAGGAAACTAGTCCTGGGTGTTCATTGGAAGGACTGATGCTGAGACTGAAATTCCAATACTTTGGCCACCTCACGCGAAGAGTTGACTCATTGGAAAAGACCTTGATGCTGGGAGGGATTTGGGGCAGGAGACGAAGGGGATGACAGAAGATGAGATGGCTGGATGGCATCATCAACTCAGTGCACATGAGTCTGGGTGAACTCCAGGAGTTGGTGATGAATAGGGTTGCCTGGCGTGCTGCGATTCATGGGGTTGCAAAGAGTCAGACATGATTGAGTGACTGAACTGAACTGAACTGAACTCATTTACAATATAAATTTATGCTTCCTATTCTTGTAAACTTTGGCTTATTGCATTCAGATAGCTCTGTGCCCCAGGAAAGAATGCTTCCAAAGGGAACACAGCTAAGACTGGCTTCTGACAACTTGGGGTGCCTTGTGTCATTGAGCCAGCAGATGGAAAAATNGGAATTTAGAAAGATGGTAATGATGACCCTATTTGCAAGACAGCAAAAGCTGTCTCTTATACACATCGAGATGTGTATAAGAGACAGTATATATATCTGAGTCCTAACTCAGAGTTAGGCGGTCCTAAGATGGCAGAGGGATAGGACCAAGAGACCACTTTCTCCCCTACAAATTTGACCATTTGCTCTCTCCCACAGAAAAGATCATTTGAATGCTGAGCAACTTCCACAAAACAACTTCTGAATGCTGGCGGAGGACACCAGGCACCTAGAAAGGCAGCCCACTCCCTTCAAAAGGAGGTAGGACAAAATATAAAACACAGAAAGAGTGACAAAAGAGTTAGGTATGGAGACCTGTCCTGAGGAGGGAGACATGAAGAAAGAGAAGTTTCCAAACAGCAGGAAACCTCTCACTGGTGGGTCTGTGGGGAGTTTTGGAATCTCAGAGGGTAACATAACTGGAAGGAAAATAAAACAGAATATGCAACTAACCACAGCTCCCAGTGGAGAAGTAGTCCAGATGCTCGTGTCTGCCACCAGTGAATGGGGGTTATACAGGGATCATGCATTGCATGCTTAGGGTAAGGACTAGGCCTGAATGCCCTGAGGACAATCTGAGGGAGCTAACATGAAATAGCAACCAAAACTGTGGGATAGCCAGAGAGAGGGGGAAAAAAAAAAGAGAGAGAGAGAAAAATCTTTCCCCTGAAAAGCTCTAACCTAAGGCACAGCCTGGTCCGCTCACAGAACAAAGGACTGAGTGAATACCAAAGGAGAACTAGCCAGTTGTGGACTGGCCCATGCCCCTGCTGGAGGCAGAGAGGCAGGCATGCGACAGCCAGCACCAGAAGGCAAGGGGCAATCTCAGCCCCAGAGATGGCATCCTTCACCAAACTGTGAGTGGGCTTCCAGTTGCTAACCACATCTTCCTGGGATCCTGGATGGTTGACATCTGCAAGGAGGGTCACAGCCTGAGATCAGCTCCAGAGGAGACACATGGCACACCTGAAACGGCACTCTCATGGTGCACCTGGGAAACGGAGTGGCAAGACCAGGGAGGTGATTTAGGTACACGGCCTACCTGGGACAGTGTGCTGGCCAAGGACCTGGTCGCCTGAGCTGCTTGGACCTGGAAAGGGCACAAAACACACACTTAACCGAGGCTGTGCCTTTATGGAATACCCAAGAACCTGAACGTGAGAAGCTTAGACCTGGGAAGTACACGAAGTGCAGGGCCACTTTGGAAAGTACCCCTGCAGAGCAACCTGGAGCATGAGCAATGTAGACCAGGAAACACACACCACCATGAGCTGGGGCAAACCCAGTGTGGTCCATACACTGTGAGCACTCCCCACACATGCCAGTGATATTTGTTTGCAGTGTTTCTCCCTTCCCACAACACAACTGAACAAGTGAGCTTAAATAAGTGACCACCTCTGTCAGGGTGGAAATTAGACACTGAAGAGATTTGCAAACAGAGGAAGCCAAAATAAACAAAGAAGAGAGAACTGCTCTGGAAGTGACAGGTACAACAGATTAAAACCCTTTAGTTAGCATTTACTAAGCATTGGAAGGGGTCTATAGACCTTAAGAAGAAGTATAAACTGGAACAAGGAACTCTCTGAAACTGAACTGACCCCACACACCTCTCAGCAGTTCCAGAGAAATTCCTAGATATATTTTTTACTCTTATCTTTTTTTAACATTTAAAAAATATTTAATTTTTTAATTTTTACTTTATTACTCCTTTAATTTTCATTTTTATAACCTACTATTACCTCCCCCAAAAAAGAGATCCAATTTTTAAAGAAAATTTCATACATATATTTTTGACAATTTTTGTGATTAATTTTGTTTTGTATTTTTAATATTGTATTTTTTAGAGTCTAACCTCTACTCTAGATTTTTAATGTTTGCTTTTCAGTATTTGTTATCAGTTTTGTACCAAGAATCTAGTCTTCAGTACCCATTTTTACTTAGGGGTGTGATTACTGGCTTGATTGTTCTCTCCCCTTTTGACTCTCCCTTTTCTCACCCAGGTCACCTTTATCTCCTCTCTCCCCCTTATCTTCTCTGCTTAACTCTGTGAATCTCTCTGGGTCTTCTGGGCTGTGGAGAACACTTAGGGAACCGATTACTGGCTAGATTGGTTTCTCCCCTTTTGACCCTCCCTCTTCTCCTCCTGGTCGCCTCTATCTCCCTCCTCCCTCTTCTTTTCTCCATGTAACTCTGTGAACCTCTCTGGGTGTCCTTCACAGTGGAGAATCTTTTCTCCCTTAATCTAGATATTTTATCATCTGTGCTGTATGGATGGAGAACTCTTGAGGCTACTGTAAGAATAAGACTGAAAGCCACAGGCAGGAGGCTTAAATCCAAAACTTGAGAACACCAGAAAACTCCTGACTCCAGGGATATTAATCAACAAGAGTTCATGCAAAAGCCTCCATACCTACACTGAAACCATGCTCCACCCAAGAGCCAACAAGTTCCAGAGCAAGACATACCATGTTAATTCTCCAGTAATGCAGCAGGAACACAGACCTGAGCATTAAAATACAGGTTGGCCAAAGTCACATCAAACCCATAGACACCCCAAAAGTTACCACTGGACACTTCATTGCACTCCAGAGAGAAGAGATACAGCTCTACCCACCAGAACACAGACAAAAGATCCCCTAACCAAGAAACCTCAACAAGCCACTAGTCCAACCCCAACTACAGGAAGCAACCTCCACAATAAAGAGGAACCAAAAACTTCCAGCTTACAGAAAGGTCACCTCAAACACAGCAATCTAAACAAAATAAAAAGATGGAAAAATAATCAGCAGGTAAAGGAGCATGATAAATGCCCAACAAACCAAACAAAAGAGGAGGAGATAGGGAGTCTACTTGAAAAAGAATTCAGAACAATAATAGTAAAGATGATCCAAAATCTTGAGAACAAAAGGAAGTTACAGATAAATAGTCTGGAGACAAGGATTGACAATATGCAAGAAATGTTTAACAAGGACCTAGAAGAAATAAAAAGGAGTCAATATATAATGAATAATGCAATAACTGAGATCAAAAGCACTCTGGAGGGAACCAACAGAAGAATAATAGAGGCAGAAGATAAGATAAGTGAGGCAGAAGAAAGAATAGTGGAAATAAATGAAGCAAATAGGGAAAAAGAAAAAAGAATTAAGAGAAATGCAGACAACCTCAGAAACCTCTGGGACAATGTTAAACGCACCAACATACGAATCATCGGTGTCCAAGAAGAAGACAAAAAGAAAGGGAATGAGAAAATACTTGAGGAGATAATAGTTGAAAACTTCCCTAAAATGGGGAAGGAAATAGCCATCAAGTCCAAAAAACCCAGAGAGTCCCAAACAGGATAACTACAAGGCGAAACATCCCAAGATGCATATTTATCAACTTAACAAAGATCAAACACAAAGAACAAATATTAAAAGCAACAAGGGAAAAGCAACAAACCACACAAGGGGATTCCCACAAGGATAACAGCTGGTCTTTCAATAGAAACTCTTCAGGCCAGAAGGGAATGGCAGGACATACTTAAAGTGATGAAAGAGAAAAATTGGAGGCCTGAGATAAGAGTTTGCTGCCTGAGTGAGCCTAAAGGCCTCATTCCATGAGATAAAGACCTACTGCTTATAGTTAGTAAAATTTTAACTTTCCTTCTCAGTATGACTCTGCTTAAACTGTGAAGAGTTGGTTAAAAAGGGGAGTCTAAATATTATAGCATGTGTTTAATTTCCGGTGTGAGCAGTGTGTGGAGATGGTGGAAAGGGAGTTGGTGGACAAGAACCTGTATAATTAAAGACATGGAAGAATATACAATGTGTGGCATTTTCAAATAATAAACAAGTGTTGCTGGATCATTGAGTGTAAGAAAAGAAGCAGGAAAAGGAGATAGGAAATGAAGTTGAAAAGAACCAGACTCCAGAGGACTTTGAACGCTCTGTTAGAACTTTGTGGTTTACATGAAGGCAAAAAGGGACACACTAAATTTTTACCAATATGATTGGGTCTGTTTTGAGAATTGATGTATTTTTGTTGGAAGGGAGAGTACTTGAAAGAGAAGAGAATTCTGATGAGATTTTTGTGATAGATGTAGCTGGAACTGATGAAAGTAGGGGTAATGGAAAGAGAAAGGAATGGATCCATGGCAAATGCATTAAATTAAAAAAAGAACTTCTGACGTATTTCACTCATTTAAAAAATGCCCACAACTGTATGATTGGGTATTTAATTCCAAGATTAATGGACCCTTGTTATTTAACAAATTTGAGAGTATATCATTGCAAGTAAAGTTGAAATCACTCATCCTATCAAATTTCTCTCTTTTCCTCCTCAGAGACGATCACTATTCTGACTTTGTTGGATAGCATTCTTGTTCAAACTTTCTACTGTATCCATATATATTTATATTCAATAATGTTTTGAAACATATAAAATTATATTTATATTAGTATATAATTTTATGTTTTTCATTCAATATAAAATATTTGAGTTTTTCGTGTTGCGATTCACGGGGTCGCAGAGTCGGACACGACTGAGCGACTGNTACTGTATCCATATATATTTATATTCAATAATGTTTTGAAACATATAAAATTATATTTATATTAGTATATAATTTTATGTTTTTCATTCAATATAAAATATTTGAGTTTTTCGTGTTGCGATTCACGGGGTCGCAGAGTCGGACACGACTGAGCGACTGAACTGAACTGATGATGATAAATATAAATCTGGTTTATTTAGTTTACTTTCCAAACAATTCATTTGATTTCACTGTATTAACTTACAATTTATTATATGTAACCTCATTGTGGATATATATATATTACTTCCATTACCAGAGACATTAAAGAAGAGAAATTAATTAGATTTGATGACAAACATTGTCTCACACTCCTAGTTCTGAAAGACATTCATTTTCTCCATTCTACAAATGGGAAAAGGGGTCAGATATGAAATGTATGTTACCAAAGTCACCAAGTATTAAGTGACAGAAGGTGAAATATAATTTTTCAGATATTAAAGCCTATACTCATTTCATTATCCCGTGCACCTTCTTTTAAAAATAATAGAAACAGTTGTTATAGAATATGATAAGAGCTAAATTAAGATGAAGTCAAAGAATAATGAAATCATATAATCAGTCTATTTAACACAAAGTCCCAAACGGAGTCTCTTGTCCCTGATTCCACATTGCGATTGATGATTAACTTCAATATACTTTGACTAGAATGAGGCACTCAAGCATTTTACTGAAGACCTGTTAATTCCTCTAGGTACTGTGGTGCTTATGTATGCCAAAACCAATAGAGTACTGTAAAGTAAAATAAAGTAAAATGGAAGCTCTAAAAAAAAAAANTATACTTTGACTAGAATGAGGCACTCAAGCATTTTACTGAAGACCTGTTAATTCCTCTAGGTACTGTGGTGCTTATGTATGCCAAAACCAATAGAGTACTGTAAAGTAAAATAAAGTAAAATGGAAGCTCTAAAAAAAAAAAGAAAGAAAGAAATATAGTGGTAGAATAGCCCTATAATTTATTGAGGGAGTTAAAAGGAAATGTTAGAAGCAGAAAACTACTCAGGTTGGAGGAATTAAGAATGATTTCTTAAGGAGGTAGAAATTGAATACAGGCAACTTTATGGAGACTCTTGAGTGGTTAGGTGATAATGATTCTCTTATGGTGTCTGAGGCCCCTTAGGAGATAGAGAGGTTGAGCAGAACAAATTAAGCTGGCATTTTCTATCATGAGTTCATCCAAAAAACCTCATGTTCCAAATAAGAGTACTTTCCTGGACAAGTAGAGAAAGAACAAATGTTTTAGCAAGCTTCCAAGTTTCCAGGACACAGAGGTACATTAATTAGTGATAAAAAGTTGTTGGAGGTAATTAATCACGAAGACCAAGGCAGCAGTTACCAGCTTGATAATAAATGACTGTCATCAGCTATAATAGGGGCTTATCTTTCCTCAACAGTTTCTACTATCACTCTGTCACATGTTTTTGTTGAAACTGTATCCGCAGAAAGTCAAGATTAAAGAAAAAATAAACAGAAAATAGGACTGATCTTGGAGTCAGTAGATCTGGATTTTAGTATAAGTGCTAACACTAAGTAAACTTATGGTTTGGATCAAGTTATTTTACATATTTAGGTATTTATTTCCTAATCTATAATGACTAAGGATTTTCATAAATAAAGGATATTGATTTTATCAATAATTATGAAGGAGGAAACAGAATAGGCTCTATCTTGAAATCAGATCTCCATCTTGGGCTGGACTGTGAACTTTGAGCTATATGCCCAGTATCTATGGAAATGACATACCAACTGGAAAAACAGACTCCCCCACCCATCCAGATGGAAGAATCCCAGGGCTCTCATCACTAAAAGAATATCCTAATTATCTGTGTAATCGAATAGAATCATACATTCTACTATGCTTATTGGGGTATAACCACAGGCCTATTGATAATTGTCCACTGTTAACTACCTAGGCTTAAGGCAAATGAATCATGGGTTAACTTTGATTGTCAGGGAATTTGGGGAGGTGTGTTTGTGCACATACAGTCAGGGTATATAAGGTTTTCACAAAAACTGGTTGGGGTTGTTGGCTAAGAGGAGACTCTACCTTGGGCCCACCGGTGGAATAAACTGGACTCCACTATCTGCATTGTCCTTCTGAGTGAGTTTGTTTCCCAGAACGTGTGGCTACAACAGTTCCTGAAGCTGATCTCATTGAGTTCACTAGTCTCTTTCACTAGATTGAAAACTTTAATTTTAATCCTATTCCCTATTTTCATTTTCCTTTATGCAAAATTTTCATTTTCCTAAATTTCCCAACTCATAACTGTGTTCCTTATTTCTTCACATAATCAGTCTCTAACCAGAGTAAATACATTTAATTTACCTTTTCAGCAAATCTTTATTTGTGATTCTAAGTTTTTGTTTCATTGCAATGAAGAAGACAGATATGGTCCATAATTTCATGTAGCTTGCAGCCTAGTCGGAAAAGAGAAACAAATAATAAATTACATTTGTGGTGTTATTACTAATATATACAGTGTTCTTTGAGAGCAAAGGAATTAAACTTGTAGAAGATAGTTTACTTAATATAATTAATAGGATGTAAATGTTATATTCTTTATAATTATTTACTGAAATATATTTTGTGATATGAAAGTTTGATGGTCCCTGTGGGTCTATATTTTTTGTTTTATTATTCATTCACTCCACACTGTTGAGTGCTATCAGGGCAGTTGAAATAAATAGAAGCATAACACTTACTGAATTCTTAATATTGCCATATGATTAATATACATTAATTATTTTACTAATTATGATTTCATAGATAAATAAACTGAGGCTCAAAGAGTTTAAGTAACTCACCCAAGATAAAGCTGTCAGTGGTTGAACATTATATAAGTATATATCTTTGTAATCTAAATCCAGAAACGTTATTTTCTCTTCTAAGCTAGGATATATCTCTAAATAATAAATAATTACAAAATAATGTGATAAGACCCTATATCAAGACTTGTACAAATTGGATTTCACTATGTTACACATTTCATAGCTTTGAAATTTTCAAATCATGTTCTACCTACACTAAAGCAGTGTTTCTCAAATTACCTTTGTCGAAGGATTTTTCTTAGTCCATAGTCTTTCATGGACTATTTCTTTGGGAAACAAACAAAATCAGAAACATGAGTGCCACTGTAACATCAGATTGCTGAAGAAGTTTCTAAATACTCATAAATTCTATACCTCAATGAGCAAACTAGAAAGAAAATTTATGGACCTGCACCTCCCTGTATCCACCTCTTACTTCAGTGGAACTGGGGTCATAACATGATATTTTTAAATGCAAAATCAAAAGTTTGGGGGTTGACTTCCTCTTACTCATGCTGACCATCTTATATGCCATGACTAATATTAGGGCATCAACCTGACAGGAAGCAGAAGGTATTGACTGCAGAGACAAACAACTAATTTTTCTGTGTGATGACACTTATAGGCCATAAGTATACTAGGTCAGTTTTAATGCTAAAGTTGAAATAAGCTATACAAGTTTGACCTTCTTTTCTTCAGTATTATCATAATTTACCCTTGCTCCTTTTGTCCTCCTTCAGATAGCAATGCTAACAAAGTCCATGGATGGAGCCAATCAGTCTGTGGTATCAGAGTTTCTGTTCCTGGGACTCACCAACTCCTGGGAAATACAGCTTCTCCTCTTTGTGTTCTCCTCCACATTTTATGTGGCAAGCATGATGGGAAACTCCCTCATTATACTCACTGTGACTTGTGACCCTCACTTACACTCTCCCATGTACTTTCTGTTAGCCAATCTCTCCTTCATTGACTTAGGAGTTTCTTCTGTCACTTCTCCCAAGATGATATATGACCTTTTCAGAAAGCATAAAGTCATCTCCTTTGGAGGCTGCATTGCTCAGATCTTCTTCATCCATGTCATCGGTGGGGTGGAGATGGTGCTGCTCANTACTTTCTGTTAGCCAATCTCTCCTTCATTGACTTAGGAGTTTCTTCTGTCACTTCTCCCAAGATGATATATGACCTTTTCAGAAAGCATAAAGTCATCTCCTTTGGAGGCTGCATTGCTCAGATCTTCTTCATCCATGTCATCGGTGGGGTGGAGATGGTGCTGCTCATTGCCATGGCCTTTGACAGATATGTTGCCATATGTAAGCCTCTCCATTATCTGACCATCATGAGCCCAAGGATATGTGTTTTCTTTATAGTGGCTGCCTGGATGATTGGCCTTACCCATTCAATGATTCAACTAGCTTTTGTGGTAAAATTACCCTTCTGTGGCCATAATGTGTTAGATACCTTTTACTGTGACCTTCCTCGGTTCATCAAACTTGCCTGCATAGACACATACCAACTAGAGTCCATGGTCACAGCCAACAGTGGATTCATCTCTGTTGGCTCCTTCTTCATTCTGATCATTTCCTACATTATCATCATTCTCACTGTTCAGAAACAGTCTTCAGCAAGTTCATCCAAGGCTCTGTCCACACTTTCAGCCCACATCACTGTAGTAACCTTGTTTTTTGGTCCTTTGATATTTGTCTATACATGGCCATCTCCCTCTATACCCCTGGATAAGTTTCTGGCCATCTTTGATGCAGTTCTCACTCCTCTCCTGAATCCTGTTATTTACACATTCAGGAATCAAGAAATGAAGGTGGCAATGAGGAGGGTATGCAGACAGCTAGTGAGTTATAGAAAGATCTCTTTAGTAATGCTTGTATTGTGAAGAGCCTTTGTTGATTACTGATGTTAATTGTTGGTGGCCAAACTCAAGAGAAAATCTTTTCTTCATCCCACTTTGATTTTCTAAGCACACCGATGTAGAATCTATTTTGTCTTTCACTTAGGAGGGAGGAACATTCACTTCTGAAAAGAGAAAAGGAATTACATATTTTCAAAGTTTACAGTAATCTTGAGCCTCAGTTCCTAAGGAATAATATTTATATGGAGCAATTTTTACACATACAAAACATGGAATCCTTCTTTAAGGCCTTTGAACAGGAGAATCTGTCTTTTTGTAACAGAAGCATGTCTCACAGAGATATTTAGATAGCATTACCAACTCCATGAACATGAATTTGAGCAAATTCTGGAAGACAGTGGAGGACAGAGGAGCCTGGTACAGTCTATGGAGTGGCAGGTGAAGGTGAAGTCCCTCAGTTGTGTCCGACTCTTTGCGATCCCGTGGACTGTAACCTAGTAGGCTTCTCCGTCCATGGGATTCTTTTCATTGCAATGGTGAATGGAATTGTTTCCTTAAATTCGTTTTCTATTTTCTCATTATTAGTGTATAGACTGTCTCTTATACACATCTTTTAATTTGGCTTTAACTTTAATTTGGCTTTAACTTTATTTGGCTTATACTGAAATAAATTCATATAGTTAAATATTTTAAATGTATAAAATGAAACTACAGAGCTGTAAAGTTTATTTGTATACATTTTATAATTTTGTAAATATTTTATAATTATGATTTAAAGAAAGATTTTTCCTAAATATGACCTAAAAGCCACAAACTATAATGGAAATAATTGACAGATTTGACTAAGATGATTATAAGGCTCCTTATTAGGTAAATGACAAGAATGATAATAGAATAAATAAAATAAAAATACATATACAACACTGGAAATAATTTGTAATATACATATAGGCAAAGATGAATATATCTAGTGCCAGAAGATCTTCTGCCAATTAGTGAAAGGATTTGTGAATAGTTAACTTATACTGTTAAGGTGAAGGTGAAGTCGCTCAGTCGAGTCCGACTCTTTGCGACCCCGTGGACTGTAACCTACTAGGCTTCTCCGTCCATGGGATTCTCCGGGCAAGAATACTGGAGTGGATTGCCATTTCCTTCTCCAGGGGATCTTCCTGACCCAGGGATCGAACCCGGGTCTCCCACATTGGAGGCAGACGCTTTAACCTCTGAGCCACCAGGGAACAAAGTAGGATAAAAATAATCTCAAGATTTCAGTAGTTTACAACAATAAAGATTTACTTCTTGATCAGGCTCCATGTCCCTCTCAGGGGACTCAACTGTGGCTCTTCTCTCCTCATCTTCGCTCCAAAATCCAGACTGAAAGAGAAGCGGCCCTTATTTAAGACACTGCTGATCTTGTGGAAGAGGAAAGTTGGTGGACTATACAGTCTTAAATCTTTTTCCCGAGTGGTATACGTCATTTCCACTTGCATTCTATCAGCTAAGGCTAGTCACACAGTCAAACTCAGTGTGCATGGGGCATGAGCAAAGCTTATCCTAAGAAAGGGGCCCTATAGGGAAGAACAGCAAGTGTTTTGAATGACAATACCACCTATGCAAACTCTAGAGAAAACAAAGAGAATATACCATTCAAATACTTTTTAATGCTCAGTCTCACTAGTAGTCATCTAAATGTGAACTGAAACAATCACTACCACCTGTCAGATTGGAGTTAACTCAAAAGAAAAAAAGACAGCAACTGTCCAGAATAGATGAGAATGCAGGGAAAATAAGTATTTTTACACATTAGTTTTGGAAAATGTTAATTGGGTAAACATTTTGGGGAATACTTTGGCAATATCAATAAAATTTTTAAAGTTCATACACTTTTTGCCAATAAGTTCACGTCTCAGGATCTGTCCAATACATCTCTGTCTTATAATGTTACTAATGGTAGATATGTTGCCAGTCTAGTTTCCATTTCTTTCAAGTCATCTCTGTCTTCCCACAATGTAAGAATTTTTAGAAGTTTCCAATTATTCTTGTTGCAAATTTCAATGTGATGGATCATGTTGAAGGATCTTTTCACATTCATCCCAGTCAATAGAACACCATGCAACAGGCCATTTCATTTTGGCCATTTGGGCAGTGGGAAACTTTTAATAATTTTTTGATAATGTTCTGCATTGACTTTTCTTCTCTTCTTTCTGGACCTCCTATAAGATGGATGTTGGTCATCTTGAATTGTTCCTCAATATCATATCTGTCTCTTATACACATCTAGATGTGTATAAGAGACAGCCTCTGTCAGGGTGGAAATTAGACACTGAAGAGATTTGCAAACAGAGGAAGCCAAAATAAACAAAGAAGAGAGAACTGCTCTGGAAGTGACAGGTACAACAGATTAAAACCCTTTAGTTAGCATTTACTAAGCATTGGAAGGGGTCTATAGACCTTAAGAAGAAGTATAAACTGGAACAAGGAACTCTCTGAAACTGAACTGACCCCACACACCTCTCAGCAGTTCCAGAGAAATTCCTAGATATATTTTTTACTCTTATCTTTTTTTAACATTTAAAAAATATTTAATTTTTTAATTTTTACTTTATTACTCCTTTAATTTTCATTTTTATAACCTACTATTACCTCCCCCAAAAAAGAGATCCAATTTTTAAAGAAAATTTCATACATATATTTTTGACAATTTTTGTGATTAATTTTGTTTTGTATTTTTAATATTGTATTTTTTAGAGTCTAACCTCTACTCTAGATTTTTAATGTTTGCTTTTCAGTATTTGTTATCAGTTTTGTACCAAGAATCTAGTCTTCAGTACCCATTTTTACTTAGGGGTGTGATTACTGGCTTGATTGTTCTCTCCCCTTTTGACTCTCCCTTTTCTCACCCAGGTCACCTTTATCTCCTCTCTCCCCCTTATCTTCTCTGCTTAACTCTGTGAATCTCTCTGGGTCTTCTGGGCTGTGGAGAACACTTAGGGAACCGATTACTGGCTAGATTGGTTTCTCCCCTTTTGACCCTCCCTCTTCTCCTCCTGGTCGCCTCTATCTCCCTCCTCCCTCTTCTTTTCTCCATGTAACTCTGTGAACCTCTCTGGGTGTCCTTCACAGTGGAGAATCTTTTCTCCCTTAATCTAGATATTTTATCATCTGTGCTGTATGGATGGAGAACTCTTGAGGCTACTGTAAGAATAAGACTGAAAGCCACAGGCAGGAGGCTTAAATCCAAAACTTGAGAACACCAGAAAACTCCTGACTCCAGGGATATTAATCAACAAGAGTTCATGCAAAAGCCTCCATACCTACACTGAAACCATGCTCCACCCAAGAGCCAACAAGTTCCAGAGCAAGACATACCATGTTAATTCTCCAGTAATGCAGCAGGAACACAGACCTGAGCATTAAAATACAGGTTGGCCAAAGTCACATCAAACCCATAGACACCCCAAAAGTTACCACTGGACACTTCATTGCACTCCAGAGAGAAGAGATACAGCTCTACCCACCAGAACACAGACAAAAGATCCCCTAACCAAGAAACCTCAACAAGCCACTAGTCCAACCCCAACTACAGGAAGCAACCTCCACAATAAAGAGGAACCAAAAACTTCCAGCTTACAGAAAGGTCACCTCAAACACAGCAATCTAAACAAAATAAAAAGATGGAAAAATAATCAGCAGGTAAAGGAGCATGATAAATGCCCAACAAACCAAACAAAAGAGGAGGAGATAGGGAGTCTACTTGAAAAAGAATTCAGAACAATAATAGTAAAGATGATCCAAAATCTTGAGAACAAAAGGAAGTTACAGATAAATAGTCTGGAGACAAGGATTGACAATATGCAAGAAATGTTTAACAAGGACCTAGAAGAAATAAAAAGGAGTCAATATATAATGAATAATGCAATAACTGAGATCAAAAGCACTCTGGAGGGAACCAACAGAAGAATAATAGAGGCAGAAGATAAGATAAGTGAGGCAGAAGAAAGAATAGTGGAAATAAATGAAGCAAATAGGGAAAAAGAAAAAAGAATTAAGAGAAATGCAGACAACCTCAGAAACCTCTGGGACAATGTTAAACGCACCAACATACGAATCATCGGTGTCCAAGAAGAAGACAAAAAGAAAGGGAATGAGAAAATACTTGAGGAGATAATAGTTGAAAACTTCCCTAAAATGGGGAAGGAAATAGCCATCAAGTCCAAAAAACCCAGAGAGTCCCAAACAGGATAACTACAAGGCGAAACATCCCAAGATGCATATTTATCAACTTAACAAAGATCAAACACAAAGAACAAATATTAAAAGCAACAAGGGAAAAGCAACAAACCACACAAGGGGATTCCCACAAGGATAACAGCTGGTCTTTCAATAGAAACTCTTCAGGCCAGAAGGGAATGGCAGGACATACTTAAAGTGATGAAAGAGAAAAACCCTACAACCCAGATTACTATAACCAGCAAGGATCTCATTCAAATATGAAGGAGAAATCTAAAACTTTACAGACAAGCAAAAGCTGAAAGAATTCAGCACCACTACACCAGCTCTTCAACAAATGCTAAAGGATCTTCTCTAGACAGGAAACACAGAAAAGGCCTATAAACTTGAACCCAAAGCAACAAAGTAAATGGCAACAGGATCACACTTATAAATAATTACCTTAAATGTAAATGTGTATATGTTGAATGCCCCAACCAAAAGACAAAGACTGGCTGAATGGATGCAAAAACAACACCCCTGTATACACTGTCTTCAAGAGACCCACCTCAAAACAAGGGACACATATAGACCAAAAGTGAAAGGCTGGAAAAAGATGTTTCACACAAATGGAGACCAAAAGAAAGCACAAGTAGCAACATTCATATCAGATAAAATAGATTTTGAAATAATGGCCATGAAAAGAGACAAACAAGGACCCTACATAATGATCAGTGGATCAATCCAAGCAGGAGATATACAAATTATAAATATATATGCACCCAATATAGGAAAACCACAGTATATAAGGAAAATGCTAACAAGTATGAAAGGGGAAATTAACAGTAACATAATAATAGTGGGGGGCTTTAATACCCCACTCACACCTATGGATAGATCAACCAAACAGAAAATTAGCAAGGAAGCACAAATTTTAAATGATACAGTGGACCAGTTAGACCTAATTGATATCTATAGGACATTTCACCCCCCAAAAATGTATTTCACCTTTTTCTCAAGTGCACACAAAACATTTTCCAGGATAGATTACATCCTGGGCCATAAATCTAGCCTTGGTAAATTAAAAAAAAATTGAAATCATTTCAAGCATCTTTTCTAATCACAATGTGGTAAGATTAGATGTCAACTACAGGGAAAAAAACTACTTAAAAATACAATAGCATTTTACTCAGTCATTAAAAAGAATGCATTTGAATCAGTTCTAATGAAGTGGACGAAAATGGATCCTATTATAGAGAGTGAAGTAAGTCAGAAAGAAAAACACCAATACAGTATACTAACTTATATATATGGAATTTAGAAAGATGGTAATGATGACCCTATATGCAAGACAGCAAAAGAGGCACAGAGATAAAGAACAGATTTTGGACCACGTGGGAAAAGACGAGGGTGGGATGATTTGAGAGAATATCATTGAAACGTGTATATTACCATATGCAAAATAGATCACCAGTCCAGGTTTGATGCATGAGACAGGGTGCTCAGGGTTGGTGCACTGGGATGACCCTGAGGGATGGGATGGGGAGGGAGGTGGGAGGGGGGTTCAGGATGGGGGACACATGTACCCCCATGGCTGATTCATGTGAGTGTATGGCAAAAACCACTGCTAAGTCGCTTCAGTCATGTCCGACTCTGTGCAACCCCATAGATGGCAGTCCACCAGGCTCCCCGATCCCTGGGATTCTCTAGGCAAGATTACTGGAGTGGGTTGCCATTTCTTTCTCCAATGCATGAAAGTGAAAATTCAAAGTGAAGTCTCTCAGTCGTGTCCAACTCTTTGCGACACCATGGACTGCAGCCAACCAGGCTCCTCCGTCCATGGGATTTTCCAGGCAAGAATACTGGAGTGGGGTGCCACTACTACAATATTGTAAAGTAATTAGCCTCCAATTAGAATTAATTAATTTTAAAAATTACTGAGTTAGAGATAGCTTCAACTGAAAAGGGAACCACCAGCTGAAGTGACTTGGTATTTACTTTTTATGAAGCATTCTAGTCCACTGCAGTCATGAAATTAAAAGACGCTTACTCCTTGGAAGGAAAGTTATGACCAACCTAGACAGCATATTCAAAAGCAGAGACGTTACTTTGTCAACAAAGGTCTGTCTAGTCAAGGCTATTGTTTTTCCAGTAGTCATGTATGGATGTAAGAGTTGGACTGTAAAGAAAGCTGAGTGCCAAAGAACTGATGCTTTTGAACTGTGATGTTTGAGAAGACTCTTGAGAGTCCCTTGGACTACAAGGAGATCCAATCAGTCCATCCTAAAGGAGATCAGTTCTGGGTGTTCATTGGAAAGACTGATGTTGAAGCTGAAACTCCAATACTTTGGCCACCTGATGTGAAGAACTGACTCATTTGAAAAGACCCTGATGTTGGCAAAGATTGAGGGCAGGAGGAGAATGGGATGACAGAGGATGAGATGGTTGGATGGCATCACCAACTCAACAGACATAAGTTTAGGTAGACTCCAAGAGTTGGTGATGGACAGGGAGGCCTGGTGTGCTGCAGTCCATGGGTTCACAAAGAGTCAGAGAAAACTGAGCGACTAAACTGAACTGAACTAGCCCACTATTTATGTGATAATTTTGGTTCCATGACTATTCTTCTGGGTTATATTTTTATTGTACCAGGTATTACAATTTTGGTTATGGCAATAATAAGAATCCTATACTTCCTTTACTATCTAGTGCTTCTCCATCTCTGGAATGGATGTTTGATTATGGTGTAGTAGGTGGAAATGTGTGACCCAGATGTAGAAGAGTGATTCAAAACTAAGTGGATCCTTATAAATAGTGGAGATGGAGAAGGGGAGTTTAGTAATTTGCATACTTTAAAAAATTAAATAAAAAAAAAAAAAGGACTCAGTTCATACGTAGTAGATGGAACTTTCTAAATAGCTGTGCCAGATATCTGTCTGTTAGTATCTCAAACCCTAAAGGTTGCCTTCATCTCCCATAATTCTTGGGTATAAGAGGATTGGTTTCCTTGGTTAGAAGAGCAACTTCCTTTTAAAACATGTGCAAGATATACCTATGACTGATTCATGTTGATGTATGGCAGAAACCAACACAATATTGTAAAGCAAATATTCTTCAATTAAAAATAAATAATTTTTTTTAATGTGCAAGAATCCTGCTTTCATGAATTTAACCTCTTTTGGGGTAGGCATGATACAATTACAGGATTAAGAACATCAGTTTCAATGATTTACTGCTTGTTTGTTTCAGAGTAGACCATAATTAAAAAGATATTTTAAAACTGTGTTTTAGATTCTTTAAAGTTCTAAAGGAATTTCTTCTACTTCTTGAATAGGTGACTTGGGGAAGTCAGTATAAAAAAATACCTCAATATCTTCAATATAAGGTAGAAACTTATTGCCATTCAGTCTTTATTTCCTCAAAGATGCATTTTGCCCATTCAAATAAGGAAACACCCAGTTTGTTCACTCGATAGAACTATTATTTTAAATAGTGTTATTTTAAAATTTTTATTTATTTATTTTTGATATACAAGCAACTCCTGCAGCTCAATTTCAGAAAAATAAACAACCCAGTCAAAAAATGGGCCAAAGAACTAAACAGACATTTCTCCAAAGAAGATATACAGATTGCTAACAAACATATGAAAAGATGCTCAGCATCACTTATTATCAGAGAAATGCAAATCAAAACCACAATGAGGTACCATTTCACACCAGTCAGAATGGCTGCTATCCAAAAGTCTACAAGCAATAAATGCTGGAGAGGCTGTGGAGAAAAGGGATCCCTCTTACACTGTTGGTGGGAATGCAAACTAGTACAGCCACTATGGAGAACACTGTGGAGATTCCTTAAAAAACTGGAAATACAACTGCCATACGGCCCAGCAATCCCAGTGCTGGGCATACACACCAAGGAAACCAGAATTGAAAGAGACACGTGTACCCCAATGTTCACTGCAGCACTGTTTATAATAGCCAGGACATGGAAGCAACCTAGATGTCCATCGGCAGATGAATGGATAAGACAGCCATGGTACAGATGCACAATGGAGTATTACTCAGCCATTAAAAAGAATACATTTGAATCAGTTCTAATGAGGTGGATGAAACTGGAGCCTATTATAGAGTGAAGTAAGCCAGAAAGAAAAACACCAATACAGTATACTAACACATATATATGGAATTTAGAAAGATGGTAACAATAACCGTATATGTGAGACAGCAAAAGAGACACACATGTATAGACCAGTCTTTTGGACTCTGTGGGAGAAGGCAAGGGTGGGATGATTTGGGAGAATGGCATTGAAACATGTATGTTATCATACGTGAAACAGATCGCCAGTCCAGTTTTAATGCATGAGACAGGGTGCTCAGGGCTGGTGCACTGGGATAACCCAGAGAGATCAAATGGGGAGGGAGGTGGGAGCGGGGTTCAGGATGGGGAACACAAGTACACCCATGGCTGATTCATGTCAGTGTATGGCAAAAACAATTACAGTATTGTAAAGTAATTAACCTCCAATTAAAATAAATAAATTTATATTAAAAAATAAATAAAAGTGAAATCTACACACACACAAAGTAATAAATAAAATTTTATTTATTTATTTTTGGTTGTGCTGGGTTTTTGTTTCTGTGATCCGGCTTTCTCTTGTTGAAAGCAGGCACTATGCTTTGTTGAAGTGCATGGGTCTCTCATTGTGGTGATTTCTCTTGTTGTGGAGCACATGCCCTACGTGTGCAGGCTTCAGTAGTTGCAGCAAGTGGGCTCAGTAGTTGTGGTGTGCACACTTTAGAGTGTGTAGGATTCAGTTGTTGCAGCACACAGTCTCAGTAGTTGTGGCACATAGGCTCAGTAGTTGCAGCTTGTGGGCTCTAGAGTGCAGGCTTAGTGGTTGTGGCTTCTTATCCACTGTGCTATCAGGGAAGTCCTAAAATAGTGATATTTTAGAAGCAACCTAACTGTCACATCTTAGAAGAAGCAACAATTAGCATATGCTACATCCATATAAAGATTATTCCAGCCATCAAGAATGATAAATTAAGAATGTTTCAAATTACAGAGCATGGAAACATGTTTATTATATATAAGTGATAAAAACTATAATTCTAGATTATATGTACCATATGATCATAATCATATTTAATGTGTACAAAGAAAACACACTGGAGAGACTTGCTTCAAACTTTTAACAGTAGTTCTCTCTCTTGTTTATGGGATTATGGATATTTATTTTCTTCTTTAATCTTCTCTGTATTTTCCAAATTTTCTACAATAAGGAGGTGCATATTTTATAGCTATGGAAAAGTTATTGAAAAAAAAAGAGAAACATGAAGAAAAGAAACAGAGAAAAGATCATGGGATCTGCTTGACCTTCCTTTCCTATATAATCAAGAAAACCTTGGCAGAGAATTATTAGGGATGAGTTCCAGGAACCTTAGACACAAATCTCAGACTGAGATGTAAGTCACTTTTACAAATAAAATGTTTGCTACAATTGTAGGTGTTTTTCAAAAGCAAAGGGTGGGAGGAAGGAATGATTTTATTTTAGTGGAGCAATACTGCCACCAAAAGAAAAATATTAAAGAAACCCCCATGACAAGAAGGAGAAAAAGAAAAGAAAGGAGAGAGAGGCTTTTTAGGTAGACTAACCCTGACTTTGCCAAAGTCACTCACCAGAGATCATAAGGGAACCAGTCTTAACCCTCTCAGTAGTCAATAATAAACTGGTTATAGCTGGCCTACTCTCAAGCCATTTAAGTGGCTGGAGTGAAGGGTAGATCTCTTAAAGGGCAGGGAGTCTTCATCAGAGAAAATAAGAGAATTTTTAACAAGTGGATGGAATGATGGAATGTGTTAAAAGATCATATCAGAATTAACATCTCTGAGGGAATCATTGAACAGCAGTTGTTAAACTGTGCTCCATGAAGTGCAAGGGATCAAGTGAAAGTGGTTCAGGAAGGTTCTCATTTTAACCAGTAAGGTCCCTGTTTATAATTTTTATTATATAAAAATTGTATTGTATTAAATTTCCATATGTAATCTTATTTAAAGAATAATAAGAATATCCAAGGGCTTCCCTGGTGGCTCAGTTGGTAAAGAATCCACCTGCAATGTGGAAGACCTGGGTTTGATCCCTGGGTTGGGAAGATCCCCTGGAGCAGGACATGGCAACCCACTCCAGTATTCTTCATTGGAGAATCCCCATGGACAGAGGAGCCTGGTGGGCTATACAGTCCATGGGGTCTCAAAGAGTCAGACATGACTGAACAACTAAGTACAAAAATATCCAAACCACTTGGCCTCATATGTCTGCTTAGTCACTCAGTCATATCCAGGGTCTCAAAGAGTCAGACATGACTGAGCAACTAAGTACAAAAATATCCAAACCACTTGGCCTCATATGTGTGCTTAGTCACTCAGTCATATCCAACACTTTGCAACCCCATGGTCTAGAATATCACATTTTTTGCATTGGCTTGATCATGATGTATGGGAGGTTCAGTTGAATCTGTGGAAATAAGACTGGAGAACTTATCTCTCTCACTTGGTCCTTTCCCCACAATTAGATGAAATCAGTGTATCCTTAGGCTCATTTATCTTTTGGAAAACACTACATTCTGAGGTGTTCTGGAAATGAGAGGTAGATTTCCATGCTGGCATTAGACCTAAACATGGTACTATTGGAAATTCAAAAGTCACTTTCCAGTTTATCATTTGGGGTTACTATGACAAGGCACAGGAGGTATCAGAAAGATGAAAGTTCTGACTGTTTTAAGTAGTGGAACAATATAGAAAAGGTTCCATTTTCATTAGATTAAAGGATTATAATATTCATCATTTAAAAAGAAGAGTTTAAAAAGAAAAAAAAATGAGGGGCAGTCAAGTACAAAAACATAAATAAATCTACAGTAATTAAAACAATGTGATAAACATAATTAACACTGCTGTATTTTATATGTAAAAGTTATTAAGAGAGCAAATCATAAGAGTTTTCATTATTAGGAAATTTTTTATATTTCTTTAATTTTATATCTATAGAAGATCAAGGATGTTCACTAAACTCATTGTGATAGTTAATTCATGCTGTAAGTCAAATCATTATGCTGTGCACCTTAAATTTATACAGTTCTATGTGTCAATTACATCTCAATAAAACTGGAAGAAAATAACAAGATGCATGTACAGAAAGAGTCTGACAAAATACTGGAACAGGAAAAGGTCTAAAATATATTCAAGTTTGTATAATTTAGTATATGTATATAATACAAGCAATATTTAAAATTATTAGATAAAATATGAACTAACAACTTTTGAAATAAATTAATTTAATTTGGCTTTAACTTTAATTTGGCTTTAACTTTATTTGGCTTATACTGAAATAAATTCATATAGTTAAATATTTTAAATGTATAAAATGAAACTACAGAGCTGTAAAGTTTATTTGTATACATTTTATAATTTTGTAAATATTTTATAATTATGATTTAAAGAAAGATTTTTCCTAAATATGACCTAAAAGCCANTTTCATTGCAATGGTGAATGGAATTGTTTCCTTAAATTCGTTTTCTATTTTCTCATTATTAGTGTATAGACTGTCTCTTATACACATCTTTTAATTTGGCTTTAACTTTAATTTGGCTTTAACTTTATTTGGCTTATACTGAAATAAATTCATATAGTTAAATATTTTAAATGTATAAAATGAAACTACAGAGCTGTAAAGTTTATTTGTATACATTTTATAATTTTGTAAATATTTTATAATTATGATTTAAAGAAAGATTTTTCCTAAATATGACCTAAAAGCCACAAACTATAATGGAAATAATTGACAGATTTGACTAAGATGATTATAAGGCTCCTTATTAGGTAAATGACAAGAATGATAATAGAATAAATAAAATAAAAATACATATACAACACTGGAAATAATTTGTAATATACATATAGGCAAAGATGAATATATCTAGTGCCAGAAGATCTTCTGCCAATTAGTGAAAGGATTTGTGAATAGTTAACTTATACTGTTAAGGTGAAGGTGAAGTCGCTCAGTCGAGTCCGACTCTTTGCGACCCCGTGGACTGTAACCTACTAGGCTTCTCCGTCCATGGGATTCTCCGGGCAAGAATACTGGAGTGGATTGCCATTTCCTTCTCCAGGGGATCTTCCTGACCCAGGGATCGAACCCGGGTCTCCCACATTGGAGGCAGACGCTTTAACCTCTGAGCCACCAGGGAACAAAGTAGGATAAAAATAATCTCAAGATTTCAGTAGTTTACAACAATAAAGATTTACTTCTTGATCAGGCTCCATGTCCCTCTCAGGGGACTCAACTGTGGCTCTTCTCTCCTCATCTTCGCTCCAAAATCCAGACTGAAAGAGAAGCGGCCCTTATTTAAGACACTGCTGATCTTGTGGAAGAGGAAAGTTGGTGGACTATACAGTCTTAAATCTTTTTCCCGAGTGGTATACGTCATTTCCACTTGCATTCTATCAGCTAAGGCTAGTCACACAGTCAAACTCAGTGTGCATGGGGCATGAGCAAAGCTTATCCTAAGAAAGGGGCCCTATAGGGAAGAACAGCAAGTGTTTTGAATGACAATACCACCTATGCAAACTCTAGAGAAAACAAAGAGAATATACCATTCAAATACTTTTTAATGCTCAGTCTCACTAGTAGTCATCTAAATGTGAACTGAAACAATCACTACCACCTGTCAGATTGGAGTTAACTCAAAAGAAAAAAAGACAGCAACTGTCCAGAATAGATGAGAATGCAGGGAAAATAAGTATTTTTACACATTAGTTTTGGAAAATGTTAATTGGGTAAACATTTTGGGGAATACTTTGGCAATATCAATAAAATTTTTAAAGTTCATACACTTTTTGCCAATAAGTTCACGTCTCAGGATCTGTCCAATACATCTCTGTCTTATAATGTTACTAATGGTAGATATGTTGCCAGTCTAGTTTCCATTTCTTTCAAGTCATCTCTGTCTTCCCACAATGTAAGAATTTTTAGAAGTTTCCAATTATTCTTGTTGCAAATTTCAATGTGATGGATCATGTTGAAGGATCTTTTCACATTCATCCCAGTCAATAGAACACCATGCAACAGGCCATTTCATTTTGGCCATTTGGGCAGTGGGAAACTTTTAATAATTTTTTGATAATGTTCTGCATTGACTTTTCTTCTCTTCTTTCTGGACCTCCTATAAGATGGATGTTGGTCATCTTGAATTGTTCCTCAATATCATATTTGGCATGATAATCATCTCTTTCTTATTGGCTCACTCTTTTATCCAGGGGATTTCCTCAGATTTCTAATCTAATTTTTCTTTAATAATGTAAATCATGCTGTTAATTGATTTTTCAGTCTATACACATAGCAACAAAATGTGGTCCACTGACAAAATGTGGTTCACTGGAGAAGGGAATGGCAAACCACTTCAGTATTCCTGCCTTGAAAACCCCATGAACAGTATGAAAAGGCAAAAAGATAGGACACTGAAAGACGAACCCCCAAGGTCGGTAGGTGCCCAATATGCTACTGGAGATCAATGGAGAAATAACTCCAGATTGAATGAAGAGATAGAGTCAAAGAAAAACAGCATCCAGCTTGGATGTGACTGGTGATGGAAGCAAGATCTGATGCTGTAAAGAGCAATATTGCATAGGAACCTGGAATGTTAGGTCCATGAATCAAGGCAAATTGGAAGTGGTCAAACAGGAGATGGCAAGACTGAACATCGACATTTTAGGAATCAGCAAACTAAAATGGACTGGAATGGGTGCATTTAACTCAGATGACCATTAAATCTACTACTGTGGGCAAGAATCCCTTAGAAGAAATGGAGTAGCCATCAT
>SJYX01021645.1:20498-31052 GCA_006410675.1 Oreotragus oreotragus
CCAGACATGCTGGAATGGGAAGTCAAGTGGGCCTTAGGAAGCATCACTATGAACAAAGCTACTGGAGGTGATGGAATTCTAGCTCAGCTATTTCAAATCCTAAAAGATGATACTGTGAAAGTGCTACATTCAATATGACAGCAAATTTGGAAAACTCAGCAGTGGCCATGAAACTGGAAAAGGTGTTTTCATTCCAATTCCAAAGAAGGGCAATGCCAAAAAACATTTAAACTACTGCACAATTGCACTCATCTCACATGCTAGCAAAATAATGCTCAAAATTCTCCAAGCCAGGTTTCAACATTATGTGAACTGTGAACTTTCAGATGTTCAAGCTGGATTTAAAAGGCAGAGGAACCAGAGATCAAATTGCCAACATCCACTGGATCATGGAAAAAGCAAGAGAGTTCCAGGAAAACATCTACTTTTGCTTTATTGACTATGCCAAAGCCTTCCCTTGTGGCTTCCCTTGTGGCTCAGCTGGTCTTGTGGCTCAATCGGTAAAAAAATCTGCCTGCAATGTGGGATACCTGGGTTTAATTTCTGGGTTGGGAAGATCCCCTGGAGAAGGGAACAGCTAATCATTCCAGTATTCTGGCCTGGAGAATTTCATGAACTCTATAGTCCATGGGGTCACAAAGAGTTGGATACAACTGAGCAACTTTCACTTTCAAAGTCTTTGACTGTGTCGATCACAACAAACTGAGGAAAATTCTTAAAGAGATGGGAATACCGGACCATCTTACCTGCCTCCTGAGAAATCTGTATGCAGGTCAGGAAGCAACAATTAGAACTGGACATGGAACAACAGACTGTTTCCAAATTGGGAAAGGAGTACATTAAGGCTGTATATTGTCACCCTGCTTTTTAACTTATATGTAGAGTACATCATGCAAAATGCTGGGCTGGATGAAGCACAAGTTGGAATCAAGATTGCTGGGAGAAATATCAATAACCTCATATATGCAGATAACACCACCCTTATGGCAGAAACTGAAGAGGAACTAAAGAGCCTCTTGGTGAAAGTGAAAGAGGAGAGTGAAAAAGCTGGCTTAAAACTCAACATTCAAAAAACTAAGATCATGGCATCCGGTCCCACCACTTCATGGGAAATAGATGAGGAAACAATGGAAACAGTCACAGACTTTATTTTCTTGGGCTCAAATATCACTGCAGATGATGACTGCAGCCATGAATTTAAAAGACGCTTGCTCCTTGGAAGAAAAGCTATGACCAAACTAGACAGCATATCAAAAAGCAGAGACATTACTTTGCCAACAAAGGTCCATCTAGTCAAAGCTATGGTTTTTCCAGTAGTCATGTATGGATATGAGAATTGGATTACATAAAGAAAGCTGAGTGCCGAAGAATTGATGCATTTGAACTGTGGTGTTGGAGAAGATTCTTGAGAGTCTCTTGGACTCAAGGAGATCGAACCAGTCAATCCTAAAAGAAATCAGTCCTGAATATTCTTTGGAAGGATTGATGCTGAAGACGAAACTCTAATACTTTGGCCACCTGATGTGAAGAACTGACTCACTGGAAAAGACCCTGATATTGGGAAAGAATGAAGGCAGGAGAAGGGGATGACAGAGAATGAGATGGTTGGATGGCATCACCAACTCGATGGACATGAGATTGAGCAAGCCCCGGGAGCCGGTGATGGACTGGGAAGCCTGGCATGTTGCAGTCCATGGGGTCACAAAGAGTCAGACACGACTGAGCCACTGAAGTAAACAGAGATCAAGGAAACACCAAGGGTGAATGAAGTACCCAGCAACTACCAACAGGGGCGGCCATCCCTGGCTCTTGGTTGGAAGATTCAAAGGGAGCTATGTGAGAGCCTCAGGTGTGCAGAAGTGGCTGCGCAGGAGAGTCAAGGAAGATGGAAGCCATCCATGTAGCCATGGCAACCAACCGGGCAGGGAGGGACTGCCACAGGCTGAACCTGGCAGGCAGTCAACTGGCAAGGAAACCCAAGTGACGCCGTTTACCGAACTCAGCCTCCTAGGGCCCAGAGTAGGATGGAAAAATGGATCCAGAAGAGCAAAAGGCCAAAACAGAAAAGTTGCAGACTTACCTAAGCTTCTAAAGCTAGCCAGCTTCATGCCATTACCAAGAAAAGATCTCAAATGCACAACCCTAGCAAAGGACTGAGCAATTCTGGAGGACTTAGCATCATCACAAGGCAGGATGGTAGACTCCAGGCACTGAGGGAAGAATAGACAACAGTCCTGTTTGATCATGTGCCCATTCAGAGCAAAAACTGAATTCACAATTGAAACAGTTTCCCCGGAAATACAGGCAGAAATTGAAAACTGACAGTCTTGCTAGGAAAGATTCAGGTCTAAGAAGAGATGATCAATATCTTTTCTCGGAACACCACTCCAGGCTTGTAGTGTAAGCCCTAACATTTGGCTTTTTTTTTTTTTTTTTCTTTTTCTTTTCTGAATGCAACTGACTGACAAGCTTTAATTGCCAAGGCATCCTGTTCAACAAGTCATCCACTTCAAAAAAGGCTATCTCAAATAAAAACTTTGCTAGCCACAGGATGTAAGAGCCAGGCCCAGCTCCCTGCATGGAAGTTCTTTTTTTTTAGAGACCTTGGTTGACTTCAATAACTGACCGTTTGGGCTACTTGGTTTATTTCTCTTTCTGTACTTTAAATTCCTGCTGTTAGGTTTTAAATTCACCAATAAAAAGTGAGCACTTCAAACTCTACCCTTGACCCCAATAAAAACAGGATCCCAGGCCCATTCTCCTTGTGTGCACATGATGCTGAAGATGAAACTCCAATACTTTGGCCACCTGATGCAAAGAATTGACTCATTAGAAAAGATCCTGTTGCTGGCAAAGACTGAAGGCAGGAGGAAAAGGGGATGACACAGGATGAGATGGTTGGATGGCATCACTGACTCAGCGGACATGAGTTTAAGCAAGCTCCAGGAACTGGTGGTGGACAGGGAAGCCTGGCATGCTGCAGTTCATGGGGTCTCAAAGAATCAGACACAACTGAGTGACTGAACTGAAGCCCATTCTCTCTCTTTCTCTCTCTCCATGTTTCCCTGTCTCTCTCTCTCTTCATGACCTCATAGTGTGGCCCCAGGTGTGCTCTGTAATTTCCAGATCTTCAAAGTAATAAACTTTTATTTTTTCAAAGTTCCATGATGGTTATTAAGAAGGGCATCTTTCAATCATAATAAGAACCACAAAGGCCAATCCAACCATATCATTGATTATTGAGAGCCTCAGATAGCATATTAAAAAGCAGAGATATTACTTTGCCAACAAAGGTTCATCTAGTCAAGGCTATGGTTTTTCCAGTGGTCATGTATGGATGTGAGAGTTGGACTGTGAAAAAAGCTGAGCACCAAAGAATTGATGCTTTTGAACAGTGGTGCTAGAGAAGACTCTTGAGAGTCCCTTGGACTGCAAGGAGATCCAACCAGTCCATCCTAAAGGACATCAGTCTTGGGTGTTCATTGGAAGGACTGATGCTGAGGCTGAAACTCCAAGACCTTGGTCACCTCATGCGAAGAGTTGACTCATTGGAAAAGACCCTGATGCTGGGAGGGATTGGGGGCAGGAGGAGAAGGGGATGACAGAGGATGAGATGGCTGGATGGCATCACTGACTTGATGGACATGAGTTTGGGTGAACTCTGGAGCTGGTGATGGACAGGGAGGCCTGGCGTGATGCAATTCATGGGGTCACAAAGAGTCGGACATGACTGAGCAACTGAACTGAACTGAGACTAGTACAAAACAATTGGTGTAGTTGGCAGGACTGCATGATTGCCCTTGCAATTAACAGAAGGGAATGTGCTTTGCCTGCAACTTGTGTACCTACCACCTACCTGTTGAGGATCTGTTGAACTGTTATATGCTGTCTCAGATTGTCTCTGTTGTGTGTTGCCTATGGTATTCAACCCAAAATGTCACAGCTGCTATAATAATCCAATGATCTATCCAGAGAAGCATAATAAAGACCATATGATCTAAGGAGATGATAAGACCACTAAGTATAAAGACCTTAATTGACCATTAATGTACATAAGAGTCCTCCATGCCTCAAGGCAAAAGAGAACTAAGGAGGGTGAACTGAATCACAAGGCTATTGTCACCATCCAAGGAGAGTTGTTATTGTCATCGAGTTGCTAAGTCCTGCCCAATTTTTTGCAACCCCATGGACTGTAGCCCACCAGGAGCCTCTGTCCATCGGATTTCCCAAGCAAGAATACTGGAGTGGGTTGCCATTTCCTTCTCCAGGGGATCTTCCTGACCCAGAGATCGAACCTGCATCTCTCATTCTGCAGGTGGATTCTTTACCACTGAGCCACCAGGGAAGATGCAAGGAGAAGCTCTGGGCTAAACGGAATGAGAAAAATGTTCCAGTAGGTGAGAAGGATGGGAGACCTCTACCTACAATTACAGAGACAGTGGGCCATGCACGGATGACATGTCCTAACCCAGAATAGTGAAGTAGCCTTGCAACCAGAAGCCCGTGACACCAGAGGAGGGAGAATCCAACACAGGCCTATAGTCTCTGTGTTCCCACTTCACTCACCACTGTTGCGCTTCATCTCCTGACCCGATGGGATATTATGGGTCTAATCCTGGCATGACATTACTTTTTTAAAAAAGTGATGAGTAAATATAAATATCTTGATTATGTTGAACCAGCACCTTCTAGAAAATTCTGGGGAAGTACCCAGATCCTTGGTAAAGGCAAAACCCCATAGATATTTCCTGGGTGTTATTCAGCGTCATGTATATCAAGATTCTAAGACTCTGGTATTATGCTTTAGAGGCCAAGGGGCTTCTGTCAAAGATATATTTGATAATGGAGACAGAACCCAATTCCAGGGTGGTCTCCTGGGACAGCCTGGGAAGTTGCCACCTATGAAGGGGCTCACAGTGACATCACCCACATTTTTCTGATAAAAACACATAAGATTAAGGTGACAGGGGAAAAAAACAAGCAGCAACTAAGATCAAAAAACTATACCTTAACTGAAATTCAAACATTTCTTAAACATTGTATGCAGCAGGAAGGAGTGAGGTGAACTAATTGGCTATTGTTTGTTTGTAATATTTTCTGAATCGTTACAGCTGCCAAAATGCATCAACTGACTAGTGTCTCTAAAGACTTTAAAATCCTTAAAGATGCATCTGGACAATATGCTTGTTTCACTAAGGTACCACAGATCCTGAGCTCCCGCAGTTTTCCCCTAAACAAGGCAGAACTAGCAAACACACCTTGTGAGTCTTCCCTGCCACCAAAGGAAAAGCTGGCAGGGGTTTTAAGGCCTCTGGTGAGAAGAGAGAAAGAAATGGGCAAGCAAAGACCTCTAGTTATTGTTGAGTCAATCAGTCGTGTCTGACTCTTTGCAACCCCATGACGCAGCACACCAGGCTTTCTGTCCTTCACCATCTCCTGGAGTTTGCTCAAACTCATGTCCATTAAGTCAGTGATGCCATCTAACCATCTTGTCCTCTATCATCCCTTTCTCCTCCTGCCTTTAATCTTTCCCAGCATCAGGTTCTTTTCTAATGAGTTTGCATCAAGTGGCCAAAGTATTTGAGCTTCAGCTTCAACATCAGTCCTTCCAGTGAATATTCAGGGTTGATTTCCTTTAGGATTGATTGATCTGATCTCCTTGCAGTCCAAGGGACTCTCAAGAGTCTTCTCCAACACCAGAGTTCAAAAGCATCAATTCTTTGGTGCTTAGCTTTATTTATAGTCCAACTCTCACACCCATATATGACTGCTGGAAAAACCATAGCTTTGACTAGATGGATCTTTGTCTGCAAAGTAATGTCTCTGCTTTCTAATACACTGTCTAGTTTGTCATAGCTTTTCTTCCAAGGAGCAAGTATCTTGTAATTTCATGGCTGCAGTCACCACCTGCACCATTTTTGATTTCAGAGCCCAAGAAAATTAAGTCAGCCACTGCTTTCAGTGCTTCCCTATCAATTTGCCATGAAGCAATAGGACCAGATGCCATGATCTTAGCTTTTTGAATGTTGAGTTTTAAGCCAACTTTTTCACTCTCCTCTTTCACCTTCATCAAGAGACTCTTTAGTTTCTCTTCACTTTCTGCCATTAGAGTGGCATCATCTGCATATCTGCAGTTATTTATATTTCTCCCAGCAATCTTGATTCCAACTTGCGCTTCATCCAACCCAGCATTTCACATGATGTACTCTGCATATATGTTAAATATATAGCCATGACGTACTCCTTTCCCCATTTTGAACCAGTCCATTGTTCCGTGTCCAATTCTAACTGTTGCTTCTTGACCTGCATACAGGTTTCACAGGAGTCAGGTAAGATGGTCTGGTATTCCTATCTCTTTAAGAATTTTCCACAGTTTATTGTGATCCAGTCAAAGGCTTTAGTGTAGTCAATGAAGCAGAAATAGGTGTTTTTCTGGAACTCTCTTACTTTTTCTATGAGCCAATGGATGTCAGCAATTTGATGTCTGCCTTTTCTAAATCCAGCTTGAACATCTGGGAATTCTCGGTTTACATACTGTTGAAGTCTCACTTGGAGAATTTTGAGCATTAGTTTGCTAGTGTGTGAAATGAGCACAATTGTGCAGTATTTTGAGCATTCTTTGGCATTGCCCTTCTTTGGGACTGAAATGAAAACTGATCTTTACCAGTCCTGTGGCCACTGCTGAGTTTTCCAAATTTGCTGGCATATTGAGTACAGCACTTTCACAGCATTATCTTTCCAGATTTGAAATAGCTCAACTGGAATTCCATCACCTCCACTAGCTTTGTTTGTAGTGATGCCTCCTAAGGCCCACTTGACTTTGTACTCCAAGATGTCTGGCTCTAGGTAAGTGATCACAGCATCTGGGTTATCTGGGTCATGAAGATCATTTTGTATAGTTCTTCTGTGTATTCTTGCCACCTCTTCTTAATATCTTCTGCTTCTTTTAGGTAAGAAAACACACACATAAACAAAGGGCCTCTAGAGCCCCTGACGTTTGTAACACCGTCTCCTCATTTGGGTATTTACTGCCTGACACCATGCCCATTCTTTCATCATAGGGATCACTGCCAAGGCTCACACTGAAAAGAAAACATAGAGATAAAGTCCATCTCCTTGCTGTGCAAAACTAGGTAAACTAGGTTGATCACTTCCATGACCATGGTGACCCAAATGACCTCTCCTTCATTTCCGATAGTGAAGAGGCCCCATTTGACCCTAGGTCCAGCAAATTATTTTTTACAGGGTATTTCCCTACTTGGGCTTCCTAGGTGGCACTAGCAGTAAAGAATCGGTCTGTCAATGCAGGAGACATAAGAGACATGGGTTCAGTCCCTAGGTCAGGAAGACCCCTGGAGGAGGACATGGAAAGCCATTCCAGTATTCCTGCCTGGAGAATCCAATGGACAGAGGAACGTGGCAGACTGCTGTTCATAGGGTCACACAGGGTCTGACACAACTAAAGTGACTTAGCAGCACGCACACCCCCCTACTTACAGGTTGGTTCTACTACATTTTTCCTGTTGTTGTTCTTCTACTACATTTTAACTGGGACTGCCAAAACCATCCAAAAAGCACAGAAAGCCCCAGGAGAAAACTTACATTTTCTTTCTCCGCCACACAAAAATGTAAATCTTACTATGTCTTTGAAATGTAAACACCGGAGGAGGTAACTAAAACTCTCTTGAGACTAAAGGGAAAAAAGTGGAAAGAACCTTTTTTAAATGCAAACTGCTAAAAGAGCTCTTTTGCCCAAACTCTTAATAACCTCCTTAAGACTGCTTCTCAAGAACAAACTCAAATCTTAAGAGTCTTACTCACAAACAGTAAATTGGCCATCTGAGCAAAAAAAAACTCACTCCAACTATTATGCATAAAGCAGTGAATTTTATATTGTAATAACTGATTCACAACTAAAATTTTTTTAAATAAAGAAATCTCATTGGCAAATAATAAAGGCAGTGGATCAACCACTTTAAAAGCTAGTATGAAGGTTAGGAAACAAAAGACATAAAATCAATTATAGCTACAATAAAGAGTTAAAGGATACACATAAAGACGTAAAATATGGAACAAAAACATAAAACACAGGGGAAGAAATAAAAATGTAGAGATTTTAGAATGCATTTAAATTAAATGACTATCAGTTTAAAACAAATATATATAGGTTAACATATATGAACCTCATGGTAAACAAAAGCCAAAAGCCTACAATAGATATACAGACAAAAAAGGAAAGAAACTCTTTAGTGTTTCATAACACTAGAGAAAAAACATTAAACTACAAGGGAAGAGACTAAAAGAAAAAGAGAGAAGATCCTCAAAACAACCAGAAAACAAGAAAGAAAATGGCAGTAAATACATGCCTATCAATAATTCTTTTAAATATAATTGGACTAAATGTTACAAAAGACACAGATTGGCTGAAATAATTTTTTTTTAAGACTGACCTATATACCGCCTACTAAAGACTCACTTCATAGCTAAAGACACACAGAGACTGAAAGAGAGGGGATAGAAAAAGATATTCCATGCAAATGGAACTCAAAAGGAAGCTGGGGCAGCAGTAGTCATATCAGGCAAAATAGACTTTAAAACAAAATCTTTGACAAAAGACAAAGAAGGGCAACCCATGGATGTATGGCAAAACCAATACAATATTGTAAAGTAATTAGCCTCCAATTTAAATAAATAAATTTATATTTTAAAAAACTTTTTCTAATGATAAAGGGAAATTCTAAAAGAGGATATAACAGTTGTAAACTTGCAAACATCTAACACAGGAACACCTAACTACAGCAAATATTAATATTAATAGACATAAAGGAAGAAATTGACAGCAATACAATAATAGTAGTGGACATTAAGACTCCAACTCACTGATCTAGACAGATAATATAGAGAATCAGTGATCATAAATGAAAAGAGAGAAAGAAAAAAGAGGAAATCTTGTGTGGTCAACTTGGCCAAAAATTGAATTGTTATTAGAAGAGTTTTGTTTTTTTTTTTAACTCTTTAGTTTATATTGGAGTATGCAAGAATGAATATGAATTGCAGGACACATTGGGCTTCCCCAGTGGCTCAGCAGATAAAGAATTCCCCTGTAATGCAAGAGACATGAGTTTGATCTCTGGGCCGGGAAGGTCCCCTGGGGGAGGGCATGGCAACCCACTCCAGTATTTCTGCTTGGAGAATCCGATGGACAGAGGGGCCTGGCGGGCTACAGTTCATAGGGTTGCAAAGTCAGACACAACTGAAGCGACTGAGCACACAGTCGATTAACAATGCTGTGTGATTTCAGCTGGACAACTGAGGGACTCAGCCCCGCATACACATGTATCCACTCCGTTCTTTCTGGGGCTATTAGTAGTTGTTCTCCGCTAGAAGAGATTTTTTAAACTGAGCTTTAATACCAATAGTCTGAGGTTCCCCAGGTGGCACTAGTGGTAAAGAACCCACCTGCCAATGTAGGAGACATAAGAGACGTGAGTTCTATCCCTGAGTTGGGAAGATCCCCTGGAGTAGGAAGTGGCAACCCACTCCAGTATTCTTGCCTGGAGAATCCCATGGGCAGAGGAGCCTGGTGGGCTACAGTCCACAGGGCTGCACAGAGTCGGACACGACTGAATGACTTAGCACATACACACACCAACAGTCTCCTTAGGTAAAACTAAACATTTTCTTCATCTGCTGAAAGAAAAAAGTTTTATTGGATTACTGGTCTGCTCTTGATAAGCAATTATGAAAGTGTTATTTCCCCCTTTCTTTCTCTTGGGTAATAGATTTGAAAAGCAACGATTTTTTGTATCTGATAAAAATAGCTTACTGTGCTTCATGTTATCTTTATCATCAGGTCTTTACTTACTGAAATAAACCTGCCTTCTCAAGATTAAGAGCTAAATTTTGTCCAGAACTATGTAATCTTCTGTAAGTTGCCTTTAAGATCTTTGTCAAAATGGTTAAATGGATAACTAAATATTGTTTCAGAGTAACCTACGATCCTATTTGACTGGTAATTTTAAAAACCTCTTTGATGTTTTTGACAAACTTTACAATATCAAAATCTAAAATAAAGTCCTTTGTTTTTTTAACCTCAAACTAACTGAAATTTTTCAGAGGGCCCTTGGAACACTTCAAAAGATTTGTTCTTTCTCCTTATAAAAAAGAGAGATATTATACTAATTCAGTTCAGTTCAGTAGCTCAGTCGTGTCCAACTCTTTGCGACCCCATGAATCGCAGCACACCAGGCCTCCCTGTCCATCACCAACTCCCAGAGCTCACTCAGACTCACGTCCATCAAGTCAGTGATGCTATCCAGCCATCTCATCCTCTGTCGTCCCCTTCTTCTCCTGCCCCCAATGCCTCCCAGCATCAAAGTCTTTTCCAATGAGTCAACTCTTCACATGAGGTGGCCAAAGTACTGGAGTTTCAGCTTTAGCATCATTCCTTCCAAAGAACACCCAGGGCTGATCTCCTTCAGAATGGACTGGTTGGATCTCCTTGCAGTCCAAGGGACTCTCAAGAGTCTTCTCCAACACCACAGTTCAAAAGCA